>CM053784.1:69465826-69995826 GCA_028749045.1 Cupressus sempervirens
CATCTATAGCCCACAAAACTGACAAGATATTGAACTTTTCCACTCCAAAATCTATTTTTTAAGGATTTTGAGCTTCCTATATGTTAGTGGGCAAGCAATGTCTACAACCCAATTTGTTATATCTTGGACAAAGTCCATTCTAGAAGTAGTTTTCATCTTCTTAGATTTTGGTGATTTGTCCTTCATTTTCACACAATATCTTCCACAGGTATGTATTTAGGGAAAAAATTCTCTTCTTACTAAATAAAGTGTTCTACCCATGAGGGGTACTAACTATATAACCTTTCCTTGGAGTAACTTAAGTTGATGTCATGTTGAGTACTACCATGGTACTTGAGCAATCCAACATAGCTTTAGGTTTCTTTTCTATGTTAATCTTTTGGGCGATGGGTTTCTCAAATCTTTCCTTACCCATTAAAATACAAATATCTTCTGTGGTATTTAATTCAAAAAACACCTTCCTATTAGGGCTTCTCTTGTCCTTTTTCAATTATTTAACTAAGTGTAATGCGAAGAGCAATGGTTTACATAGGATCTATTTTATCCTTTTGTTTTAGATCCTCAATTCATGTCCATTTTTTGGTCCTAAGTATTACTTGTCAGGTTCTTGTTTCAATATGATCTTCTTCATTTTTATCTAAATCAAGTCCAGGGATAAGTTTCCTTTGCACCCATTAATCATATTACACAAGAAATTTATCTTTTCCATCATCTTTAATTCTAGTAATGGTCTTCTTTAGATTAAGTATGACTAGTTGTTCAAAGTGAAACTTGACCATAATCTTAACCATAATCTTCTTCTAACTTTAAATTTGTCATAACCATTTTCTTAAGTTGAAATCAACCTTTGCAAGACCCCTTACTATCAATTTTTTCTTACCTCTATAACATTGCACAGTAAAATTTCTAAAGTCTATTTCTAGGTTCAAAGAATGTAAAATTTATTAATATTCCTAATGAGTGATTCAATAGGGAAAGAGACTATTGTCTTTTTCATTGTTACAATTTTTTTGTTAATATAAGATAAATGTCTACAAAGTTCAATCAATATAAAATGATCTAAGGCATATTGTGATAAGTTGATTGGTTCACCTTTAGAACATTGAAGTTTTTTGTATGCAAATATAGGGAATCAAATAACTTGGATGACATATATGCTCAATAGTTGCATGATATCATGTAACATTCATTTATTAGCACTCCCTTGCAATGTACGAGTCATATTCTTAATAAAAAGCATCACTAACACTTCTATGGTTCCCATAACACCTATGCATCTAAAAAATAGAGTGGTATTTATAAATTTTCATCCCATCTATCCACAGTTCATTATGTAACCCTTGTCATTCCCTTGTATATGCTAGAGACTAAAAGAGATAATATGGCATATAAAAAAAATTTACAAGATAATTATTAAATTTTTCAAATAGGTGTTCCCCTATTATATATTCTCAATATAAGTGTTGTTCTCCTTTTTAAATTACATGGATGATGAAATACATTCATTCCTCCCATAAAATTTCTTCTTGATTGACACTAATTTTTTTTATTACAATGAAAATATCATTAATTTATTTCCTAAGGTGTTTTAGAATTTAATGAAGCACTTTCTATATATAACACTTTTCAACTTTACATTCACATTAGAGACTATGTTTTAGGATATTGTAATATTTCAACCTAAATATGGTTCTTGTGGTGGAATTTATAACCACTATGGTGTCTATACTGATGGACAACAACACACCACCATTTCTAGACCTAGTCTATTTTTTGAGCCAGATCTATTCATACATTTAGAACCTAATTATTTGCACTACATAGTTGTGGAAAAAGTTGATGGTTCTATAAGGCTTTAATCAATTTTATTTCTAAAATCATGGAAAGTTTGTGGGATTTTTTTGTCTCTTTTCAACAAATATTGTGAACTAGCATGTGCTAAAGAGGTATTCCAAAATTCTTATAGAGAACATATATGACCAATTAATGATCTAAGTACAATTCTTTCTCTCTAACCCTATTTTCTCTTAGGGGTTTCCTCTATACCACTTCTCTAGCCTATTAGGGTTCTTCCACTAACCGTAGCTTAGGAGGATCTTATTCTATATCCTTCCCTTTTTCAACCTATCCACACCAACAGTGAATTCTACTCACCCAACCAATACTCCTTGGATATCATCTTGGATCATCCATACTAGGTGCTAACAATTAATCCAAACTACCTAACAATAGAGAAGGGTGTTTATTTATAGAGAATTGGATCCATTCCAATTCTCATCAACTAAAATTGCCAAAAAAATTCTATATAAGGAAATAGGCATGCAAACACACCTTTTGGATCACAAATCAAAAAGTTTCGTAACAAGATGGGATAAAAACTCTATATCTTGACACCCCTTTGGAAGAACTTTGAGATTAACTTTGTCTCACTTCCCCAACCTATCTATACAGTGGGTTGCTATAAATTAGCCTGAAAATAAGGGCTTCACCAATGGGCTGACAACATTCATAAGATATTTTTCAAACACCTTTTGCTCATATCCTCATCTCTAAACACTTGTATTAAACTAACCGATGCATTCAACCCCATCAAATGCTTCTATAACCACTGTGATCACTAACCATACTCCTCTAGCTTTCCTAAGATTTATTTCTAGGGCCCAAGATCGTGTACACCTATAGTATGAAGATTCATCTCACACATTCCAAGGTACCATACAAATACCATGGTAGAAAGGTTAGTCATGACTCCATAACCAAAAACTATCTAGTTCAAACCAACGACATTGTTGAAGACAAAAGATTTTACAAATGAAATGAAATGAAACCAAATGACATATGTAATAAAGTACACAGAATCTAGTCTTTATATGTACCAAATCATGTACATGTTATAGTACAAATATCAATCCATTAAGTGACCTAATAAAACAAAAATGCACTGAGTGTGATAAAATTGCTTAAAAAATTGCTTGTTCATTAGTCAACTTTACTTGAAAATCTCATCCAGCCCCTATCACAAGTTGAAGGACACCTTATATAGGTTCAACACACATGTCTTAACCACTTTTGAGTGGTTATTCCAAACCTTTCTTGAAGTAGCATTCAAAGCAGAAAAAGTTGTCATGACAACATTTATAATTTTGCAAAGTTCTCATGCAACTTGACAATATTTTGCATAAATTAGACAAAACATGGTCAAAGCCTCATGAAACCCTATAAAATGCTTACATATGATCCTTAGGACATGAAATCATCATTCCACCCTTTCTTTGTCCAATCTATCCCTCTTAATGCATTAATGTCATATTTGAGAATAAAGACAACAATTACACAATAGCTAGCAACTTTGGATAAACAAGAAGCATTGAATACTTCCAAAGATCTGATCAGACCTCATAATGACTAATTCATCCTTTAAGAATCACTTACCCATTTTTTTTGGTAGTGACTTGGGTAAGGCCACTACAAAAAAAAACTTGACTAGGAAGCTTAGGTTACCATGTAGCCTTACCTAGGTCCTCCTCCACCACTGAAACCCTATCCTAAAATTTTACAGGCAATTTTCATTGTGAAAACTTTGAATAGACTCAAAAGGAGATAATGGAGATAGCTAAGCTTAAATAACTTCCTTATTTAAAAATAAAGTAGTCATGGTGGTATGAATTATTAGGACTCATCTATCATAGAATTTGAATTCCCTACTACTTATGAGGAAGAAAACTCATTACCTCTAGCATCATTTATATGCTTGACGATTTACAATTTAAAAAAAAAAAACTCACTAGACATCTCTCTAATACACAAAATCTAGGTACCTAATTGCCACACTCAAAATGTCATTTTGTTTGTGTTTCGTTACTTAATTACCATAAGTATAATAATCATATTAGTTATTATTCACTTATACATTAATCCTTTTCATATAATGATGAACTTTTATCTATGATACAGAAGTTTTAAATTTTTCAACTTTATGAGATTCCCTGGATATTGTTTTTGTTTCAAGTAATATTATTATTGGGCTTTATATTTGGATTAACAATGAACCTTGAATAAGGTACCAAATGAAAAATACAAGGGTTCAAGTTCACTATTCACCAATAAATATTTACATGTCTCACATTAACATTTGGAAAAATACCAGACTAAAGGAGTGGATTCATATATGCACGAAACGACCCTTGAAAGATCAACTTTCAAAATTGAACTATGGGTTTGACTAATGGATCAATATCATACACTTTGGTTTACAAAGGAAAAAAAAAAACTTTTTGATATAAAACAAAGAATTGTTGGAATGAAATGTTGATTATAAGGAGAATTAATATTCTCTATCTTTTATCAAAGGGGGAATTACAGAAAACAAGAATGTAGGAAAAAGATAGGATTAATAATCAACTTTGACTCTAGAATAAGAGTGAAAAGGACCTAATAGTGAATCTAGAATCTCTAGTTAAACAAAGATTATAAAATTGACATAAAAAATAAGCCAAGACACATTAAAATTAACAAACTAGAGAATGAAAATTCCACAAGAAAAGAAGAAAACTATGTACAAAAAAAGGGACATGTATTTATAATGGATACAACCTAAGGTCTTCTCCATTAAAGTATAAGGCTAAAGTAGTTTCATCTAGGTTCTCCATGTTAAAAGATATAGGACCTAATACCTAATAGATCCTAAATGGTTCATTTTACAGTGAGTCAAATTCATGAAGGGATCCCATCTTATTAATAGAAATAGACACAAAAAAAACTAGACAAATAACCACAAACTATAAGAATGAGATCTTTGATGTCCATTATCTGCAATAAAATGGTATTATAGTTGTTACACATATGACATGAAAAGCCACATAGGTAGTTTTCATACAATATGTTTTAATCCAAAGCCACCATATACATCCCTATAACTATCTTAGACAACCCTATAAGCCTTAATTATATATAGGAAATTGTTGACTGCACAAGAAGGTTCTAGAGATTTTAACCCTAAACTTTTAGGTCAACCAAACCTTAATTTCTTGGCTTTGGGATCATATCAATTGTATATACCCTTTCAAGATTAATCCCAACTAAATTTATTTTGATATAAGGTGTCCAAAAGAGCTCCCTTATGCTACACCAAAAGAGCATTTCCTTGGGCTTAATGATGCGCCATACTCCAAGGATTTACGAATTATATTTTACAAGTACATACAATGATCTTCATCCTTTGAGTAAGTTGTGAGGTCATCTTGGAAAACTATTAGAAAATCATGATTAAAATTTTTAAATGCTACATCAAAAGCCCTCTTAAAAATAGCTCCTATATTTATTATAACAAAAGGAAAACTAACATAAACATAGGCTCCCTGTGGCATCTTGTGTTAGAATGATTTAGGGATGAAATAGTTATGAAACAATTATCCCAAGGAATAGATTTACCAATTAAAATTTTAAACACTTCAAATACTTTTGACCCAAACATTCAATCACTTGGTCTTTATAGCAAATAATCTATAACATATACACATCATCCTCTATTCTAATATAAAAGCTATATGAACTATTAAAAGTATAAGACCTCAACTAAATTACACACAAGAATGAAAAAACCTTGGATTTAACATGGAAACCCAATTTGGGAAAAACTTCTAGTAATAGGTCACCAATTTTCCACTCTTCTAAAGTTAGCTCTCTTAGGAGCTAGCCCTATTAAAGCTTACAAAAGACATTGTTAAATGTGACCTTGTTAAAAGATTTAATCACACTATTAGGAATGGCCTTGTTGGAGGGCTTAAGAACATTCCATGTGAATGCCACCTTGTTTAAAGTATTTACATATGACTATAAGCTCTTCCTTGATTAAAGGATTTCAATACTAGTATGATTTTTAGAAAGTAACAATAGGTTTATTTATCAAATAAAACTCAATTTTCTAATTTAGATCACAATTTAGTTAATATTTTAATCCATTTATTAGCCTCCATTGTCATCTCTATCTTTTATCTACGTGGAAAAGCTTCAAGCAATCAACTTCACCTCTTCACAACTCTTCTCAGTATCCTACTCAAGTTCACCAATCAATGGCATCAACAATAGCTTCAAACCTATCAGATTATCCCTTGCACTTCCTTAAATTAGTAATTCTAATATTTTTTCATTTAAACATCACCATAGATCTTAGGTTTAGGTCAAATACATCAACACCTTCCATCATTTCATCTCCACCTTTCTCTTCGAGAAACATCTCCAAACTTCTCCTTGAATTCTTACATAGAAACACTCAACAAGGTTTCCATTGAATCAAATGCTTGAAGTCATCCATCCTTATCTTAAACATGCTTTAAATATTCCAAGAAATCAATTGTGTTGGCTAGAAATCATGATTTCCTCATAATTTGTCAAATGTTATCACTGAGTCATCACTAGATTAGTTGATTACTACTAACTTTTTTGTTCAACACATATACTGATATTCCATCAATAGTGATGCTTGGTTGACACTATATTTTCTTGGATTATACTAGTGCTCAATCAACTATGGCATCACTCGACTTAAACTTTAAGTTCGTTTATCTTCTGCTCTTTTTCTTGGTCAAGCCTATGCATTTGGTCATTGTTTGATCACTTCTTCTAGGCTTCAGTATAACTCTATTCTTCACTTAGGTTATAAATACACAATCACATTATCTTTTCAAAGTCTAACTAATCAAGTACCCACTATTGTTCCTCATAAATAAACCTTTCCTCTAGGTCCTTTTGTTATGTCATTCTCCTCTAATCCTCTTCATGAATAATCTCGATATGGCACTCTACTCAGAGAGAAAATTGTGTTACCAATAAGGTTTGACATCAATGACAACATAAAAATGGTCTCAATTATAGTTTACAACATAGTGAATGTAGTTTTTTACTATTTTGATTCCTTAACAACAACATTTTTTTTAATCCTTAAAAACCATCCATCATAAACATCAATGCAAATTTAGTCATTCTTTCCAACATATCCTCCATATTAGACAAATGATAAGTATCTTTCAATGATGAAATATTCAAATACTACGTAGAGTCTAATATATCCATTCTCCTTCCTATCAAGGACCAAACGGGAAACCCAAGAACAATTCCTAATTGGTTTGATGATGCATGCATATCTATGATCTTCATCAACTCTTGCATTTTTGGAGCCAACATTGGATAATTGGACCTCTATTTTTTTCTCAAAGGCTTAGCATCTACTTCTGGGGGAATAACATGGTGGATAAATTCTTCTATATAAACTTTCAAGTCATCATGTATGACTAGGAAAACACATGTTTTTACTTCCTCAATAGCTCAATCAAAAACAATCTCATAGGGACTGAAATTTTGTTACCAATATATAGCTTTTCTAGAGCCTCTTATGTTCTTAAATTCACTTCTTCTAACTCTTTACATTTCTTATGCTTCACTTCTTTCTTTACCCTATCTTTATTATCAAAAATGCTTTTTAAGACCTCAAATCCTTTAGAAACTTTGTTACTTTTTAGTTGAATTTTCTTATTTATAAAAATCCAATGTCTTTTCCAAAAAATTATCAATCAATGTACTATAGTATGTCTATAAACCATGATACTTATCGTCACACTTGAGGAATTGAAGAATATCTATGTCATCTTTAAAATTTTTCCAATTATCTACACTATCAGGTATAGAAGGCCTACTCAACACGTTTACCTTAATTATCACTAAAAGGGTCTCATCACTAGGTTTAATAGCCACATTAGCAAGAAAGTATTCCATCTTATTTTTTGATTTGTCCATCCACATAATACCAAAAGTATAAAAAAAAGTGAATGTCATCCCAAACTACATTCTTGTAGTACTCAAGCTTTTGATTTTTTGAGGCATAAGATGACCATATCTCTGACATGATGAACTCAAACTCTCTTACAACATGTAGGCATTTTATCCCATGTTTCATATCCAATTTAAGAATAAGTACAAATGCTTAATATTCTAAAATTTTGTAATTCAAGTAAAAATTACAATATAAGAAAATCTAAAAGTTTTTCCCTGTAGGGAAATTAATAAAACACTACACCTAAACCTTCCTTAGAATTTGCACCATAAAAGAACATTGTGCACATGTAATCTCCTTGAGACTTTTTACTTGCTTCAAAAGAAATGGTGTGGGTATAATTCATTTCTCCATGAAATCAACCTCATCTCTAAAAGCATTTATGTCAATGTCTACATTTTTTTACAATTTTGGTATTTTCAGCAATTTTGGCTTTCTTCTACTCTTTCCTCACTTAATATTTTTTGGATTCTTTATGCTATATTTTAACTTATCTATTACATTTTTTTTTCAGTAATGGTAAAACTAAAGTGGTCAACAAGAGCTTAGGGAACCTTATAAGGTGTCTAACTAAAGAATATGGTCAAAGTTGGGAAATTATCATTTCACAAGCCAAATATGCTTGCAAGTATAGTAGGAATAAGACCACTGGTAAGATTCCTTTTGAGATAGTTGATGGGATGAATTTAAGGGGTGTGTGTGAACTAATATCTCTAGGAGATATGGACCTAAGAAGTGGCCAAGTTGAAGACTTTGTCCAAACCATGAAGGAAATCCAGGAACAAGTCAAGAAAACTATTCAGGACAACACTATAAAAAGTAAAGCCATGATGGATAACATAAAGAAGGATGTTTAGTTTGTTGTTGGGGACTATTTGATGTTCCATTTGGACAAGAGAAGGCTTCAAAAATGAATTCTTTCTAAGCTATAGATGAAAAGTGTAGGGCCTTGCAAGATAGTGGAAATGTATCGAGAAAATGCCTACAAGGTTGAGTTACCTTTAGATTTGAGCATATCCCCTATTTTTTAATGTGAAAGACTTGATGGAATACAAAGTGAACTAACCCTTGGTTAGTCAAAATGTTCAAGTTGATCTTGAACCTACTATATCACCTACAAACAACAAGTTGCAAGTACAGGAGGTCTTAGACTCAATGGTGAAGAAGTCTACTAGGCACAAAGTCTATATAGAGCACCTCATCAAGTGGAAGGGAAAGCCTACTCTAGAGGCTTCTTGGATTGCTGATATAGATTTAAAGAGACTTGGCATACCCCTAGACATGATGCCACCAAGTTCCCCTTAGTTCTTTGGAGGGGGGAGTATGCTGTCAGAGCACCTAGGTAGGATAGTGTGTTACCTAGGGTTCCTTTTATTTTTTTATCTTGTAGTGATGCTACCCACATCACTAGTCCAATAAGAGGTCCTATTTGATCCTTAGGTGTGTTTAGGAGAGTTGAAAATCCCCAACATGGCTAACCTTCAACATGTTATTTGAGCTCATTTCATGCTTCTTACATGTCCACTTAATTCTTGAAAATTTTTTGGAGGTTTAACTCCAATTTGGACAAAAGTTGCTAAAATGTTATCATGAATACATTTTCTTGCTCAAACAGAAACCTTTTACAAATCTAAGTATGGGACATTCTAACTATTTGGGGTGGTAATGGAACTAATGGAGGAATCAATAAAAGAAAGAAGACAACCTTTTCCATGGGTCTGTAAATTTGGAATAGCATTGTATAAATTGTATACAACATTTCAAAATTTCTTATTATTGGTTTTTGAAGGCATTTGAATAAGGATGGATTCAACAATGTAATCTAAGTGTTGGAGGAATTCTGTATTTTTGTTTTGCAACTATGTGTCTAGTAATTGTTTTTCATTTTAATTAGTTCATAGTGGATTAGTAAATTCTTTTAGATTATCTAGACCGCTAGTCTCAATAGAGCAGTATTGCAAGCATTGGACATTAGGGACAATTCCCACAATTGGTTTCCTATGGTCTTTTGGGATTTGGAACAAGGGTCTATGTACTCTATATACCAAGAAGTAGGGCTCTAGAAAATGCTAGCAAGTGTCTATTAGGTGATGCCCTAGGAAAGCGATTACAACTTGGCTAGGAATCAAAGATTAGAAAGAAAGTGATGGAGGGGATTGAGAGTGTAGATACCTCAATCTAGGCATGTGGCAAGCATGGAGGTGGTCTAACCTAGCTCCATTCCAAGCAACATGTCTTCCAAAGTTTCCTAAGGAGTATTGGGTGAACAACAACCATCAAACCATTAAAACCCTTAATTTAGGCCTAAAATAGTATTCTAACTATGTGGATAGGCCGGAGTTTAGAAAATCACAAAATCTCTATGTAGGCTGAAAATGTCATCCATGATGCTAACATTTTAGGGGAATTTTAAAGCATATTTCCAAGATATCTTAGTTTTGAGTCACTTGGAGGACTAATTCTAGTAGCCCTTGTAACAACATTTTGTCCTTAAAAATTGTGTGGGGAGAAAGTGACCATGATCATAGTGTGGCTTTATGACTTAGATGTTGTAAGGAATCCAAGGAGATCCTTGATTGACACCTTTTGGGTCATAAATGGCCTAAGGGCTAGATGTGGAATGGAAAACAAATATTTGTATTTGAAGTGAAATAGGATAGTGGAATTGAAGGAAAGGATTATTTGTTCACAAAATAATTACTTGCCCAATTAGGGCTAACATCCTAGATGTTTACTCTATGTTGGAAAAGTATATTATCATCTTAGCTAACTTGACAGAAATTTGTGTAAAGGCATGGCATTTATCCAAAGAAAATTTTGCAACGAAGAAGTGTGAAGTAGTTTTTTGTAATTTTTATGTTGAGCAATATATGTGAAATTTTCTGAAAGCTATTTTGTGATCTGAGATAGAGCTAAGAATTAGAGATTAGTTGAGGAAGAAGTTGTAGTACCTATTTTCTAGAAGTTAGATTTTTTTTTTAGCAATGAGCTCTTCTTGTAATTAGAAGTGCATGTTTGGGCAATGGGCTCATCTTGCATCTACTGTACCACAACTCCTAACAAGGATTCAAAGTCTCCTAATAGGGACTCCTTATACTGAATTTTATAATTTACTCCTAACATGCTCCATCCTCTAACAAGGAACTTATATATAAGTATATTATCTAGTGGGTATCATCCCCACAGGTGTTTTCCCTTGGCCAAGGTTTTCCTAGTTAACAAAATATGGTGTTATGAGTTATCTTTGTGCATGGTTGTTGTTACTATTCAACATTACTTTATCACTTTGTTATATATGGTTTAAAGTAAGTAATAATATGTAGTTGGGGACTAAAGTTTTTAGATTTTTGATTCATCCCTCCCCCTCTCAATAATCCCTATTTCTAATAATTGGTATAAGAGCCCAATTACTTGCAAGAGGCTTAACAACTTGAGTACGATCCCTATGGATATGGAATAGTTAATGAAGAACATTTAAGAGGCACTTGAAAAAATTAATCTCCTTACTAAAGAAAGAGATAAGCTAAAGAAAAAATGTGAGGACTTAAAAGTATACATTGGGAAATTGAAGGGAAAGATTGAACATCTCAAATCCAAGCTAGAATCTCTTGTATCTGAAACTAGTGATGATGATTATTCAAAGTTGAAGATAGAGTACAATATCTTGAAGCATAAATTAAAGATTACAAATATAAGGTTAACTTTGAGGAATGATCCTATAAAAGTTGAATCTAATTTGAAGACTGAGAATACAGATCTAAGAGCATGTCTAGCAAGGAAGAAATCTAAGTTTGAAACATTGAAAGAAGATCATGAAGAACTTTAGCAATAAAATAGTATTGTAAAAGGTGAATTAACTTAGAGTAAGAAACAACTTCACAAGCTTTATTCTAGTAGAGAAAAGCTTGATGATTCAATCTCAATACAAAGACCTACTTATGATAAGACTGGTCTTGGTTATCTAATTAACACATCTTGAAAGAAAACTAAGATTAGATCAAATCTAAAAGAAAAATATAAATCAGATGATAAAATTGAATCTAGTCAATCTTTTGACAAACCTAAATAAGTTGGACAAGAGAAGGAAGTTGAAATTTTGCATGAACCAAAGCAAGTAGAATCTCCTGAGGAAATTAGGTATGAATTTAGAGGTAAGTGTTTTTCATGTAATGAAATTGGTCATATGAAAAGAGATTGTAAAAATAAATCATTTAACCATGTTAAGGACTTCTATTATCATAATATTCATGGTATGGGTCATAAAGAAATTGATTGTAGGAACTGAAGTATGATAATGATAAAAGGAATAGTAGAATATCTAGAAATACTAACCCTATAGATAGAAGAAGATTTAATGAAAGGACATCAAGAGAAGTACAAAATTTTGAGGAAATAAGATAGGTTGTGTGTTATGAGTGTAAAAGCTTGGGACACATACCACAGAACTATCATGCACCTAATGATCAAGAGAATCCTAGAAGGAGAACACCAATATGTCAATTGTGCAAGAACAACAAACAAATAGAAAAGTATTGTTGAATGGATAGATACTTTGGATATAAAAGGAAAAATGGAAGAAACTTTGGAGATAGAAGGAATGATTGAAGAAATGTCAAAAATGATAGAAGGGAGCATGAGAGGAACTCTAGAACTAATAAAGATAATGAGGAACAAAGAAATGTAGTTAGTGAATTTCAAGAAGAAATCAATGAGGTTTTTATAAAAGGATTGGACATCTAAAAAGATAAGTTAGATGATAGTGACATAGGAAGTTCAAAGTCACCTATCGAGTTTGATTCAATCAAGTTGAATTAAGCTCATTTACAACACTAGAATCTAAGAACTTCATTCACACATTGAATTAAAGGTAGCAAAGTTGGGAAAAGATGTATCAAGTTAAGTTTATACGGTACCTAAGATTTCTTGTAATTTTGAGCTCATATAAAAATGTTATGATTGAATCAAGAGTTACTATTATTATGTAAAAAAATTATTCTATAGCAAAAGATGAAAACTATGTTTTTGCATAGAATTTCATGAAGTAAAGTCTTGAGGAACTTTTTCATGATAGAAGAAAACTATAAAAAACCTTAGGTGGCATATAAAGATCAGATAGATGATCTTGAGTAGTTATTTGGTTACAAAATGTAATTGACATCTTTATTGTATTTGCAAACTATGAAATTAATGCAAGTTCAAATTAATGGAATAAATGGAGTACAAAATTGATTTTCACTTCACTACAAATACATCTGAAGCAAAGTGCACTCAAAAGTGACTTGTTAAGGTAGTTTTGAAGAAAATTCTATTTTTAGTGAGAGTTATTTTATCATTTTTCTACAAAATTATTTGGTAAAAGTTCATATTTGTTATACACATGGATATGTTAGTAGTCCACAATGTTGAGAATGACAAAAAACCTAAGTTGAAGGTAGTTTCCATGAAACTTGCAAAAGGAAACCCTAACTCAAAGTTATCCATTACTTCAAATAATGTAGTATAACTAGAAGATGTAGGAAGTTATCTTAACAATAAATTTGAATCTATTGGAACTAAATATATGAACAAAGATATGGAATTAGTTTTCAATCATGACATGACTGTGAAGCTTATATTTGAACATTTGAAGGGGCTAGACTTGTTCAAATATCATTTCTACCATGATTTAGACATAGATGAATGGACATAGATTATACTAAGTAGGATACTTGATGGGGAACTATGGATTAAGATAGTATAATTTATATCTCAGCCAACCTTATACATGAGGTAACTGGTCATTGTAAACAAGGCAGTGTACCTATAGGTGAGAAAATGATTAAGAAGAAAGTTGAGACATATACCAAAGCATTACATAATGGAAAATCCATGGTTATTAGCACCATTAAGCAAGATGATGTAAGATTCTTGTGTAGAATTATTGCCTACTCTGTATGTTCAAGTTCAAAGATTGATGAATTATGAGGCAAATTCATCTATGTAGCCTATGAGATATGTATAGAGAAGGAACAAGTAAACCTCACTAAAATTCTAAGAATGCAATTTCTAGAGAAAGTAGAAAAGATTTCCATATCTATTAGTAACGAAGATAATGAGTACTGATGGATGTACAATGGAGAAGATTACAAAAGAATGTAGAAGACATCTAGTAGATAAGATATTAGATAGTGGAAACCTAATAATGAAGACATTTTAGAATGAAATGAGATAGATATTTATAATTGCACCTATAATTATAGATAGATTTAAAGAAGACATTGTATTATGGTTGATATAGACTATATACAAGAAATAGAGCCTCGAGAAACATTTCTTGATCCCTTAGTTTATGAATTGAATGATGATATAGTAGTTGGATATATTGATTTTTTGTTGAAATGAGAGAAGGAAAAATCCAAATACAAATTTGGAACCTATGATGAGATTACCCACTTAGCTCATTAGGCATGTTTGAAAAAGGCTTCTCAAAAGAAGATAGAAAATATTATGAAGAAAAGTTCATCAGAGGCCAGTATGACTAGGAGTGAATATAAGGTAGTCAACCAAACCATGAAGCAAGGTATACTAGATATGCAACCTTTATCAATATCTATTGTAGAGACATCCTTGGAATAGTTCATTCTATATGTAGCATTATCAAATGTGGAACCTAGTTAACCAAAGAGAAAATCTATGAAATAAATGGAAGTGTGACTACAAAAACTAAAAGGGTCGAGCAACAAGCCACTACACTAGGCAAGAGACAAGAGACATTGTTGACAATTATTGATTATAGCAATGAAGAAGTACATGAACAAAAAGAAAAGAAAGTAGAGAAGGTGACAACGTCAAAGCAATTAGTAGGAAAAGCTTGGCAACCCTGAAAGCCAAAGATAGAAAAGATAAAATCAACTATTGCTATTGAGGGTAACTTTGTTCAAATAAAAAAGTTTTATGATTTGTCTAACAATTTTGAGAAAGATCAGATTGATATCTTTATTAGGAGAAATATTATAGCCAATAATTTCAAACTGAAGCATATTGAGGGCATTGTAAACCAGAAAGCCTATGATAGACTTATTGAGAAGAAGGCGTAAGAAAGAGAAGAAGATTCAAAACTTTAGAATTCTATCCTAAGAAATATTTGTAATATTGATGACAAAGAAGAGATTAAAATATTATTGAATAAGCTAGCACCATATGTAAGAAATAAAGTAAGACCATTTTTGTTTATTGTGGGTGAGAAAGAAAAGTTAAGAAATGAGATTGTGGCAAAAATAAGTCAGATGTTGATAGAATCTAAGGCAACATCTTCACCAACACCTAGAACCTTGGATGTGTTAGTGAGTGGTGACACTATCCAGATAGATTAGACTAATGTTACCATTAACATTGATGATACTAATCCATTTGAGATTCTAAAAAAAACAAACCTTGTGCCAGGGATATAGAAGACAAACTAAGGAAAATTGAAGAGGAGAAGAGGTTTCTTGAAGAAGTAAAGAGGAAAGTAGATGAGGCCAAGTAGAAATTTATTGAGTAGGAAAAGAAAAGAGTAGTAGAAGAAGAAATGTGAAGGAAAATAGAAGAAGACAAGAAGAAAATATTGGAAGAGGAAGAGAAGATAGAAAATGAATGCAAGGAAAGAGAAAAGAAAGAAGAAGAAAAGAGAAGAGTCAAAGAGCCAATTGAGAAGAACCAAAGGGAGAATGACACTAAAATTTCTAGTTCATATACTCTCCTTTCAATTTCCACCCTAGCAATTGATGATGATGACCAAACTGATTTGATCTCATCCCTATCAAAACTCATTCAGAAGAGCAAAATAGTGAAGAGGCTACAAACAACCTTGATGGAGGTTACTGATAGATTACATAGTACTCTAGTAGTGCAACACATAGAAGCAAATCTAGAATAGAGGGTATAGATAGTGCTAAATTTGTTTGATGAAGAATTTACTAATTTTTTGAATGTTGCAAAAGCAAAGGCACAAATTTCACATGATGCTAACTTGTTTAGCACCATTTGTCAGAATATTAAGAATGACTTGTTAAGTCTTGATAGTTGTATCAAGGAACTTTGAAAGTGTCAATAGGATGGTAATATATTTTACATTAAGTGTACTTTATCATATAAACTAACTAAAGACATTGATATTTAGATTAGAGGGAAGATGAATGAGCTAGAGGCTCTATCTAGCCAGATACAATATCCAGATTATAAAGTTGATAATTATGAAGGAAAAGTGGCCACTATTCACAATGATATCAAGAAATTAGAACGACAGAAGGAACATAATTTGAAGAGAGTATCATATTTTAGAGAGTCTATTGCTCTAAAAATATGTTTTGTTGAGAAATAGTTGGAGGAATGTATCAAGGCCAAGGACAGTTATTGTAACTTTTTGTATTTAGACCTTAATGTAGTTGAGATTGCATCACATGCCTTATGTGCAATTCTCACCTCTACTAAATCTACCAAGGAGACATGAACTAAAGGTATGGATAATCTTAAGGAAAATTTTGATGATTTCATGAATATTCTATCATCTTAAGGTATAAGGACAACACTTTTGACAACAAGTGGATAGTTTTTTAACAACTTTTGACATTTTGAGCTTTGTCATTGATGTCAAAGGGGGAGATGTACAATGGAAAATTGTAAATTAGGTAAAGAGAAGATAAAATTTTAAATTATAATGTAAAGGGGAGCATATGTAAAGATGGAAAAATTTTAATAGACATAATGTTACTATATTATTTTTGTTAATTTTTTGTTACTTAGCCAATTTTCCCTATTTTGTTTCCATCAATGCCAAAGGGGGATATTGTTGACAATTGGCTAATCAAGATATGTAGATTTTTTCATTTATGGCAACACATGATGTACATCCTTATAGGAGACCTCTTAAATAAAGATACTTAGCTTTTGGTACATAGAAAATTGTCCAAGTATGGATTCTGGTATACAACAATGTATTTTTTTGTTTATAACTTGTTTCTGATGTCATATTATGACTAGCAAGGTTAGATGGAGATTTTATACATGTTAATGATGATGTGTATAACCTCAAAAGTTAGTACAAATTGTATGAACACGAGATATTCATATTTGAAGCAGAATAGGACAATGGGATTAAAGGAAAGGATTATTTTGTTCTCAAAATAATTACTTGTCCAATTAGGGCCAACATCCTAGATGTTTACTCTATGTTCGTATAGTGTATTATTGTTTTAGCCAAGATAGAATTTTTTTTTGTAAAGTTATGGCATTTATGCAAAGAACATTTTGCGATGAAGAAGTGTGAAGTATTTTTTTGTAATTATTATGTTGAGCAATATATGTGAACTTTAGTGAAAGTGATATATGAAAATTTTTGTGAAAGCTATTTTGTGATCCAAGATCAAGGTGAATATCAAAGATTAGTCAAGGAAAATGTTATAGTACCTATTTTCTACAAGTTTGATTACTTGTTTGAGTAGTGAGCTCTTCTTGTAATTGGAAGTGAATGTTTAGGTAATGGGCTCATCTTTCATCTACTTTACCACAACTCCTAGCAGGGTTGGCACAACTCCTAACAAGGACTCCTTATACTAAATTTTCTCATTGATTCCTAATAGGGTCCATCCTCTAATAAGGAACTTATGTATCAGTATATTATCTAATGGGTATCATCCCCACTGGGGCTTTCCTTTGGCTAAGGCTTCCCTAGTTAACAAAATATAGTGTTATAAGTTATCTTTTTGCATGGTTACAATTACTATTCAACTTTACTTTATCACTTTTTTATGTATGATTTAATGTAAGTAATAATATCCAGTTGGTGACTAAAGTTTGTAGATTACTAATTCACCCCCCCACCCTCAATAATTCCTATTTCAAACAAGTTTCAAATCATTAAGGGAACTCAATACCTTATGTAGCTTATGCTTCTTAGGTTTCTTTCCTCCTACACTCTTGTCATTTTCATTAGTATTTTGTTATTTCTACGAGTGAACAATTTTGGGTCATCTCTCCTACCCAACCTTCCCGACACTCTGCATGGCTATTTAGACCCAGGGGGACCTCTCTTTGAAGTAACTACATGATTAGTAATATGGAATCCAATAATCTCTTTCTTTCCCTTATCAATATCAGTTTTCAAGGATTCAACTAGAATATTTTCAGCAATATTCTCTTCTATTATTTTATATAGCCATATTTATTTAATAGCAAGACCCTCCTTCTCAACTTTATTCTTATCTTGCAATAGAATTTCCTTTGCATGACATCCACTTCTTATATTTTCCAAGTCACCAAAAAAAATTTTACGAAAGGATTTTGGGTCGTCTTCCAACTTCTTAATTTTCAAGCTTTGGATATTGTGATCCTTCTTTATGAATTATCACTTTCCAAAACAACATTCGTGGTTTCTATCCCCTTTTCTTTCTCAAGATGCTTGTATGTAGCATCTTTCTCTACAGGTTCTCTCTTGAGAGTTTCTATTTCACTACACTAAACCTCACAGCTTTGTGTTGTTTCATTTGAATCTAAGGTATCTCTTTGATGTATGAGACCCATCTCAATAAAAGGTATATGGGTATACTAAGGTATGATGGGTTGTATATTCAACTCGTTCATGTATGGATCTTTTTTTCTTGAACCACCACACATAGATACATTATACCTAATAGATGATACACCATTAATCTAGTAAGCATCCTCTTCTTGAACACGAGTATAAAAAAGATGATAAAGATATCTTGTATTTTAATATTAATTTTTTTGGGAGAAAACTCTCTTTCTTCTAAAATTGGGCATTTTGTATTGTTTCCTTTCCCACCCTTAGGTTTCTATGGAGTAGCACTCCATTCTCCACTCTTTCTAAGCCATTTTCTTTTGTTTTTACAAGGTATATTTGTGTGTAAAGGAACCCCAAGATGTGCATGGTGTAGGCCCTTGTAGTTTTCCTCTTATCAGAAATGTAGAATAATAAAATAAAACACTGATGCATAAACCACCTTTTGATTCATCGCCTATTTGGAAAATATGTCCTTGTAGTAGACAAATCTTGAAAATCTAAAATAAGACAATGTTAAACTAGCACAAATAAAAAAATCTCATGTGAAAAGGACAGATATCTATTTTTATTATCCAATGGATAGATTGATCTAACATGCACTAAAAAATTCAGACATAATTCACACATGATTCCCTAATAGAGATGCCATTTTTTTGGCTTCTAATTGGATAGATTTTGAAATAACTTACTTAAGTTGTAAAATGTAACTAGGAAGTAGGTAATTCCACACACATTATATCTAGATAGCTATGAGGACCAACCAGAAAAGATACCAAGCTCTTCACTTTGAACTCTGCATAATTCAGGCAAGTATAGCTAGGATTAAACTCATTCTTTGTGTGGCGACATCTTCATTCTAATCCTAGATTTAGCATATCATAACCCTTAAAGTTTCTATACTTGTGCAAGACAACCTAGATTACAATAGTTAATTTCACACTATTATATCTTTCCACTAGAAATGTGAGGGATGACAATTCAAATCTACAAATGTAAAAGGGAGAAATACGAATTTAAATTGATTTAAGACTATGAGATGAATTAGACATTTTTTGTAAATGATCTATTTAGCTACTTTACAACTAAAAAATTAATTAATTAGTGTGAGTCTTCTTCTTAGAGACATCTACTCTTGAAATTTTTCAATTCTGCCAAATCACACCTAGCATTTACTTGATCTCCCAAAACAATAGCATAGAAAAATAAGAGATACAACTTCAAACAAATTACAACTCTAATTTATGTTCTTTTCCCATAAATGTTGAAAATAAAAGAGTAACAACATGGAGAAAATTTCACAATGATAAAACTTTTCTCAATGATTTGTTTGTATTAATTAATTTAAATGTAATACATGTAATATACGACAAAAACTAAGAAAAAATACAAGATATTAAGATACTATTTTCTCTCTTGATTTGTCTATCATTTCAACACAAGAATGATATCAACTCTTGATTGTTGGAATTTACAAATGGGAAGATTTACTTTTGAGAGGGGGGTGAATCAGAAGTAACATTATTTACCCTCTAAAACTTTTAACTGAGATCAATCACATGCATCTACCATCTCTAATAAATATGAAAGTAAAGACATGCATGAAAATAGATAACAATAGATCTGGTCACCTAGAAACCCTCCAAAATGAGAAGGTAAAACTGGGGTGGGGATGACACCCACAAATTATCACTGAAGAAATATGTAACTAGTTAAGGTTACAAAGTTTGACCACTATCAATGGTCTGGCCTATGAAAGGCTTTCCCTATTAAAGGCTTTACATCCCGTTAAAAGTGACTTGGTTAAGGGATTTACAAACACTCACTTGGAATGTGACCTTGTTAAAGGATTTACAATTATATTAAGAATCTACAATATAGTTGCTAAGCCAACCTATCATCATAGGATTTTCATTCTCCTAGTATGATGGTTAGAAAGTATAGTAGAATGTCTTGATCTGATGACTTACAATCTTCAATTGTTGTTACTATATCCTTGTTCTATCTACTCTAATTTGATCCTTCTTGATCTGATATATCTCTATTCATAGTGCTAATACTCTATTCTGAACAACTTGATTCTATAGTGTTACTCTTCCTCTAAGTCCTTACACCCCTTTTTGGCTTCCTTCAAAACTTCACTAGCATTCTTTCATGCATTCCCCTACAACCTCTCACTCTTTCATTCGACTCCCACACACATGAATTATGGGGTATCGACATCCTTTTAAAGGATTTGAGACTTAAGGTTAGTATGAATCCATCATCAATATTTATCCATCTTTTCCCACTCAAATCTTCACTTTTCCTTGTGGTTGCATGTATTCTCTATTTTTCTAATTGATTGCATGTTTATTGCATAGGGAATGTAATAGATTCAATCTTATCTTTTAGATCCCTTGAGATTCATCTTGAGTCGGCTCAAAAATAGTTTACATTTGAGTTTGTGAAGGTATAAACTTATATGTGGATTTGACACTTACTGATTACTAATGCTTGACACATATAGGAATTTTTCTTGCTCAGCTCCTATAGTAACTCTATCTCACTTGACATCTATACTTATCTTGTCATCTATAGTGACTAGGCATTACTTGTCACTCAACACTTGAGACTTGCTCAACACCTAAAGTTTACTTGAAACCTATTGGATTTTTCGCTTGGCACATACTATAGCTTAGCATCTATATTAGACTTGGCATCAACCTTAGAATTTTTGTTAAGTGTGTTGACACTCAATTGTCAAAACCAATCTAAGACCAACAATCTCCCCCTTTGACACGAGTGTCAAAAATACTTTACTAAACATTATGAATATGATCTCTTATGAGTATAATATACAACTTTTTCAACATATGTACAAAACTTCAAAAACTTGTTCAAAATTTTGTAGAAGACTATATACCTCAAAAACATGTAACTTCCCCTGAATTGATGTCAGATTTATGTATCCAAAATTCCTTATGTTAGATTTTCCTCATGTTGTTTAATATGATACTATTTATCTCCACCTTGTCATTCCTCTCCTTGTCTGCTCTATTTATATCTACTTTATTTATACTCTATTGTTACTCCCCCTTTCACACATCTTTTGTTGTAGTTTTTGTATCCTTTTGGCTTTATCTCCTTGTCACTCCTCAAAACTCAATATTTTAGTATCTCCCCTTTGGGTATTTCCCCTTTGGGTTTTTATCTCCCCCTTTTGGTTATCTCCCACTTTATTATCTACCTCAAAATGTATTTCTCCCCCTTTTCGACACTTATGTCAGAGGGTTATATGAATGAATTGAATAATTAGCAAAAAAGGATTTATTTACATCAATAATGATTTTTAGAGAAGCATCCCAATTTTCTAATGAAATTTTGAATGCTTTAAGCTAGATGGTTGTCTTTGTTGCAAGGTGTACCAAGCCTTCCAAAGTAGAAAGATTGGGATCTTTCTTCAAAACATTCTTTGCTCAAGCCATTTCTTTTGGAAAAAATTCCATGTGTGGGGTTATGGTAAACTATATTTGTATTAATTTGACCTTGGTGTTAGCCTCATCTACTTGAGTACAACTAATTCCTTTTATGTGTGAAGCACTGTAGCAAAATGCTTCTCACTTTGAGCTAGATCCTTTGGTAGCTTCATGCTAGATACTTTGAGGTTCCTTTCAAAGATCAATATCCTCTGGCTTTTTTCTTGTGTGAAGTATGATGAGTCACACAATTTGGAGTATAGTGAGAATATATTCTCAAGTACTACTTTCACCTTTTCAACCTTTTTAGCCAATTCTACTTGTGACAGTTCTATCTCACTATATATTTTCTCATTCACCTTCATCTGTAACTTCTTCTCAGATCATTCAAATAATTTAGTATTTGTATCTAGGTCTTCATTATGTACTTGGTCCACTATGTTGGATAGTTGCTCCATGATGGGCTTTGTCTCATTAGGTACTTGCAAGCTAAAAGCATCAAGAAAGATATCTTTGATTTCTATTAATGCTTGCCTTTGCCTATACTCATTTATGGATATCTCTTTCTTTTTATTTGTTTTCTAATGCCTCTTGAACTTCATTGCTCTATGCTATGTCCATTATTTTATACTCATGGCTTGGAATGACTATCTCCTCATCAAGTGTAGGGTCTCTATAGTGAAGTACCCTTGCTACCTTCGTAGAGCTCGAGCTTGGTGCTCATATTTGCAGTGGTATTGTATTAGTGCTTAGCTTCTATGTAGTTCCAATGGGAGTCCTTATAGTAGGTAAATTGACTAATGTTTGGATTGTCTCTTGTTCCTTCTCCTTAGTACTCTCCTCCTTTTCTTCTTTAGTTATACCTTAATCAATTATTGTAATCAAAGGAGGTGCACCTTCACTTTTTTTTGTAGGAGTAGAGGTATACTTCTATTGTATTTTCCCCTTTGCTTGCTTCTTGGTAATTAAAGTCATTGAGACTATGGAATCAACCTTAGAAAATGCATCTTGTGCTTGTTGCTTTTGTGGTTGTCCACTTGTAGCTATTGGAGTTTGTGAAAGTCATTCTTGTGGATTCATCCTCTCCTTGGTTATCTTAGCTACTACCTTTTGAAGTTATTCTACACTCACCAAGACTAGATTGGTACATAATTTTTCTTGTAAAGTAGTCTAGTGAAGGATCATTTTGAGATTCTCTGTAGTCAATGGATTAATGTTCTAACTAGAGGTGTTCGAAAAATCCTTCACAATAATTGTCACTATAGATGTATGTGTTGTATGTGGAGAACTAGGTGATAGAATCTATGTGTCTTGAACACTCTATTCCTATTGTTGCTCCTCAGCTATTGTGATGCAGAAGCATCCAAAGGTATAAGGGCAATCCTATGTCACCCAAAAAAATGTACCTAGACATAGTTTCTGTTTCATGTGTTTTCATTTCTAGATACCCATTTGGGTAAAATAAAGGTTCCAACTCTCATAGTTCCACTATCAATGTTCTGGGTTAGAGTATTTAAGCACCTTGGGATACATGTAAATGTTGAAAAAATAGGACTATGTAATTGAGCCATAATTATGGTGAACCATAAAGTGTAAATTTGAGGGAGGATTAAAATTTTAATTTAGAACATTCTGGAAAAAGAATCAGGTCAAAAGGTTGCACAGTTTGAAAGCTATCACAATTTTTTAGTTTCTAGAGACCTCATAAGAATGCTTCAAAGTTAGGTTCGAGGCATTAAATGAATTGATACAGGGCCAAAAAATGGGTAATGAGAAAAGCTGGTCCATAGGACTATAGAGAACTCTAAGAGCTTTCCAAAAATGTAAATGGTTTGTCGATCAAAGCTACGGTTCAAAAGTTATGCCTCCCAGAAGTTTGGCTACCATTTCTAGATTCTTCTAATTTTGTACCAACTTTTAAAGTGACTTCTAGATCCTTCCATTTTTGCAGTGCATGCCAACTAGCACTTTCTAGAATGTATTCCTAATCCTTAACCCTTTGGAGCCTATTTAAGGACATTTTTGGATTGTAAAAGGCAGTTCGGAGTGGAGTTTGAGAGAGGTACTAGGAGAAGAAATTATCTATAGATTTATGCTATTGTAAGCCCATAGGGCATGTTTTGGAGTATATTTTCTTTGTACTAAGGTACTAGCATTTTTTAATAGTAACTAAAGTTTCCCCTTTCCTATTGTGTCCATTCTGTGCTTAGGTCATGTCTTCATCAAGTGGTATCAGAGCAAGTTTTCCTGAGTGTGTAGACAGAGTGCTGACTATAAGGAAATTTGCACCAAGACTATGTGGTTGTGGGTTTGAGTTAAGAAGATTTCTCCATGAAGAGAGTGTGGTGGAAGGGCCAGAGATAGTAATCTTGAGGAGGTTAGAGCCCTCCAAAGGTGGGTTCATGCATTGCAGGAGGAGCTTCGTAGAGGAACAAATGTTGCTGCAAGTGACAAAAGTGAGGATGAAAATGAAGAAGAAGAATTTGGACCAAAAGGGGAAGTTGAAGGGGAAGTTCTAAATCAGGCAGAGGAGAGGCTTTTTAGGGCCATTACTAAGTTTGGGAAAATATATACAATTGATGTGGGTGTATTTTCAATAAATCTGAAACCAAATGAGTTGATGGACTGGATCAATGAACTAGAAGAGTACTTTGAGTATGAGGATATTAGGGATATAGATAGGGTTAAGTTTTCACAGGCCAAATTGAAAGGCCATTACAAAATCTAGTGGCAAGAAGTTCAATTGGAAAGAAATAGAAGATGAATGGAGAAGATCAAAGGTGGGATCGCATGGTGGACAAACTAAAGAAGCAATTTATTCCTGTTGACTATGAGCTTGATTTGTTTAAGAAGATGCATGGGTTAAAGCAAGTAGGAAAATCAGTCTAAGAATATACAGAGGAGTTTTACCAACTTTTGATTAGAGTAGAGCATGCAAAAGCAAATAAGGAGAAGGTTTCTCATTATATCAATGGGTTACAACCTAGCATCCAAGAGGAATTAAGTCTAGTAAGAATGACTAGCATTGAAGAGGCATACTAGTTTGTTCTATGAGTTGAAGAGAAGCTAAATAAAAGGTTTGAAAGAAGACAAAGAGGGTGCGATCAAGGAGGAAGGGGTAGTGGTAGGTCATCTAGAGGTTGAAATGAGACCTAAAAGAAAAATGAAGATGTGGGTACTAGCAGGAACTAGAGGAAGAAGGATTTTAATGGCTCACGTGACCAAAACTTTGGAGATCAAAGAGGAAGGGGTAGAGGGCGTGGATAGGGTTCAAGAACATGAGGTTTTTGTGGTACCTGTTTCCATTGCAATGAACAAGGTCATCATGCCTTTGAAAGGAAGGATAGATAGGAGAGTTGAGGGCCAGGCTAGGGTTGCTCATGTGGATGAGGATGAAAACTCATCACATTCAGAGGATGCAAAAAGAGGAGAGACTTTAGTAAATGAAAGGGTCCTGCTAAGTGGTGAGATTGAACTGGGACAAAGGAGGAGTCTATTTTGTACTAGGTGAAAATGTGAGAATAAATGTTGTGATGTGATCATTGATTGTGGTAGCACTAACAACCTGGTGTCAGAAGAGATGGTCTCTAAGCTAAAGCTCAAGATGGAGAAACACGCCCAGCCCTATTGAATCACCTAGGTGAAGGATGATCATAAGGTCTTGGTAAGTGAACAATGTTTAGTGAAGTTCAAAATTGGGAGTTACCATGATAAAGTTCTCTATGATATTATTCAAATGGATGTCTTCCATCTATTGTTGGGAAGACCGTGGTAGTTTGATAGGCATGTAGTACATGATGGTCATGCAAACACATACTCTCTAACAAAGGATGGAGTTCGCCACAAACTAAAGCCCATGGTAAAGGAAGGTGAAAAGGTATGCAGTAGTGCTAGGATCTATCTTGTTGATGGAAGAAAGTTTTAAGATGGCATGAAACATCAACATATGTGCTATGCTTTGATTCCTAGAAAAGATAAAGAAGGTAGTAGTGAAATACCACTTGAAGTTTCAAATTTATTAGGTGAGTTTGGAGATATCATTTTTGATAATGTTTCAAAAGGATTGCCACTAGTAAGGCAAATTAGTCATTAGATAGATTTAATCCTTGGAGCTAGTTTTCCTAGTGAGGCTACTCATAGGATGACTCCTACTGAGACTGAGGAGCTAAATAGACAAGTTCAAGAGCTATTGAGGAAGGGTTTGTTTTGAGAGAGCTTGAGTCCATGTGCAGTACCTATAGTACTAGCACCAAATAAGGATGGAGCATAGAGAATGTGTACAGACTCTTGAGCTATAAATAGGATAACCATCAAGTATCAGTTTCCTTTGCCAAGAATGCATGATCTTATGGACTACTTGAGTGGAGCTCAATACTTCACAAAGATAGATCTCAAGAGTGGCTATGACCAGATATGGATACGAGAAGGAGATGAGTGGAAAATTTCCTTCAAGACCAAGGACAGTCTTTATGAGTGGCTAGTCATGCCCTTTGGATTGATGAATTCCTCAAGCACCTTCATGCGTCTTATGAATGAGGTACTTAAGAAGTTCTTGAAAAAATTTGTTATTGTCTATTTGGATGATATTTTAATTTTCAGCAAGACTTTGGAAGAATATTTATTGCATATTTGTAGTGTCCTTGAAATGTTGAGGGAAGAGAAACTGTTAATTAATTTGAAGAAGTGTAGCTTTTTTGAAAAAGAGTTAGTCTACTTGGGGTTTTTTGTATCACCTGAAGGTCTCAAAATGGATCCTGAGAAGGTAAAAGCCATCTTGGAATGGCCTACTCCAAGGTCTGCTATTGAGGTGAGATCATTTCATGGTCTGGTTAGTTTCTACAGGAAGTTCATTAAGAATTTCAGTGGCATATGTGCACCCCTAACTGACACAATAAGAGGGGATAGAAAATAGTTCAAATGGACTACGGTAGCTGCGAGAAGTTTTGAATTGCTGAGAAAGAGGGTGACAGAACAACCTATGTTGGCACTTCCTAATTTTAGCAAGGTATTCCAAGTGGATTGTGATGCTAGTGTTAGTGCTATTAGGGCTGTATTAAGCCAAGAAGGTAAGCCTATTCCATATTTTAGTGAAAAATTGAATGATGTGAAAAAGAAGTATTATGTTTATGATCAAGAGTTCTATGAAATAGTTTAGGCCTTAAAGAAATGGAGATATTATTTATTTCCAAAGGAATTTTTTTTATATATTGATCACCAAGAATTACAATATCTAAATAGCCAAGGTAAATTGAACCAGAGGCATATGAAGTGGGTAGTGTTCTTGTAGGGCTATACATTTATGTTGAAGCATAGAAGTGGAAAATCTAACAAGGTTGTAGATGCATTAAGTAGGAGGCATTCGTTGTTTACAGTAATGTAGGTTGAAGTAGTTGGGTTTAATGAACTCAAGAATCTGTACCCTGAGGATCTTGATTTTGCTGAAGCATGGAAAGCTTGTAAAGAACTTGTTGCTATAGACAGAACTAAGTGGTTAAACTATCTGATTTAGGATGGTATGTTGTTCAAGGGTAGTCAATTGTGCATTCCAAGGAGTTCCATGAGGGAAAATCTGATTAAGGAGAAACACAGTGGAGGGATGGCAGGACATTTTGGTCGAGATAAGACCATTTCTATTCTTAAAGAACATTACTTTTGGCCTCAGATTTCACAGGATGTGAAGAAGTTCATATAGAGTTGTCAAGTTTGTCAAGTAGCCAAGGTATTTAGTCATAATACTAGAATTTATTAGCCATTTCCTATTCCATCAAAGCCATGGGAGGACATAAGTATGGATTTTGTTCTTGGATTACCCCAAACACAAAGGGGTAATGACTCAGTATTTATGGTAGTTGATAGGTTCTCCAAAATGGCACATTTCATTCCATCCCATAAAACTCATGATGTTGTCCATATTGGAGACTTGTTTTTGAAAGAGGTGGTAAGACTACATGGCCTCCCAAAGAGTATAGTTTCTGATAGAGACACTAAATTTATGGGGTATTTCTGGAGAACATTGTGGAAGAAGTTGAGAATGGACTTGAAATTCAGTTCCACACATCATCCGCAAACTAATGGCTAGACAGAAGTGGTAAACACAAGTCTGGGCAATTTGCTGAGATGTTTAGTTGGGGATAGGCCCAAGGGATGGGATTTGATTCTACCACAAGCAAAATTTGGTTACAATAACTCTATAAATAGGGGTACTAGTAAATCACCATTCCAAATTGTATATGGAAGTAGCTTAAGGACTGCACTAGAATTGAGGAAGATGGAGTAAGGGGAGAGGACAAGTGGTGAAGCAAAAGAGTTTACTGAACATATCAAGTGCCTACATGAGGAGGTCTAGGCACACATTATCAAGATGAATCAATAGTATAAAGCTAGGGCTGATCAAAGGAGAAGACATAAGGAGTTCCAAGTAGGTGATCTAGTCACGGTACACTTAAGAAAGGAAAGATGTCTAGTAGGTACTTACAACAAGCTGAAGATGAAGAAATTTGGTCCCAGCAAAATTTTGAAGAAACATGACTCAAGAAATGCATATGAGGTTGAGTTGCCAAATAGAATTCACATTTCTCCTATCTTCAACATTGTAGACTTAATAGAGTATCATGATGATGGTGCCGATGAGGAGCTCATGTTAGAGCTATGTCGAATTCTTGCTTCTAAGAAGGAGGAGATAGAAGAGATTTTGGATAGTTGTGTGGGCAAGAGAACTAGAAATAGGCAGTATGAAGAGTATCTGGTTAAGTGGAAAGTATAACCAATAGAGGGCTCAACTTGGATATCAGTAGCTAAGGTTTCCCATTTCAGATTTCCTCTACCATCCATAAAGTGATAGCGTCACTTTTCAATCTACCCTGGGTGTCTGATGCAGGAGCATCTAGAGGTATAAGGGAAATCCTATGTCACCCAAAAAATTTTACCTAGACATAGTTTCTATTTCAATGTTTTCATTTTTGGATACCCATTTGGGTCAAATAAAGGTTCCAACTCTCACAGTTCCACTATCATTGTTTTGGGTTAGAGTATTTAAGCACCTTGGAATATGTGTAAATGCTAAAAAAATAAGACTATGTAATTGACTCATAATTATGGTGAATAAGAGAGTTTAAATTGGAGGGAAGATTAAAATTTTAATTTAGAACATTCTAGAAAAAGAATCAGGTCAAAAGGTTGCATGGTTTGAAAGTTACCACAGTTTTTAAATTTTTGGAGACCTCGTAAGAATACTTCAATGTCAAGTTTGAGGCATTAAATGACCTCTTATAGGGCCAAAAAATGGGGGACGAGAAAAGATGGTCCATAGGGCTATAGAGCACTCTAAGTGTTTCCCAAAAATATAAACAGTTCATCGATCGGAGCTACGGTTCAAAAGTTATGCCTCATGGAAGTTCGGCTACCATTTCTAGATTCTTCTAATTTTGTACTGACTTCTAAAGTGACTTCTGGAGCCTTCCATTTTGGCGGTGGATGCCAACTAGAACTTTCTAGAATTTATTCCTAACCCTTAACCCTTTGGGGTCTATTTAAGGACATTTCTGGATTGTAAAAGGCAGTTCAGAGTGGAGTTTGAGAGAGGTGCTGGGAGAAGAAATTATCTCAAGATTTATGCTATTGTAAGCCCATAGGGCATGTTTTGGAGTCTTTTTTCTCTTACTAAGGTGCTAGCATATTTTCATAGTTAATAAAGTTTTCCCTTTCTTGTTGTGTCCATTCTGTACTTGGGTCGTGTCTCCATCATATTGCCATATCATCTTTCTTATTTTCCTTTTCCACTATAATTTCTTCCTTTTCTTTATCTCCTTCTTCCTCCTTTTCATTTTTCTCTTCTTCCTCATCATTATTTCTTCCCTCAGAGGGATCTTCTTGTCCTTCCTTCACTGTTTGAAATAAATAAATTACTTTCCATGTGAGAGTGGACTTCTTCATGACATCTTCAATCTTATTTTGCAAAATGTTGAAGGCTTTGTATTTGGGTGCAAATTTTCTCCCATATTTCTTACTTGCCTTTCTTATTTTACCTTTAGTTAGTTCAAGCATCACACAAGCCAATGTTGACTCTCTTATTTCTCTCTCCATGTTTTGGCAATAATGCAATTTATTTTCTACAATGGAGTATAGCTCCTTAGGCATAGAATTATCAAGTTCAAGTGGAGTATTCTTGAACTTGACCATCATAGTGTAGATTGATTCTTCCACTATGTTCTACTCTTTTCTTCTTAACTTATTGAAATCAATAGTTTTCAATCTAGACAAGTTTTCCTTATCCCTAATATTATCACAAATATTTTCTAAGTCAGATTTAGTGGTGTGACTTACTACTCTAAATTGTTCATTATCATTAGACTTTGTCTTCTCTTCATCTAATTCTAGAGGTGCCACATATTTTCTCCTCTTTTTCTCGGTTGGCCCTCCTTGTTGTGTTGCTTTCTTCTTTCTCTATTCCTTGGTACCTTTTTTGTAGCCCTTGTATCTACTCTGGTGGTGGGTTTGGCTGGGGTTGGCTTAGCCTTCTTTTTCTCTTTAGGTTGTGTAGCATGTTGTTTTTGTACTTTCCTCTTCTTGGGATGTGCTTTAGGTGTTCCCTTTTCTTGTTTGGAACGTTCTTGTTCTTTAACATCCTCACCCATGCCTTGGGTTAATGCTAATTGTAAGAATTTTCCTAAGGGAAAAATTCATCTAGGAACTAAGAACTCAAACACAAGCACAACTTTAGACTAGAAAGAGAGAGTATGATCAGAATGATGATATATTCATTCAATATGTGTTGTAAAATTACACTAGGAGTGCCTGTATATAAAGGCCCCTGAGATACATCTAGAATGTCTTGTAATCAGCTACATGATATGCCATACAACTAGGCACATGTCCACTAGATATGGGTTATCCTCCATTAAGCATTAAAGTAATTGTGATGATGAGACAATATGCCTACAAGGGTGTGACATACAAATCAGTGTTTTAGACACCATGTGTTAAAATAGAGTTGCATACTCTTGTGTTGTCAACATGAAAACTCAAAAAAGGTGTGCAAACTCCTAAGTGCTGGAAAAATAATAATAATAATAATGCATTAACTTAAGTAAACATAAGTGTAAATAGTAAATACATATTTACACCACACCCCCCCTTAAGTGCAACTTGGGGGAATGACCTTAAGCTTACAAAATCTAGGATGAAGATGCAAAATGGGTCCTGGCTACTAGGCCATGTTAGGTACCCATGTACATAATGATATGCAATCTCTTATAAAGAAGAGAAAGAGGGAAAACCTCATGGGAAAAATCCTCCCCCAAAAAGAGAGATAAATAGGGATGCATGGATGGATGGAGTAATCAAGACCCCCCCCATTATAACTTACATCCAGTATATACAAAAGTGAAGATTAGAAGAACTAAACCTCATAAGAGGAAAATGTAGTCCCTTCCCATGCAAATGAAGATGAAGATAGAAAAGGTAGTCCCTCCCCCCAAATGAAGAATGCCTATTAGTAAAAGTTGATCCAATGAAGAAGCTGGTCCAAGATTGTTGGATGACACTCCTCCCCTTAGGAAGAAACAAGGTAGAGGTACAATCTTGAAGATGTATGGTGGTCCTAAAACCTACTTAAGTATCCCTGTGTTGATATTGATGTTTGCTCCTTCCAATTGTGCTAAAAAGAATGAATCTAGATTTGGCAAGGATGTTTGTTGAACCTATTCTAAAGAACCATCTATCTCCTCGACTGACAAGAGAGCTCTGACAACTATTGTTCATAAGTATCCACAATCATGCCAACATAAGAAGATTGATCATGTAGAGAATGCACATGAGGGTCAGAGTGAGCCCTTGCAACAATTGTAGAATAATCACCTTCATCAATGAGAAGATGTAAGTCCTCAAGATGGTCTCACAAGTCAACTAAAGTTGGAGCTAGAAGATGAGATGTACCATACTGAGCTATACCTTTCTCTATGGCAATGCAAGCATGTGGACTGAATTGATAATGTGACCTCTCACTACAACTATTGATAAAACCCCACCTGTCTGAATCTATTGAAGCACTATTGCTAGTGTCATTATCAATTTCCACTATGTATGATGTGTGGAGAGGATTAGAGGATAAGTTGGGTGAACTTTCCTCAAAGTGAACATCCTTCTCCACAAAAATCTAATGAGTCTTTGGATCCATAAGTCTATATGCCTTCACATTGTCTTCATATCCTATGAGAGTACAAGGCCTAGGTGTTAGTTCCTTCCAACTCCTGGAAGAAAGGTTTTTCCATGCTGGACAACCAAATACTTCGAAATGAATCACAACTAGATTTTTGCCTCACCATGCCCCAAAAGGAATCTTACCATCTAAGGCATTATGAGGAGACCAGCTAAGTATGTGAGTAGCACTACTAATGGCTTCAACTTCTAATGTAGGATCAAGAGACTTGGCTTTTATCATGCAACTTACCATGGTTTTGAGAGTCCTAATACTCATAATTGCAACATCTATTGTATGCAAACTAAATGTTGGTAGATTGTGAAGATCAATTCCCTCAAGTCTACAAAAGTCCTTAAGTCTTCTATCTACATATCTATTCTCATTGTCCACTTGTAGTACCTTGATGACTTTCCTTGAATGGTGTTCAACACGAGTCTAGAGGCTTATGAACCACTTAATTCTTATGATGAAGTAAGTAAACCCAAGTGAATCTTGCAAAGTCATCAACAAATGTTGTGATGTAGCAACCTTAGCTAACTGAAGTCACTACAAAAGGGTCCTGCTAAAACCATGTGAACTAGCTGAAGAAAAATTGTAGCTCTAGAAGACTTCCTTTTATCATACATCTCCTCAAGATTCATATCCACTAAACATGATGACCATTCTCCCTTAGAAAAGCTGATGTTAGGTAGACCTTTAACCATGTGTTTTGAGAAATTTTTTTGAAGAAAGTGAAAGTCAAGGTGACCTAACCACTCATGCCATAATTTGATTGTGAAGTAGAGTGAGTCAACAAGGCTTGTAAAGGAGACTTAGGCACAAAGTGGGAGAAGGAATAAAGCCTTTTTTCATCATTGATTTTCCCCACTATAAGCAATGAATCATCTCTTAGACTTTGCACCATCACTGAATCTGGAAAGAACTCAACTTTGTGACCATCTCCAAGCTGAGTGATTTGGTAAACTGATAGGAGATTAGAGCTAAGTTTTGGAATGTATAGAACATCTTTGAATTCCCCATTTTCCATCTCCACATGTCCTTTCCCTTCAACTTCCATTTTAGTATCATCTCTGATGAAGATGTGTGGTACCTTTGACTACTTTAATGAAGAAAAGTCTCCCTTTGAAGAACCCATATGGTAAGAGGCACTAGATTCAAGTATCCATTCTGAAGAAGAACTTGTGTTTTCCATAAGTACTTGCCCTTTACCCTTTGAAAAGGTTGGAGTAGAATCCTTGGAAGTACCTAGCACTTGAATTCTATTCTTCTTGAGTAGATTTTCTAACTCATCAATTCTTTTAGTATTGTAGTGATTCTTGTCATGATTTGGCTTTTTGCAATATGCACAAAAAAGTTTTTCCTTCTTTTCATTAGTTTCCTTCTTGTTAGAAGAAGAAATACCTTGTTGTGAGGAGGATTGTTGTCTCTCAGACTATGATTTATGATTCCACTACTTTTTTTTGTTGTTTCTTTTCCCTCCTTGACTTGATTGGTGCTCATCACTAGCCACCAAGGCTTTGGTCTTTGATGAATTGAGAAGTCCTAACTCCATCAAGTGAGATTTTTCAACAATCAACATCTCTACGAATGCATCCAATGAAGGCTTCTAGTAAGTGGATCCCATGGTCAACTTGTGAATATTAAAACTTGAAAAAAAGGAAGTAACTATGAAGGTAGCCTCTTTAGGATGTGATGAATCAACTTTTCATCCTTCATGGGATTTCCAAAATCTTTAAGAAGTGACCTATACTCAATGGCTTTATTGATGTAATCCTGAATTGTGTCAAAAGTCTTTGGATCCAAGAGAACTAGATCATCCTCAATCTGAGATCCCTTTTCTTCATCCACCTTAGCATACAATGATTTAAGTTTATCCCAAGCTTCTTTGGATTCTAAACAACTAGCAATGTGAAACAAGAGATCTTTATGAAAAAAATTCCTGATAGCTCCTAAAGCATGTTGGTCTTGTCTTTGTCATTCAATGAGTTCTTTAGCATCAATAGGTTTAGGAATTTTACTATCAACACAAAGACTATATCCTTTTTCCATTAATCTACTACATGCAATATCTTTCCATGTAGAATAATTGCATGATGTTAGAGGAGGACATTTAAAACCCATGATGCAGAAAATGAAAAGAGCACAATAGAGAGACACAAAAAACATAGTACACACCCCCCTTTTCACTCAATCAAAAAACCCCCCGAAAAAAGATGTTGTTGACACTTTATAATTAGTGCATGTACAATGGACCACTTGTCAAAAAGAACAAATTGGACTTTCTAATTTTTCTTTTACGACTACCTTTTGAGGCTCAATTCTATCACTAAGCACTGTAGCTCAAATATGCAACAATTTTGAAAAAGAATCAAAGCTTTACAATGTAGAAAAAGGCCTAATTCTGAAAGTGATATTTTGGTCCACACAACCCTAGAATTTGACTTTAGATATAGAAAGAGTTGAAAAATATGCACTTTCAAAAAAAAACCTAAAAAATTGAACAAATGTTCCCGTATGAAGCATTTGAAGTTGCAAAAAGTAGGATTATGCAAGTATAGTCAGAAAAAAATGCAATTTTTGCAAAATACTTGCACCAAAACAACAAGAAAACCACCACTAAATTTTTTTTTAAAATTCTACACAATTTCAAAAAAAGTTGCACCTGAATCAGAGTGTAGATGTCTAAGTTATGGGCTTGCAAAGTCAAGCTACCAAATTGAAAAGAAATCTAGAGAGGGGTAGAGAAGAAAATTTAAGACCTTAAACTTGATAGTCAAATGGCCATCAAATTTACCCTAGTCAAAAGCTAACATTAGGGAAGAAAAGAGCCCTAGTTGATGTGTGTGATGACTATGTTGTTCGTACCATATGGAATGATGACATGTCATCCATATGTTGATGTGTGGAAGAGGTGAAAATTTTCCACATGTCACCATCTGGGATGTTTGGCCAACTAAGTTGTGATATTTGTAGCCTACGTGGAAATAGGGCTGACATGATAGTAGAGTCAATGCCTAACTATATGTCCTACATGGGTGAATTAAGGTAAGCCATGTGCCATAGTTCTAGAGGTGGTTGAAAATATTTACTATGTTGGAGTGTTACAGCGTCAATGAAAAAAATAGTAATGCATTGCTAGTATATACTCTACAATAGCCAAAATCTTTGAATATGTGAAGGATGCCAAAAAAAGACTTAGTAACAGAATATTGGCAATCCTTGCCAAAATATGCTATCAACTGTGCAAGTTGTTGGGAAATATTTCAGATGCTAGAAAACCTGCACACCAGCTTAGGAAAGAAAAAGACACACCAAGATTCATAGCAAGCAACTAAGAAATCCTCTACTGAGGCTGAGATCCCCTTGGCAGTGACTGATTTTTCTTCACATGGATGCCAAAATCTGTGGGGATCCGCTAGATGGTTAGGGAAATAATCCCACATGCAACGTGGATTGACCTTCACTATATAATAAAGACACAGCCCATGGACACAAAACCAAAGTGTGAGCTAAGCCAGAGTGCTTGCCACTTAGTGCAATATACTGTGCCCATTGAGGAATAGTGGATTGGTCTAGTTATGAAGAGTTGTTGCCAGATTTTAATTGGAATATTCTCTACAGTGGAGGTATATTCATTGTGATTTTCCCATACTATGTTGAATGAAATATGAAGCTCACAGATTTAAATAAATAACCTATAATAAATAAATAAACCCTCCAAATAATAGAGCTAGGGTGTCACTACTTGGTTCCTTCTAAAAAATATTTCTCTGCTCAATGTGTGCCTGAAGGGAAAAAATATTTTGAAAAATTTGTAGTTGAAAAAGCAGAGAAAAAAATTACAGATATGAAAATGAATTAATGAGAGCTGCAAATGACCATACCTAAACTAAAAATCAGGGCTTCCCGATTCTAATTTGCAAATTTTTTTTACCTCAAGTCAACTTTAGGCCAAGCTAGCTAAGTTTATAGTCAATTTTCATTGATTTAGCATTCCAAATGTAATGGTGAGGTCAGATATAGCTCTAGACGCTCCTAATTTTTGCAGTACTTCAAATTCAGGCTTAGGTGCTGAAGCAACAATGGTCTTGAATGAATATCTGATGAGAAAATCTCCATAATTTGATACCATGTAAGAATTTTCCTAAGGGAAAAATTCACCCAGGGAATAAGAACTCAAACATAAGCACAACTATAGACCAAAAAGAGAGAGTATGATTAGAATGACAATATATTCATTCAATATGTGTTGTAAAAGTACACCAAGAGTGCCTGTATATAAAGGCATCTAAGACACATCTAGAATGCCTTGTAATTAGCTACTTGATATGTCATACAACCAGATACATGTCCATTAGATATGAGTTATCCTCCATTAAGTACATAAATAAGTATGAAGATGAGAGCATAAGCCTTCAAGGGTGTGGCATGCAAATCAATGTTGTAGACACCATGTGCTAAAATAGAGTTGCATACTCTTATGTTGACAAAATGGAAACTCAAGAAGGTGGGAAAACTTCTAAGTGTCTCACAAAATAAAATAATAAAATAATGCATTAACTTAAGTAAACTTAAGTAAGTGTAGATAGTAAATATGTATTTACACCAACACTAATGGTCCTTGTCCCTATTCCTCTTCATCATCATCTGCCTCCTCTACAGTCCCTTCTTCAAATTTTTCTTTGAGATTTTTCACTAATTTATCCTTTTTCTTCAATGTAGAAGAAATCTTTAACTGCATATCTACTTTGGATCTCATCACATCATATGTCCCAAAATGTGGAGCACTCTTATCTACTTCCTCTACTAACAATGTTGTTATTGTTGTAGATGCCTCATTAATGTTTATTTCATACCCCAGAGATCTAAGCCATCTTACCCTTGGTATGGCTGCTTGAATGTAAGTGTAATCAATGTCAACAAGAAAACAAATATCATTTGTGTGCTTCTCTACAAGTGAGACTGGAATCCTAAGTCTCTGTTTCATTGAATTCATGAAATCTTCAAAATAACTAGTAAAATTTGCCCCCATTTGTTCAATATATTCATTCACCTAGGCTACAATTGACCTATTTTTTTTCTAGCTAACTTTTCCAAAATATTGGAATTCATTCTATACATAAAAGAATATACATATCAAAATTACACCAAATTTATATTGGGTTCCCTTAGTTCTTCTTATAGCTCCAAGATTTTCATTGATTTATTGTAATTATAGTTCTACTAGATCATAGGTATGATACCTTTTAACATGTTTATAGCCAACATCCACTACAATGTATGGTACATAGTTGAGTCTGCTAGATTGGTAAAATTTGTGAGATATGACTCTAACAACAAAATCAACAAGAGGATCCTAAATGGTATCTATGGTAATGCCTCTCTTGTTCCATTTGGATCCTGTATTCTTCTCAATAGCTTCCTTGGAGTCACTTCTTAGGGTGTTAGGCTGATCTAGCATTGGATACCCTATTACATTGTGAACAATCCTTTTTGATATCTTGACTAGGCCATCTTCTAACCACAAACTACCATCATGTATCCTACTCAACACAATTTTCATCCATTCAGTCTTGAAAATAGTAGGAAATTCTAGGGCATGGGTTAAGCCCTTCCTCTCAATGATTTGATATTCTCCCTTTAAAACTCCATTTTCACACAATCTATCTATGCTTCTCATATTTCCATGTCTCCAATGGCACCTATCTTGCAATTATAGCATCTCCTAACATCTTGCAACATTACTACCTTAAGAGGAATTATGGATAGGGCTCTGGCTGGGTCGTTCTTATAGGCAACTTCAGGAATAGGTCAAAAATTGGGTTGCTTAACTTCATTTGATACTAAATGAACTTGAAATGACTCTTTTTGTTGAGGATTCCTAGAACTGGAGGCCATTTCTTTGACCTAGGGTTTAAACACGAAGAAAATTTGAAACTGTGTAGCTTAGCATTAATATAAATACATTGGATTCAAAGAAACTGTATTGAATCTTTGTAGGAATTTTCTCAAATGCTTCAAACTTATCTTGGAAATTTTTTTGCAATCTTCTTGTCTTTTTCTCTTTGATTACAATGGTGAAAAATGATTCAAAATGCGATTATATGCCCTTGTTTCATAGCATTTAATGCTTAGTGCATTTATAGCTATCCACTCAACTTCTTAAGCAATTCTACTTTACTTGGCTTCCATTGTCTTTCCACCACTTGGCATATACTGGAGTTTCTGTTACTCAGCTTCAACTAGAATTTCCTTTCACTTGGCATCGACTACCAACTTGGCTACAACTAATCACATGACTTCTACTGACTTTGGAAGATGACTCGGCATGTACTAGATCTTTACTCTACATCCGAGGGAAACTTGGCAACACTTGATATTTTAACTTTGCATCTTTATTCATGTTGATCTCTCCTTTTCAATACTTACTTGTCTAGAAACTAAAGTATGATAAAGTGTTGTGTATTAGTTCCACATACCTTCTTTTTCTTAGTTTGATGAAGTGTGACCACTTGACCTTTTGGGTGAAATGATCCTTTCATTGGATGTGCTACTTCCATCTTTCTTCTTCCATCTTTAATTCATCTCTCCCTTGATGTGTTCAACATCTACCTTCTCTTTTCCTTTGTTGAACTCTGAGTTGGGTATCTTTGACCTTGTTGGGGAATTTCTACTAATATGACTAGTTTTTAAACAATGGAAGCATGTAGTTTGGTTAAACTATTTATTGTAGTTTCAACTAAAATGTGTTCTTATGCAATTTTTAGGGATGTGTCTATGTTCTTGACAATAGTGGTAGCTATGCCTGGTGTTGTAACCCCAATTTTAGTAATGTCCATAATTATTTCCCCTTACTAGTTCATTAGGTGTCCACATAGGCTTTGATTTGCATTCAAAAGCTCTATGTCCATACTTTTTGCAATTGTAGCAGTGAACTTCAAATCTTGGTGTTCTAATGGTTCTAGTCCTACAATCATGTGCTTGATGTCCTTGCTTGTTGCACTTGTGACAATGACCCATATTTTTAGGTTTTTCATTCTAATTTCCTTTCTTACTCCTACACACATTAGAGATATGTCTTTTTTTACTGCAAAAATGACAAGTAGGTTTAGTATTCTTACCTTTGTCACTTCTTTCTTCTATAGTCTTGGATGACTCTCCTTTTTCAATGTTAGTGTATCCTAGTCCTAAAGTATCATTGTTGGATCTTGGTGATCTTAGCAGCTATTCAAAGTACTTAATGGCATCATTGGGTTTTTTGAAGCTGTCTTCTATCTCCTTTTCTCTTTTTAGTTCATTTTGCATCTTCGGTGTGTAGATCCCAATGTCCTTGACATTCAACTCATGATGTGCATTCATCATCTACCTTAGGGTGTCTAGCTATATGTTGGAAATTCTTGCAAGTTCTAGTAACTTTTCTTCCAATCTATTAGCAAGGTTTCTCTTGTCTTCCTCTATCATAGCCTTATCATCAATGGCTCTTTTCTTTTGTTTAGTTTTTTCACAAAGCATAATGGCTTGAGATTCTTGTTCAATCTTGAGACTTCTGATCTCTTCTACTTAAGCTCTATTCTTCTCCATTAGGTCTACTATTGTTGCATCAAACTCTTTGGTATCTCCATTTGTAAATAATTTTGAGGTGTCAATCTCCTTGTATTGTGTATCATTCTCAGCTATGGAAATCTCTCTTCTTCTCCTTAAGGATTTCCTCAATTATTCCCTTACTTCTTCCAAAGAATGTAGAATGAGGTGTATCTCAATTTCCTAGTTCTCTATGATCTTCCCAAATTTGTAGACTTCCATTTCTAGATATTTTTCTCCAAGTTGTAAGGCTTCCCCTTGTGAGAACTTAGCTCTAATACCAATTGTTGGAATTTACAAGTGGGAAGATTTTCTTCTGAGAGGGGGGGAGGTGAATCAGGAGTTATAGTATTTACCCTATAAAACTTTTAACTGAGATCAATTACATGCATCTAACATCTTTAATACACATAAAAGTGAAGATATGCATGAAACTAGATAACACAAGATTTGGTCACCCAAAAACCCTCCAAAATGAGAAGTAAAAACTAAGGTGAGGGTGACACCCACAAATTATAACTACAACAATATGTAACTGGTTAAGGTTACAAAGTTTAACCACTATGAATGGTCTACTTTATGAAAGGCCTACCCTATTAAAGGCTTTACACCTTCTTAATAGTGACCTGGTTAAAGGATTTACAAAAACTCAGTTAGAATATTACCCTATTAAAGGATTTACAATCATGTTAAGGATCTAGAATACAGTTGTTAAGCCAACCTATTATCATAGGATTTTCATTCCCCTAGTACAATGGTTAGCAAGTATAGTAGAATGTCTTGATCTGATGACTTACAATATTCAATTGTTGATTCTAGATCCTTGTTCTATCCAATCTAATACGATCCTACCTAATCTAATATATCTCTATTCATAGTGTTAATACTTTGTTCTAATCAACCTGATTCTATAGTGTTCCTCTTCCTCTAAGTCCTAACACCACTTTTTGGCTTCCTTAAAAAATTTGCTCCAAACCTATAGTGACTTGACATTACTTGTCACTCGACACTTGAGACTTGCTTAGCACCTAAATTTTACTTGACACTTGTTGGATTTTTGGCTCGGGACATATTGTAGCTCAGCATCTATATTATACATGCCATCAACCTTAGAATTTACTTAAGTGTGTTGACACTCAATCGTCAAAACCAATCTAAGACCAAAATTGACACAGTACATGGACCAATCAAAACATGGCATAACATTCATTAAATAAGAATTTGGACCACTTTTATTAGTCTTGGAAAACCTTTTATAGAGAAGGAAAAAATCAAACTGCAGACATGGAAAATTAACACATGGCACTTTATAATTTTTAGCATTCTTGTAATCATTCCTCCCTTAGTATTTTTTGGAACCCAATATCAAATCAAATCCTACTAAACTAATCCTCCTCCATGTCTCATGCCACATGTAATGATCTCATATTTTGGTGAATTTTTTTGTTAGCTTGACAAAAATGGAACAGCTTTTGATATCTGAGTCCACCTTCTATTTCTTTGGAGCTCGATCTTCTTTGAAAAAGAAAAACATTTCCACATATTATTTCAACATGGAAAAATGAGTTTACCTTATCACAACATCATCCAATAAATAGAAACTTACATATTGGGGCCTATTCATTTAGTGTCTATAGCATATCAGACATATAAAGGCATTGTGTGTTTTCACTAAATCTATTGTTTGATATCTAAAAACATGATGAGAGTTAGATCATTTACATTTTTTGAATTGTTCTTAGGAAACCATAGACCCATCCTCTACCATGTATCTACATCTCATAATTTTATGAAAGTTTTAGTCAAAGATGTAAAGACACGATGATCATCGATCTTTATCTTAAACAAACCCACTCTAGAACATGATTAAGGTAGAGGAAACCTTAATAATTTGGAAATATAAAGGTTGTGGGGTATACAACTTAGGATTGTAACACTAGGAATTAAAAGCACGCTAGGTAATAATGAAATGCCATCATGTTAAGTTTTTGAAAAAGTAAATTAAAAACAAACTAGCAATCCCACCTTAGAATGCAATGAGTACACCAAAGAGACTTTGAAGTTCAATTATGAAATAGAATAGTCTCTATTTTTTTGAAATAACCCTAATCCTAAACAAGATCATAACCCAAATTATAAACACATATGCAGTCCTAATTATTAAATAAACCAAAATAATTATTCTAACCATAATCCTAATAAAAATCCTAACTTCTCCCACAAAACTAAATATATTCCAAACTCTAACTTCACTACTTACCTTATCAGTAACCCTAATCAGTTTCATAACCACAAGCTAGATAATACACATTGTAATATATTCCCCTAACCATAATTGTAACATTTACCTCAATCCAAACCCACAACATAAAACCTAGTATAGACAAAATCATAATCTAAACTCAAAATCTAATCCTAACTCTAACTATGACTTATACCTAAGTCCTTAATTATAACGATAATTAAATCCAATATAGAAACCTTACCCATAATCCTAATCATGATACAAACTATAATCCTAATCCTAAGGCCTAAAACATAATTTTAACCCTAACTTGACTTGAATCATGAACAAAACTCTAAATATAATGGTAACCATCATATAGAGCCTAACTTTGACACTTAATTATTAGTTTAATAAGTGAAGTATTAATTAGTATTTACATTAAACTATAAATAAGTAAATATAAAGAATATTAATAAGTTAAAAACCATTAAAATCTACATGTTAAATATAATAATGAAATTATGAAGAATATAAATAAATTAAAAACTATTGAATGAAATACTTAAAACTAAATTTATATAAATTAAAACAATATTTATCAAAAAGTAACTAAATAACTGGCCTATTAAATAAATTGAATAAATTTTTATTCTAATTAGGTGTAAATAATTTTTAGCACATCTATTATACCTTATGTTTTTTTTTAGATCAGTAAATGACCAAAGCCTAGATTAATTATTGTTACTTATTGTAATTAATTATTTCTGTGTTAAGAAAATCCAAACCCAAGACCTCTTATATGAGAGGCTCACAAGTTATCATTGTGTTGTAGGCTCTTGCCTCTATTATACCTTATGTTTTTGAAGTATTAGATAGCAGCCAAAATGACATGGGGTTGACCTCGAAGTAGAAAAGGGCTAAAAAGTTAGCCAAAGATTACCTCCCACTTATCTAATTGATTCCAACTTTAAACTTCAAAAAAAATATAATATCTATACCCAAATTAACAATACCATCAGTCCTGAAACATATGGAAGAAAAACCAAAAAAAATTCTAATAACATTTAAACAACTTGCTACTATCAGTCCCACATATCAATATAGACATAGAATGTAAAACTTTGTAGGGTATCTATTTTATAGTAACCAAAAGCATAACAAGAACAAAGAAAAAATCAGACCCAGGGATAGCTACCCTCATTTCTAGCATCGTCATCCTTTTTCTCTTTAGGCACATCCTTGTTCACATCCTCCCCTCTAGCTTGATAGGTTTGTCCAATATCATCTTCAAGCACTCCTTTGCCATGAACCCATAAATGGATCAAGTTGTCTCACTCTCCTTGTCCAGGTCCTTTTCATCTTTATTCACCTACAAAAATGAAAGGGTTGTGGCTATGGAATGCATGAATTTGGTGGAGAATTCCACCAAAGTGTCAAATTTTTGTAATATACGAGTGTTATTATCTTCCAGATCCCTCGTCAACTACTGTAGCCTATCTAGTCTAGCCTTGTTGTGGCTTTGTCTATGGCCATTCTTACCTCTTTGCCCCCCACCTTTAGGAGAATCTTTCCTAGGGAGGTGATGTCTTCACCTCTACTTCCAGTTGGGGTAGCATTGAGGGTGTTAGAAATGTGAGAGGGGCTAAGGGTGCTGGGAACAAGCTTTGTTTCCTAGAATAGACTCTTCCTTCTAGAAGGTTTAACATCGCTTTCAGTGGATTCAAAGCTGAAATCATGCTTGGTGGGTGGGGCAGTCCTAAACTTTTCCTACTAGAGGCATTTTCTAGTTCTCCTAAAACTTTTCTTAGTCTTCCTAGTCTCTATATCTGAATCAATGAAACTAATTTTAAACCTAGGGCTAGGGTTTTTTTTGGTATGTTTATGGGTGGGACTAAGGCCAAGGTTTAAAGAGAATTAGGGGTGGTAGAATCCAATGGGTTAACAAAGAGTGGTAGGTTCTAGGAAAGGTGGTAGATATACAATTTATTCATGAACCCTTGATGCATGAGAAAAAAGGTTTTACCCTCCTCTTTTTTCCTCACAGTCTTATAAATAGAATTTTCCATAGAATTTAAAAAAAAAATGGAAAGGAAATATGATCCAAGTTTCTAGAGTGATTAAGAATGGGGAAATGGTAATAATAGACTACCTGAAACCAATCCATGAGAATAATGTATCTCATAATAGCATAGAAGACAACATCATAGGTTTTAGGAAGTTCTTCCCTAGAAAACCCACCATGCATTTGCATAGGTTCTTACTAAATTTTGTTAAAAAAAATCATAGATTGGTTTCCTCATTTACCTTGGCCTCCTTGTCCTAGTTCTTTCCTTCAAAGATAAACCCTCCAACCTTCGCAATGGATTCCTCACATTTATTGAAACCCATCCCATTGATAGTCACTTGTCATTCTACAAATTAAAGAACTACATTGAGACACTCTCATCATGTTTCATCATCTCTTCCATAAATGTTTATAGGCTACCCTCCTACAAGTAAATTTTCATCATTATTCTCTTATGGATGCAAGCCTCCACTCATACAGGTTTAGTACAATCACTAGTGCCCATTTGGTCACCCAGTTCAACTACCAATGCTTTAAAATTTTCTAACATAGCCTTGTTGTAGGTTTGGAAATTACTAAATATTAAATAAATTACACTAGAGATTAAAAAGAAAAGACAAAGAATAACCATCATAAGTCCAGAAGGTTTCTCGAAAACTAAAAAGCCACCCTCAATGACACATGTTAGAAGTCCCTTTCCATCTATAAATGACTATTGCCAACTGTAGCTGGAGTGGGAATTTAACAACTTGTCTTTTTTAGCATCAATTGATAGTTTTTTACATTTTAGAAAATCCACCATCTGTGTTCCTTTTTAGAAATACTTAAAGCTCACGAAATTGAATCATTAATGTGAATCATTGTACAATCTTTCCAAACAATCCCTTTATGAAGAGCCTTGTCTTTCTGCCCATGTGGATAATTGAAGATCTCCCAACTATTGTGATGATTCATATGACACTATTTTAAGTATGCTCTCTTTCCATCATAAATTGAGTTGCTGATGGAAAATGTTTGATGTCCTCCCATTCTATTGACCACATGACACTATGGCCAAATTGTGCTAGCTCATCTGCCATGCCATTCCCTTCATAATATATATGATCCACATGGAGCTCATGGAATTCTTCCATCAACTTGTAGATTTCATAAATTATTACTTTGATTGACTAGCTACTCTAGTCATCCCCCTTAGAAACATTGAGTCTCCCTCAATGTCAAGCCTATTAAACCCATGTGCTCTTGTAATTCTCAAACCCCATAGAAGCACCAAGGTTTTCACTTCATTGTTTGATCCCCCTCCATTGTTTCTAGTATAGGGAGCCACTAGATTACCCATACTATTGTAGAAGACATGTCCCACTGAAGTACTACCCATCATGGCCAAACCATAAAAATTGAGTTTGATCCAAGACTCAGGGGGAGAGTGCAATGGCTTTAAAATTGTTGAATTGTGCCACTATTGGGCCTACATCCCAAGATGAAGCCCATTTCATGTTGACTCTGCCAATGGGGTTCATGGGGCTTTCACCACCATATCCCAATGCATTCATTTATAAGTTATATAACCTACAAGGCCACCCCTAAATCGATAGTGGCTTGTTCCTTCTAAATTTTCCATGATGCATAAGGGGGAAGTACATACAATAATTTTTTGATGTAAGGGTGGATAGAGGGACTTTCCCAGTGGAAAAATTACTATAGCTCTCCATTAACACATGCCAGACCTACCATAAGGAAAGAAGATCCCTTTACACCTCCATGGAAAAAATGGTAGTGGATAAGAATGTGTTTAATGGATTTATCATCATGGAGACATAAAATCTAGTAGTTAACAAGTTGAAACCATCTTCTTTGGAGGTTATCCATAATGAGGATAGACGCATGCAAAGCCATCCACCAAAAGAAGTTTATCTCTGGTAAGATCCAAGGGTGTTAGGCCTTTCTCCAATCTCCTTGGGCCACCTCACCCCAAAGACAATACAGATAAGTTGATTTCATTATGAAATCACCCAAGGGGGTAAGTTTCCAAACCAACAAGTCCTCCACTTTGGTGAGAGGAATCCTATAATTATGGAGAAGGTCTTGTATCTTAAGTGATAGACCCATCTCCATAGGTTTCTAGTTCTCATATTTAATCTACTGTCAATATAGAGTGATAAATCTTGGAGTCAGAGAGCCATACAATATAGTACAAATTTTTCCCAGAGGAAGGAACTTAGTGTCCATGATGATGTTGTCTTGGAGGCATTGATCTTCCCAAAAGTCAATTGATTTTTCCCCATGATCAAGTGACAACCCATCTTAAAGAATTTTTTGGTGTTAACCATATTGTTCCAAATCCTTGAACCCTAAGGGACATCATCTTCCCAAAGGAAGTGATGGAAAGAAGATTCTCTAAGTTATGTAGCCATCAAATTGTTACACCAACTACCTTGAGAATTCAGTTATTTCCAGCCACTTTTGGTTAGGAGGGCCTTATTCAAGTGTCATATTCTTCTTATATTCAATCCTACAAGTTCTTTAGGATTAAAAACATTCTCCTAGCATACCAACTCATCCTAGACTTCTCTTATGTGCCAGACCACAAAAGATGTTGTTGGATTTTCTCAAGAATGTCTCTAAATCTACTTAGTTTTTTGAAGATGGGGAGCAAGTACATCAGGATGCCCTATAATGAGGTTAAGAGAAGCTAGAATTTCTCTGTGATGCTCAAAAGTTTACATTTCTAGGCCACCATCTTTCTCTAGAAGCATTCAACCAAGCCACTCCACTACTGATTGGGGAGTTCTTTTATTGTGGGCATGAGACAAAGATAATTTTTTGGGAGAGACGCCTCTTGGAAACCAAGAATATTGGTCACCTTTTCTATCAAAATAGTAATAGTGTTGAAGAAATACTCTTTTTCATTTTTAGTAATTTATGCATTGAAGAAATGAACTTTTTCATTTTTAGTAATTTATCCATTGACTAGAGACCAATGTGTACTGATTCAAGGTGTCTTTCCATTATCTATCCTTATGGATAGAGAAAATACCAAATAAGAATTTATCATCCACAAAATACTTAAATAATTTTTTGGGGGCACAAGGAAGTAGAATTAATACCCTTAATTCTACTAGAGTTAGACAAAAAAACTAAATTTCTGCTTAAATCCTCCACCACAATGATGAATAGGTAAGGAGAAAGGGGGTCACCTTGATGTAGACCTTGAGAAGAAAAAAATAATTTTCTAGGAACTCCATTAATACACACCAAAAACCTAGCAAAGGTTATTGTATTTTTTATGATTCTAGTAACATTCTCATTAAAGACAAGCTTGGTAAGAATAGCAAAAAGAAATTTCCTCCTAACCTTATGATAAGCTTTCAAAATATCTAGTTTAAGGGTCATACCTTTCCATAGAATGAATTACCTCATGAGTGGCTATTACCACATCAAGAATCTACCTCTTTAGTACAAAACCATTATGGTAGGGACCTATGAACTTATCAAGAAGGGGAATGATATGATTTACCATGACCTTAGTAAGAACTTTATAAATTATATTGCAAAGGCTAATGGGTCTCAAATCTTCTAGCCTTCTAGGGTCCCCCATCTTATGGATAAGAATAATGAAAGTCTAATTGGGTTCCTTCAACAATTTACCTATTCTAAAAAAGTCACGAGCAACATGGATCACATCTTACTTGACAATGTCCCAAAATTCCTAGAAGAAAGCTAGAGGAAACCTATTAGGACTAGTGGCTTTTTATTGATTCATACTATGAAAAAAAACTTTTTAACTTCCTCCTCCTTGACCTTATTCATCATGTCTGCATTCATTTGGTCATCAATCACTTGTTGAAATGACATCAAGATATCAATGTTCAAGTTAAGTTACTAACTTGGGTAGCTAGGGGGTTATACATTTCCTAGAAATAGGAATTGGATTTTCCTTCTATCTCTTCAACTTCAGTAACTTCCTAATTACTATCATTAACCAATAGGTTAATGGTGTTTCTATTTTGTCTTCTTGATGTGGATCTGTAGAAGAAAGTCATACTTTTGTCACCCTCGTCCAAACATTGAACCCTAAATCTTTGTTTCTAGAAGACTTCCTCCTAATTCAAGAGGGTCTTCCATTTGACCCAACATTCCCTGTCCTCATGTTGTTTCTCAACATAAGAGTTGCATTGTGCAAGATGATTTTGGAGAAATTCTAGCTTCTTTTTAGTAGACTTCTTTTCTTTGGAAATGTTTCCAAATGAGGATTTTCTCTATTCTCCCACCTCTTTCAAGTTTCTATTTAGTTTTCTAGCAATATGGAAAATGGTTGTACCTTCCACCACAATGTAGTACAATTTCTAAACTTTTTATGTGAGTGCCAGATGATCTCATACCTAAAGGGCCTTTGTCTAGTTGGATTTTCTATCCATGAGAGAAAAAACATAGAGTGATGTGATATGGTTTTTGGATCTACCTTTAAAGAGGTGTGTTGGGGTATGTCCCATCCAAAAGAGATGAGGCCCTATTTCTTGTTAGACCAAGTGAAGGCAAAGCCTTGAAGATCAATATCAATCAAATCATTTATTCTCAAGAAAACCTCCAAGTCTTGCATACTATTAGAAAATTACTCCAAGTCCCCTATTTTCTCTGAAGGGTAAAGCGACGTGTTAAAGTCTCCCATGCATAAAATATTTCCTTGTCTCATGGAATCAACCACACTAGTAGCCTCATCCTAGAAAATAAGTCTACTGTTACGAGTGTTGGTGGCATAGAAATTAAATAAATTCAACTACCAGTTTAGGTGGTGAACATTCTAACAAAAAAATGGGTATTGATAAAGATAACCACACCTTCACCTTTTCTAGATTCCACATTATAGTAATTCCACAAGAAGCTCCATTACCATCACAATAAGAAAATTTAGCACCTGACCAAATGTAATTAGCCACTCTAGAGAAAACATTCCTAGTTATTTTCACTTCTTGCAAATTAATCATATCAGTAAATTAAGTTCAATGATCTTTTGTTTGATTTTGTACTACTTCCTAGGGCTATTCAACCCTCTCACATTCTAGGATATGATCTTCATTTCTTATGGTTCTAGATTTCCTTCAGTGTTTTTTGTTTCAACTATGCTATCTCATTTTCTATTTTCTTTTGATGGATGTTCCTAATCAGAGTTCTTCCAACCCTCATGGTTGATCCAACATCAAACCTATTTCCTGTCCTTGGCTTTCTATTTGGGACTATCCATTCAACATCATTTCTAAGAATGTCAAGGTTTGGGCCCTTAGATGTGGGGGAAAAAACTTGGTGGTCTCCTAGCCATTTGTAGGTGGTAAACCAAAACCCTAGTTAAGAGGTGGGCTGAAATAGTTAACAACTCCCTCAACTACCAATTCTTTGTTTAATAGGCCTCCACCCAGATGAAGCAATTCTAGGATCTGTGTGTGAACAATCTCACCCTCTTCATGTATGTTAGCATCCATTTTGTTAGGTTGATTGCTTATGGTATTCTCACCTTGCCCATCATCATTCACTTTCATAGGGGTTTTAACTTTCTCATCAATTTTGTTAGGGGTTCCATTTACATTCAGAACATTCTCCATGCAAATTTTTGTCAAACTTACTAGTTCTATGTTTTTATGGGTTTTGGATGTTGTAGCCATTTCAGTTATTTTTAAGCTTTCAACCACCTACACACTTGGTGAGGAGACTCTATTCCCGAGTTTCTCACCCTTCCAGGAATCCACAAATAAATTACCAAATTTATTGCATTTTTTTACAAAAGGGTGCAATATTCTCATAGATTAATGGTTGTGGCTAGGTATCCCATTATGACTATTAGTGTAAATGTGTATTTACTATTTACACTTACTTAAGTTTACTTAGGTTAATGCATTATTTTAATATTTATTTATTAGCCACCTAGGAGTATGCATACTCTTGCGAGTTGTCATATTGACAACAGTGGAGTTAGCACACTAATTAAGCACACAGTGTCTACAATGTTGTCATTCTTATCCACTCATCTAGAATGATGGATAAGGCATGTGCTTAGTTATCATGATGCTCACCTTATCTCCTAGTTCTTTCTATAGACATTCTAGGTGCTTCTTGAGAGGCCATTATATATAGGCACTCCTAGTGTGTACATATATCATATAATGAATAGAGAAATGTATTAGGACATACTCTAATTAATTCATCATATCCATTTTTGGTCAAAAATTATGCTTGTGTTTTGAGTTCTTAGTTCCTGGGTGAATTTTCCCCTTAGGAAAATTCTTACATGTTATCAAAGCTTAGAGATTTTCTGATCACACAGTCCTTCGAGACCATTCTTTCTTCAGCACCTCGACTTGAATCCAGAGTATCACAAAAATTAGGAGTGTCTAGAACTAGATCTGACCTTGCCATTATGTCTAGATTTTTGATTTGGTGAAAATTTTCTATAAAGTTGCCTACCATAGGCCAAAGTCGATTGTGAGGCAAATTTTTATTACAAACCTACACCCGAAGTACCAATTTGTAGCATTGGTATGATCATTTCAGATCTATACATTTAATTTTCAAATCTACATTTTTTTCATTTGCATCGTCACTATTTTTTTAGATTTGCATTATTTTTTGAAAAAAAATTGGCCATCAGGCCATAGGGGAGATCTTTTGCATGTGAAGATTGTGCTTCTTGGTGCTAATCAAATATTTGCATCACATCCAAAAGGTTCAAAAACCCCCAAATTGGATTTCTTTTCATCCAAATCGAACATTTGAGGCAAAAACTAGAGCCATTTATTTTTTGGAGGTGCGACAATGATTCAAAAAATATAATAGTGGAAGCAATTTTCAAGGAATGATATCTCCCACAGACAGACTCCTTTTTGCGAGCAATTTTTTTTTGTTTTGGGGTAGAATTTTTGCCACTTAAAATGCTTAGTATGGGCTCATTTGGACTCCAAATCAGGTTCAATTTTTTTGAAGTGCATTTTTTTGGTGTACTTTTAGATCTATACTCATATTATAGGTTCTATGGATAGAAATATTGCTTTCAAAATAGGCCCTAAATTTTCAAGTGGCTACCAAGTGCCAAAGCATCTTTTTCGGTGGCTTCTTTGATTCTTTGGAGGTTTCTTTGATTCTCTTTTCCATTTTGGTGGTTGATTGATTGATTTGATGGAGAAGTTTTGTTTCACATGTTATCATAGAGTTAGACTGGTTAGGTTGACAAAAAGAAACTATCACAAATGGAGTGATACACTCCTTGATCATCTAAGAAGAGAGCATAAGGAAGTATTTCTTTATTTATTTTGCAACAAATTGATCTTTGGCACTGAAGAAAAACCACTTGTTACTATATTTTTTGTTATCATTTCTACCAATATCTCTTCTTTTGATTATTATAAGGTGGTTGCCAAGTTATGGCATCGATATGATCTTTGGATCTATCTTTGGGAGCTATATGGAGATCCACAGATTCCTCCATTCCCAGAAGATCTCATACCTCCAGTTGCAACTGACTCCTGTTCAGATGAGATTACACCTCCAGACACTTATGTTGCTCCTACTAATACTATTCCAGCCATAGATGCTTCAGATTCAGTGTAGCAAGACCCTTTATGTCTTCCTACTCTACCTTTATGCGATGACTTTCTTTCTGCCATTGTAGGCTTGTTCATGGGGTCTCACATTGAATATGTGAGAGACTCAATTGATGATATTCATCTTCTTTTTGAGGTGAATTCCTTTGCTACAGTGACAAATTCATCTGCTTCAGCACAATAAGGTACACTTTGTCTTCCAATTCCAGCCTCAGGTGATGACTTCTTGCCAAACATTTTAGCTCTTTTTTTGGAGTCACACAAATTAGATTTGGAGGACTTCTTTGATGATCTACTACTTCTCTTTTCTGAGAATGATCCTTCTATAGTTGTTGTGAGGGCTTACTTTGACCCTCATGTCCATTCTCTACATGATCTGTCTTTCCAGGCTAATGTGATTGTGGATACTTATGTACAAAATCTATAGGAGGTCTCTTTCCCATTTGACAAGACTATTGGTTTTTTGAAATAGGTTCCATATCACTCCTTGTTCGATCTACACTTCTTCTTAGTAGTTTTGGAGGAAGCCATCATCAACATTGACACAGGGACACTTGAACAGGTTCTACAGACACCATTCAGCTTTGAGATTCCTTCTCCATACAGGGGACACATCTCCTTTGTACCCTTACATTTGTTTCTTCCAAAGGGGAGGAACTTCATTCAATAGTCATGGATTAGATTTTAAGTTGGAGCATTTCTCACTGATTGGCACATTACCATTAATGGGGGACTACCTCATCTCATCCTTTTTAGGGGGGACTTTTTCCTCTTAGGGGGTTCTGTCCTTATCCACTTCTCACGTGTATATATTGGATGTATCTCATAATGGGGGGGTCTTGATTACTCCATCCATCCATGCATCCCTTTTCATCTCTCCTTTTGGGGGAGGGTTTTTCCCATGAGGTATCCCTCTTTCCCTACTTTATGAGATATTTTCATTTTCATTATGTAAATGGGAACCTAACATGGCCTAGTAGCTAGGACCCATCTTGCATTTCATCTTAGTTTTCGTAAGCTTAAGGGCATTCCCCTAAGTTGTACTTAAGGGGGGGTGTTGGTTTAAATATAGATTTACTATTTATACTTACTTAAGTCTACTTAGGTTAATGTATTATTTTAATATTTATTTATTAGCCACCTAGGAGTATGTGTACTCTTGTGAGTTGTCATGTTGATAACATCATAGGAGTTAGCACACTAATTAAGTACATGGTGTCTACAACCTTGTCATTCTTATCCACTCACCTAGAATGATGGATAAGGCATATGCTTAGTTTTCATGATACTCATCTTCTCTCCTAGTTCTTTCTAGAGACATTCTAGGAGCTTCCTAAGAGGCCTTTATATACAAGTACTCCTAGTGTGTACATATATCAGATATTGAATAGAGTAATGTATTAGGACATACTTTAATTAATTGATCATATCCATTTTTGGTCTACAATTATGCAAGGTGCTTTCAGTTCTTAGTTCCTAGGTGAATTTTGTCCTTAGGCAAATTCTTACAATGACTTTAGATCTACCGTAGTTGGTAAGGGTTTTTTCATACCCATATATACACAATCCTAGCAAAACCCAATTTAGCCCTTGAATTAGTCATAGAATCCATTTAAAGAAATTATCCAAAGGCATTACCAATCCATCTAAATACACACTCATCTAAGAATTTCAAAGAGAGCCTAAGAAAGTGTATCTAGACTAGAGTGTATCTATAGAGATCACTCTCTAGGTTAAATCTCGATTTACATTTTGTCAATAACAACTAATTTTTGCCAAAGTTTCATGATCCCACCATGATTGAACCCCACCTTTTTCAATTGTGAAACTGAACAAGAAGAGGGAGCCGACCATCATGGAAATGGAAATTGAACCCATTAGTTTCCACTTTGTCAAACACCATTTTCTAACAATATCTACTATAGGTCAAAATGAGATAAACTTTCCAACAAGGCATAGGGTAAACCTTGAGGAAATTGAATCCAGCATAAAATTGGGTACTAAAATAAGACGTCTAGTGCATCTTGAGGAAAATGTAGGTTTCACACTAGAGTTTGCAAGAGTCTTGGGTGTAGAGAAAACCCCTAGCAAGTTTGACTTTGGAGCCACTATTATTGTGGTTGCCTTCATGGGATTATCCAGGGGTTTGAGGTCCAAACAAGCATAGTTATTAGGAATGACGTAGGGTTTTTTCAGGACACAAGTGTCCTCCTAATGTAGTACATGACCATTATGGGATTTAGCAACCAACTCCAAATCTGGTCAAATAGGGGCAAGTTCTAATGTGAGGTGGGGGGTCAAGGTGGAGGGGGAATCCATCCATCCCAAGACTAAGAGGGCATGGAAGCGAGAAGAAGGCTCAACATGATAAGTTGTAGAGCTAAAAGTTGCTTGTTGTCTCAAGAGCAATGCTAAAGAATAGTATACCTTGTTTTAAAACAATACCTAAAACAATATTTTTAAAAAAGTAACTAACTAGTTTTCCTAGTAGATTGTTAGTTCAAAAAATATTTAAAAAATTGAACAAATTTTTATTCTAATCAATTGTAAATATTTTTTGAGCACACCTATGATAGCTTATGTTAAACCAATACTTCAAAAAATATAATTAAAAATAACCTATGGTAACAATAATTAATTTTATCATGTTTATATTAATTTAATATTTTAATAAATAATCTATTAAATATATATTATATTATCGTATCTTATTTTATGTATAATCATATATAATTTACAAAAATATTAAATACATAGTATTATTCTGAAAATATTTAAATCAACATTTTCTATTAAAATTTTTAAATGGTTTGATTTATTTTTCAAAAACTAAATTTAATATTAAGTTTTGATAAAAAAAAGACATTAAATTAATTTTTGAAAGTGATCACTATTGTTAAAAATCTAATGCAAAATAAAATCAATTAAAAATGTGTCATAGAGAATATTTTTTTATCAAAATTATTGTGTTAATATTTCCAGTACTCCTACAACCCCTTTTGACTCATTTCATCATGACATGTGTCCTATGGGGGTCCTAGGACCCCTAGGGACACATGGTAATCAATCATATGGGTCAAATGGGGTCATAGGGTAACCTACACAGCTCTTTTTACCCATTACATCAAGAAATGTGTCCCTAGGGTTCCTAGGACCTCTAGGGACATATGGTAATCAATCATATGGGTCAAATGTGGTTGTAGGCTAACCTATGACTCCCTTCGACCCATTGAATTATGACATGTATTAGAACATATGGTAATTGATTATATGGGTCAAATGGGGTCATAGGCAGACCTACAACCCCCTTGGACCCATTACATCATGACATGTTCTTACGGGCCCTAGGACCCCTAGGGTCATATGGTAATCAATCATATTGTAATTTAACAAACTATATATAACTATATCATAATTTCTAATAGTATATTAAAATATAGGTTATAGCAGTATATGTAATAATATATATTTAATATTATAATAATAATATAGGTAATATTTATAATATTATAGATAATATATAATTCTATATAATAATATATAGTTGTATGATCCTAATGTACTATCTAATCATATTAAATAATTTTTTTTATATAATATTTAATAATATCATAATATAATAACAATATTCTAATATCATTACATCTTAAATGTGAAAGCTTATCTAAATATGTTTGTAAGCTTTTGGTTTAAAATGTACAATTAGTTCCCACCATCTCAATTTTTAAAATTTTGTGTTTTTTGGCCACATTTCAGGTAGCCAATTTCAAATTAGGTACATGATTAGGCTTGGTATTTGCAAAACCCCTTTAGTCAAATAAAAAAATGTGTTTGAGACATGTTTCCCTCATATTCAGACTTCAACTAACCATCTGACAATATTCTTTCATCCAAATTCAATGAAACGAAAAGGTTTTTTTGAGAACATTCTCAAGAATCCATCAGTATAATTGTTGTCAATTTATGAGTTTGATAGTTATTTATTATTCAATTTCCAATGAAGATGTATGTAAACTATTGATTGGCATACTAATTGAAAACTAGCCATAACTTTCGAATTGTATAAAATTTTTGAAACCCAAAAGTTGCATTAGATTCTATGCTTTGCCTAGTATAAGAAAAATAATGAAAAAATAATTTTGTAAAGTTTCCAATTAGTTAAGGTAGTCAGACACGGGAAATATTTTTATTCTAAAAAATTTATAGTAGAAAATTCGTATTTAATTATTTATTTAGAATAAAATACCCAAAAACACATGCCACATCTGGGCATAAGTCTACTTTTTATATCTATAATTATATTAAAACATATTATCATTTAATTTTTATTAAGGTGGTCAAACATACATGTACTTTATATTTTTTCTTTGAAATTTTTGTATTACTATAGTAAGATCCAAAATTTTGGCAAATCAAATAATATTTTCTGCAAATAAGGCCTAGTAGGTTAGTAACTAAATTCAATTTCCTACATATTCTTTTCTTACAATTTTTTGATATAGAGCCTATATCTATTTTAAAATTACATGTCAAGTTAACATAATAAAAAATTTCTAATTTTTCACTGCCAATAAAGGCCATAGTTTGCTTGACTGTGATCCTATAGATATCATTATATAGCTCAACCTCATATAGAATAGAACTCGTGCCTTTTTTTCATTGATACATGTTTCTTATCTTGAATTTTCCACATCTTGAACCATCTTTTAAGCATGCCATGACTGATTTTAAAGAAGTGTATTTACATTTTTTCATAATATATAAATTCATTAACACCTAATGATGAATTGTAGGGATGAGTGGAGTGATATTTGAAGATCAAAATGGACATGTGTATGTGGGAACATTGATTACACTATCAAGGATATCTATACTTATTAAAAAACCATATATGGAGTTTTAGTGAGTGAATTTATAGGGGCCTTTCTCAAACCCTTGGTGAATTGCATCAGTGGTGGAAGCATGTAATCTACTTGATCTAGCATTTTGTGTGCAATCTTAAATTTTCCACTTGAACTAAAATGAATAATAATGTGGATGAAACACATTCATTGAGGATAACATGTAATTGTCTTGTTCTAGCATTTTGCGTGTGCTCTTACATTTGTCATTTGAACTAATATTAACAATAATGTAGATGGAACACTAAATGAGGTATATATTTTTTCTCTTACAGAGAAAATTAAATGTATTACTATTAGAGAGAAGTATCCAATAAAATATTATTTATAAGTATTTTAGATAGCTACATTTTTAAATTTATTTAATTGATATAAAATATTGTATGAACTGATGGAACGATTCCATCTCGAATTCTAAATACAAGATAATACACTCAATTCAAGACGTCTTTAAACTTCAAAGTTGTCAACGATTATCAAAATTGAACTCATTTTTTTGAATTGAATAGTAAATTTGATATGGAAAGCAATGAACATATGAATGTGAAAAAGAAAAATAACCTTAGCTATTAGGTTTATAGTTTCTATCTACCTATCCTATATTATTGTGATCATTCCATTCTAAAAGAAAACTTGTGAACTAAGAGAATCATATCGTATTAGTTGGATTAATGTTTACTACAATAAGTGGGGAAACTAGAACCATATTTTTGAGTATATTTGTAAGATTGAGGTGTAGTTTTACTCTCCTCAACTTTAATCATTCATACAAAATATCACTTTACAAATACTGAATTCCATGATTTTCTACTCTTGTACCAAAACTTTTACTTATTTATTTTCCATGGTTCAATGCTTATGTGCCTTTTACATTTGTTTCACTATGGTTTTTTGTAGTATAATGGTTTAATATTGTTATCGAATAGTTTTTCCTATTGAAGCATTAATTGCTTCTTGACTCTATTCCCAAATTTAGGAAAAAAATACACACTAACAAATGAGTCCTTTTGATAGCGAAATCTTTATATTTTTTTGATGAATATCTCTTTTCTATTACTAAATAATATCATAATATTACAATTCACAAAAAAGGTTCAGGGTATACAAGATCATCCTATGAATTAACAACTATTTATCAAAAGAGAACATATAAGGAGTAACCCTCAGGAAGCTAAAGTAGTGCCAACTAAGGGGGGTGGTTCATCCCGATCATGAAATCCCTAGTCATCCTTGGGATCGGTAGGTCAGTAGGGAAAAAACTAGCTATCAACAACATCATTATGGGCCTAATCAACATCCTTCATATCAGGTCATAGAGGTGAGATGGCTAATTCTAGGCGAAAGGACCACTTTCTAGAAACCACATGCTAAGGACCAAGGGGAGCCGGGGACCAACGTATGCCACAATGGGGTAGGGAAACCAAGTGTTGCTACTAACCACCATCACCACCACTAGAAGAGAAGTGGTGGGAAGCCTACAAAAGTAGCATACATGAGTCACCGCCCAAAGAAATGTGCCCCCAATGGAAGCCTTTGGGTGACGTGCTATCAATTGAGGCATCTGGAGGTACTTTGGCAACAGTACAAGGGTCATTTTCCTAGTGATTGAGAAGCTCTTAAAGGTGGGCCACTTCTAGGGCCACCTTGTTTGCTTGAGCTTGAATCTACATCATTGCATTATTAAAAATGCACATTTTAGTGTACATAGAAATATTTATATCAAGAAAATTGTGATTGAAAAGAACAACATTTATATCTTTCCACAAATTGAACAAAATCTCCATCTTCAAGGTATGCCAAATCTAGGTAAACTTTCTAGGGATCCTGGGGGAATCACCCAAAATAACCATATGCCAAGAAAAGGGTTCAAGCCAAAATGACTTCAAAAAATCATGAATCTAGTGCCAATAATTTTGAGCAAATTGAAAAAACTAGAAAATATGTAGAAAAGACTCTGGTTGGCCACAAAATGGACACTTAAGATCTAGAACCCCAATATGCTTAAGTCAAGCTCCAAGGGGAAGACCTTGAAAAGCTAAGCACCATGCAAAATGAGAAATCTTGAGCTCTATAATGGCACACCAAATAGTGTCAAATCACTTTATCCATTGAGAAAGGGAAGATTGCAAATACCATCTCTAATTGAACATATCCACCATCGACGAATGGGGAGAAATCCATCTATATCCCAAACATGGCTTGTATTTGTTAAAAGGAGTGGTAGGATACCACTTCCAGTCAGTCCACCAAGGTCAAATAGATTGGATACTAACTTTATGAACTAAGTGGCCTGGAATTGTATAAAGCAACAAGTCAAAAGTCTATCAATCTAAACAGGCAATATGGTACTAGATTTGCATATCTTCCCAAGATTTGAGACTCATGGAGACCCTAGAGAAAAGATCTTTACAAGTCTTGATGCCTCGTTTGAAAAAACATAGAGCACAAGCACCTCGAGTCCTGTTTAGGGGAATACCATGGATGGAAAATAGAGGAGACCACCAAATTTTCTATTGGTTCAAAAGAGCCCATCACGAAACTCATTACCAAACCAATGAAGCCAAGGCTTAATAGATTCCCAAGTTTTCCATATGATCTTAATAACAAAAGATCCTTGAATGTGTGTGGGTTCTCGCATGATGCAAAGTGTTTGAAAGCCAATATCCTTCCATTTAGGTCTCTTAATAAGAAACCCAGAAGAAATGCAATGCTAAACTAGAATCTTCTAATCTTCATCCCTAGTGATGACACAAATAATCCATTTGGAACACGGAGAAAGGTTTTGCTTTTGTGTGGAGATAAGGTCAAGGCCTCCAAACTCTTTGGGGAGACAAAAAAAAACCCAAGCAACTCTATGAAAGCCATGATGGTCATAACCAAAAGACAAAATAAAATCGTGGTCAATCACTCTAATTTTTTATAGGAGTCTTTTGAAGGAGCCCAACAGGAAGAATAATAGACATGCATAGCTGACACAACTTTAGTACAAATTTGAAATTTACCTATAAGATAAAATAGTTTTATAAAGAAATAGCCCAGCACAACATTCCATATATTCATTGGTGATGCTTCAAAGGAAAAAGGAATACCTAAAATGTAGAAAATCTCCCTATGTGCAACCCATTTCCATTCAAACTAGTTAAGCCAAGGTGGAGCTAGAAAAAAAGACTGGTGATAATAGAGCATTTTATGCCATTGAATAGCAAAGCCAAACGTTTGACAAAAAATGTCAAGGTAATTCTAGGAATTATCGATTATGTCTTCATCCTCCAAAAAAGTGAGAAAATAATCATTAGTAAAATGACCATTGACCATATGGGAATAGGACTCTAGTAAAGAAATGTCATGAACCAAACTTGAAGATGTAGAGTTAGCTAGCAAGTAGCAAAACCCTTCAGTAGTCAGAACATATAACACTAGAGCTAGACAACAACCCTGCTTGATTGAATGAAAAATCCCAAAGGCATCATATTGGGAGTAATTAATAGTAATGTAAGCATTAGCATCTCCACAAACTACATAAAATTAGGACCAAAACCAAGAGCTTGGAGCATAGCCAAAATGAAAGGCCATTCAATCCAGTCATAGGCTTTACTAAAATCTATTTTCAAAAAAATAGATGGATGATTGGACTTGTGAGCCCACTCCATACCTTCCTAGATATTAATGATATTGTCAAGAATATATCTAGATTTGATAAAGCCAATTTTCTCAAGCTACACAATTAAAGGAAGGAGATGACAAATTTTAGGAGAAATTGCCTTAGAAATAATCTTATAGGACACAATAAGAAGGGTAATGGGCCACTAATTACAAATATCTTTATGATCTCCAACTTTAGGTATGAATTTGATGTTTCCTTTCTTGATAATAGCTCCTAGGGTTTTAGAATGATAGGCTTCAACATAAACTTTGTGCAGATCAGGACCAATATACTCCCTGAGGTGTTTGTAAAATTCATAAGGAAACCCATCACACCTGGGGAACTTTTCATCAGCCTTGGAGAAAACTTCCTCTTTAAGGTCTTAGAGGGTAAGAAATTTCTCATAGAAAGCATGTTGCTCAACTACTAGGTAGTTTGGAGAGATAGAAATACACTTTTTGAGGGCTTCCTCTTATGGAACTAAATTTCTTTGCAAAGAAAACACATTGTCATAGTTATTAACAAAATCTTGTAGGATATCAGGGAGACTAGAGAGAACAAAAGTGTTTTGTTTGATTCTTTTAATCCTAAAATTTGTATGATGGGCTCAAATAGCCTGAAAGAACTCCTTCAAATCCTTATCGCCAACCTCTAACTAGTGGAGGAAAAATTTGATTTGTAATGGTGTCATTCCACCACTAAATCCATCCTATTTGTGAATACAAACATGGCTCCAAATTCTAGACATGTAGGATATGAGCACTAGTGGAAGCCTGCATCATCACTAATGTGTTGAGGAAAAATTGAGTCCTAACAACTTTTTGGACAATTACGTGGCATGAGATAGAAAAATAAATGGGATAGTGGTCTAATAACATAACATTTGGCAAGGGAATGATAGGTAAATCTTGATCCTCAAAAAAGGAGGAAAAATATTGTGCAATAATCATGGCATGATTGGGACATTTTAAAATGTGGTCAGAGCTAGCTTAGAAGTTGAACGAAGTGTGCCAAACCTCACTATGTTGGTGGCGGTTAGTATTGGGATAAAAAAGGCCCAATTTATCGTGTATGTAGTACTAGGCTTCCCTTTCCCAAGTTGTCTAGCAACAAGGAAAAATTTCATCTTTGTCAAAGGCCAACTTAACTATATTGAAGTCACTAGACATAACCCAAGTAGCTGGAGGCAAGTTGTTAGCCAACGAGCCCCATAATTTAGATCTTTCCACAACATCATTGGGAGCATAAACATTAAGAACTCAAAAAGAATGATTATTAATGGAAAGAAAAATCTAAACAATTTTGTGTATGGGGTCAGAACTATGCGAAATAATAGCAGAATGAAGATGAGGTGATAAAAGAGTAACTACACCACCTTTGCTAGAATTGTGCTAAGAGGAAAACATAATTCCATCCAACCAAATGATGTGACATTTAGAGGAAATCATCAAACTAGAGATCTTAACTTCATGCATATAGAGAAAATCTAAATTACCAAGTCTACAATGGGAATCCCTAACTTAGTACTTTGTAGAGAGGTCTGTAAGACCTCATACATTCCATGATAAAAAAATTCATGAAATTTCTTACATATCTTCCTCATCCTTGAGAGAGGATAATTTATTCTACAAGAAAGTTGAAAGTGGGTTAAAGCTAGAAGGAAAATACACTAGATTGATGGAGTAACAATTTTCCTATTGTTTCTCAGCATGTCCAGGAAGACTATGAGAATGTTAGCCCTAGCAGCCACTTTCTAAGTCACTTTGGAAGAACTAGTAAGAGGGGTGGAAATCATCACTGAGGTGTTAGACCTAGCAGCCACTTTAATCCCCTATGAACCAGGGTTTGAAACCTATTAAACACCAAGGTGTGGTTCCAAAAAAACCACTTTCATCCCTACAATGGTTGGGGTTTGCAGTTATGTTGAGATAGGAGGAACCAAAATGATAGTCACATATGACTATTTAAGATCCAACAGAGCCTTTTCCTTGTGCCCAATAGTACTCCATTCTTCTTTTTTCTTCCCTTTTATTGGTTTGAAAGGAACCAAAGGGCAATCCCTACTCTTTTGTTCCATTTATTGCCATGCATAATAGGTGTTAGGAAGGTTCAAATAAAGAACCTTCTAAGAGAAGGTTTTGAAACCAATCTGTATCTCCATAGAATCCTTAAGATCCTTGGAGAGATAAACCTCAATGAAAACATGTTTCTAAGGGCAAGCATTGCAAGTTTTTCATATTCCTTTGTAATAACTTTGCCAAGAGTAATGGAAATGGACTCAATAAAAGGCCAACATGGTAAGGGTAAACCTAAGAACTCTACCCACATAGGAACCCAAAGCTTTTTTTTGTTAGAGACAATAAAATATCTCGACCATCTTTGAAAAATAGGTAGGGAAGAACACATAGACGAATGACCATTGCTAAAAATCATGTCTACTTTCTATGAGTTGGAAAAGCAAAATACAAAAATCCTTTGGTAAGGTTTTTCATAGTGTCAAGGTAGACTGCATGGGGAGTCCAGCTTTTGTTAACTCATTCTTGGAGCATAGCTTCAGGAGGAGTCCTACCCACAAAATACCTTATTAAGGTATGTTGTTCTAACCAATCACAAGTAGCATCAAATTCTTTCAAAGGAAAGATAATATTAGGATTACCTTGTAAAATACCTTTGGGATGAACTTGTGAGCATGTTAGTTTAATGGAGGTGACATGGCTTTCTGAAGCAACAATGTGAATGCCAGTATCAACAACTAGGTTGCCACTAGCTAAGGCCATTATAAACCAAGCTAAAAGCTCCTACAATAAATGTGGTTTGACAAGTGGAAGACATGGAAGGAAAGCTCAGATAGAGAGTGATATGCAAGGAAACCCTAGTAGAGCAAAAAACCCCACTTACATTTTCATTCAATCTTTTTATTTAACATGTAAAACTTCCTAACTTGAAACATTTTGTAGATTAAATATTATTTTAAAATAAATATTCTCATGATTACTTTGACCAAAAATTATAAGGAAAAATACTTGGCTCATAATACTAAGAGGAATGTAAAGATTGAAAAGAAATTCAAATTTCATAAGAATAATTAGCCACATGACTAATTATCACTGTGTAACAATCTTAAACTTAAAATAGTAAATGTAGGCTATGCTATTATTCTTAATTGAAGATCAACATGCAATGCAAAAATAGAACTCCTTTCACATACTTTCACTCTCATATGACAATGAAATTTATTCTTTGATAATTGATATGATATGACAACCAAGCTTTAGATATCAAACCATATGATGCCACATACTGTTGCATCAAATATCAAGTTTAATAGTACGAAATGATAGTCAAAACCAAGTTTCAATATCTAGAGAGTCTAGCTCTAAAATTCTCAAAATCATGCTTATATAACCATGTAAGGCATTAAGATTCATTTTTTAAAACTGATTCCCCTGAGGACTTATAAACTAAAATAATTAACTATAGTATTGAAAAATAAAATTGAAAGAAAATAATACTATGAAAATAATCCCTTAGATCCTATCTAATTAGATTTCAATTGTGATAGCAAGATTGACATGTTGCTCTAGATTTTTAGGAAGTCCACCACATGTATCCTTCCACCTTTTATAAGTGGTAATGAACTTGACCTAGTCCTTTTTTAGGGGCACTTTGATCATCTCTAGTCTTAATTTTGATATGTACTTAATCATGTGTACATAGTCCATTTTGTTTTCATTTTCTTCCATATGATCCATACATGAAATCATCATGGAGTCTATGTGTGTGATGGGAGAGAAATGCTTGACTGTGATCTCTTGAATGTCTCTCATTATCTTGATTTCATCCTAAAAGGATGTCAATACCTCTTGGGTTCCCTTTTTAGGTTTTTCTTCATTTTCTATAATCCTAATATCAATGCACTTTATGTCATTGTCTAAGATTTGTTTAAGACATTCTATCTACCTCAATAGCTCTAATTTTTCTCTAGGCATGCTCAATGGTTATGTTTCTCCATTCTAAATTGGCTCTTGTAATGAATAGGAAATTAGCATACACAAAAATGTCAAAAATTTCTATCAAGAACTTAATAGTGCTATAAGTCTAGATTTGTAATCTAGATGTTGTACTTATCACACTTCACTTTCTTAGCTTTCCACACCTTTACTTCAGACTCCAATTCTACTAATATCTTAAGCACATGTGTTTTAGTTTCAATGAATTCAAAGATGTAACTCACCCCATTGACTACATCACAATATCCATCCAATCATTAAAGACATTGGCTACTAACCTATCCCTTTTAACTTGATCAACGAACTTTTGATTAGTTTGGGAAGAACCATCTTCTATAGAAGTATTGTTTAGGATGGCCAATGCATCATGATTATGGAGAACATGGATATACTTTAACATTAATTGTATGGTCTTCTTCAATTCACTTTTTTTTCCCTAATTCTTCCAAATCCTATGTTCAATTGTCTTATCACTAGCATTGAAGACTTTCATTTCAATAACCTTAGTCACCATTGCAAGGTTAGTTCTAAATACAATGAAATATTGTGTTTTGAATTCTTCCTATTTATTTTTTCACTAACGGGCCTGTTGATGTATTCTATCAAATGCCCTATTTTATTATCCACATCAAGTATAGCTTCAATTTTTGGTTTCTTAGTATCCACAATATCCTACACTAGAAGGGTCACAAGAACTATTATTCTCTTCTTATTGAGTAAGATGTCTAAGCAATTGGGAGTGGAAATATTTCTATAAGTTTGAGGGGTTTGAGATCCTAAAGGGTTTTGGATAGATAATGCATTTGTACTTATAGTATTAACTTTGTTATTAACTTTCTTGTTTTGATCGATCGGGTATATCACTTTCATACTCTTGGTAGTGGATTCTATTTTTTTTTTTCTCACTAGGCTCTGTACTTGGGATTACTAGGACCTTTTTTCCCTTTTTCCATTTCTCAGTCTAGGAAACGGTGATCATTCATGGTGCCTAAACCTAAACTTTAGCTTGAAATAGTTTCTTTCTATACGGTTTTACTTCTTATTCTAGAACCTGTTTACCATGTTTTGATTTCAGAAAAGAATTTATGTTGCAAGCATAGATCTCTATAAACACCTCTAACTCCAAGAAAACACGCAATATTTTTTTAATTCAAGAACTTATGGTTTTTACTAGAAAAGGGGGCTTTTATGGTAATATATACCCAGAGGACATGCACACTAAATGATTAGGAAAGTAGGAATCCATCAAGATATCTTACTCATTAATGAGTGCCTTCAATTCTACATGTACTACACCTTTCATTGCATTGTCACCTTAAACAATTGCCTTTCATTTATTGTATTTTCATCATTTTAAGAAATATTGAATATCTCTATCCTGCCATGTATCTATAGGCAAGTATCTTTTAATCTCATGAACTTTGAATGTTTGAACCATAACATGATCAATTCAAGATTAAAGTTCACCCTATCAAGAAATGTTAGGGTAAAGTGATAACTAAAAATAGGTACAAAGTCATTAATAAATGGAATGCTAATGCATAAGATAGTAAACTTGAACTAAACTCTAGTGGATCAAGGTTTGAGTTAGATAGAGAACTAAAATCCATTATAAAATACAACAGTTCATGCCGAGTGTGTAATAGTAAAATGATGAATCAATGAACTTTTAAGTTTTCACTGATAGGTTCAAGGTTCAAATTCAAGGCTTTGACTTGATAAAGACTAAACTTAAAAAAGAATTCCTGACACTTATCAAAGGAGACTTTGAACCTTTGAACGTTGAACATTTTGCCTCAAGTTTGAGGTTTAAATTTCTTATTCGAGACTCTTTTTAAATAATCAAGAAAAATTGGAGAACCAAGTTCAAAAGATGACTAATATCTATTTTTAATAGGGGATTAGTATTTTATAGGACCTAAATATAAATCAGACTCTCTAATTTTGCAACTAAGAGCATTGAATGAGGAGAAGGAAAAAAGAAACAAGGTAATAAAAAATAGGACTACAAAACAGAAAATAATAATTTATACATTACATACATGAGTGATTTGGGAACCTTACATTTGATATAGATTCAAATAATTTGCATTATAAAAGAGGGGCATATCCATTCCATCTTTATATTTTAGCTTGAAGGGGTTTGGGCCAAACACTTGACTAATCTCAAAAGGACCCTTCCAAAGTAATTCGAATTTTGTCATGGGCTCCTCAAGGCTCTCTATTCTTGTCCCAAAATAGTAATTTTATCATTTTCCATGAATATTCTTGGTGTAGCTCTATGATAAAAAAATAATTCTTGACTCATTCTAGGTGGCTTGTAATGTGATCTATTGTTTTCTCCTTTTCTTCTTCAATCTTTGTAAGATAAAAGATTCTTTTCTCTAGAGAACTTTGAAATATCTCATCTTCAATTACTTTCTAAATTTTATCTATAAGTAGTTCAAGGGGAAAAGATAACTGAACCATTACTTAATACACTAGATTAAAATAGGCATTCCTATAGCTATATTTGACATTGATTAATCAACTCATAAAGCTTCAAATAGTTTCTTGTGCTAATCTCTAGCACTCTAACTAACCAAATTCTTCATGATATAGATGAGGATCCTTTTAGTAGAGTCTACTTGACCATTCCCTTTTGGGAAAAATTCTAAAGAGTATGAAAGCTAGATACCATATTCATAAAAGAAGAGATGAAATTTGTTAGAACAAAAGTTAAGTGTATTATCAACTAGTCCTTTTCTTGGTGCTCCAAAGTGGACCAAAATGTTTTCTTTTAGAATGTTGCATAGTATTTTGAAACTAATCTTTTTTACGAGGACATCTTTAACCCATTTGGTAAATTAGTCTATTGTAGTAGGAATATGGATGTATCTAGCACTTGAAGGAAGATTTAAAGGCTCTATAAAATTGATACCCCATTATTCAAATGGCTCTTTAATGGCTATAGGTCTTAAAGGAAATGTTGCTAACTAGTGTTTACCTAAAAATAAACTACACTTATCATAAAGTCCTACCCACTTTTATGCATCTTAGAACATACTAGATAAATAATATTTGTTCTTCAATGTCCTAAAGGTTGTTATTGTGAATGAAAAATCCCTCTACATGTGTTACTATGGAATTCTTTCAACAACTTCTTATGTTGGTCACTAACAACACATCGTATGAACCATCTAATCCCTTTTTTAAAATACATCATCAATGATCACATGTTTGGTAGACTTCAATCTTAGGGTTCTTTTTCATTACCAATAAGATTCATGAGGCATTCAACCATAGGTTAGGACTGCAATATCTAAGAACCATGTATCCGTCAAACTTATTAGAGATGTTAGTGGTTCATCTCTTTCAACAAGTTCTTTTTTTTGCACCATTAACTTGAATAAGCCTTGTCCCCTCACAAGTTTTTGAGGTTTAATTTTTAAATCAAGTTCCTAAAATCGTGCTGCCCAAGTCGCTCTTTTACTCACATCCACCTCTTTCTAAGTGAGAATTCCCTTAATTTTTATGTTGGGGACAAATATTATTGAATGGAAGTGAAAAGTGTAATAGAGGAACTGCTTTGCTTCTTTTACTACAACAAGGCTTGCTTCTCTCTGAGAGAATATCTCAACTCATGGTTCTTTATTGGAATACTCATGAAAGAGATAGGAGATACCTTATCTTGATCATTCTTCTACAAGGACATGGTTGACATAGTATGCTCATTATTGTAACAATAGATTATAAAATCCTTTTTATAGTCTTAGTGTGTCAAGAGTGGCGCCTAAACAATAAATTTTAAATTTTCTTCAAAGGTTATAGTAGCTTTTTCATCCCATTTGAAATTCAACTTCTCACTTAGTAGATTACCTATAGGCCTGGTGGTTTCAACAAAATCTCATGCAAACCTTCTTAGAAAGTTGGTCTGACAAAAGTCATTAATGTTTGAGGGTAAGCATAGTCCCTCGATTGCCTAAACTCATTTGATATTAACTATGATTCCATCCTTCAACACTAAGTAACCTAGCAGGTTACTTTTGGTGACACAAAACATAGACTTCCTTGGATTCAAAGAAATTATGTGTTCTCAGCATCTATGAAAGACCATTCTCAAATAAATAAGGTGTTTCTTCCTCGTTCTAGTGAAGATTATAATATCATAATTTTAAATCACAATCACCATATCCAAGAGATGTGCAAAAGATGAGGTCATTTCCATTTGAAAATTTTCTCTTACACTTATCTATTTAAAGGGCATCCAACTATAGGCAAAAGTTCCCTAGGTAATGTTAAATTATTTCTTGTGTTGATATTTTGTAGATACACTAATTTGATTATGCACCAAAAGTACATCAATCATGGACATCATTTTAGAGCCAAAAATTATCTACAAGATATGGTCCACCTTTGTAATGCAAAGTTCTCTTTTAGACTTTCCTGGTTCATGTTCCTGAAGTCTACACAAGTTCTAATTTCATGAAACTTTTTGCAGGGTGTCACTATGTTGGCTATACATGTATAGTGATGTATATGGCATATGATGCATTCATTCCATTTATTGTCTACTTATTTCAAGATGGCATCCGATACCTTGGGATTATAATTCCTCAAGTTTTGCCTAAATGAGGTTGCTCTAAGTTTTACAGGAATTTTATGCTTGAACCTACCTTGCCTAAAGTACTTTAGATCTTCATTTGACTAGGTGAACATGCCACAAAAATCTTTTAGAAACTTAGTAAATTTAATCTTTTCAATCTCACTATAATAGGTGCCTAGGTTCACAAATTTTGGATTTTCATCTATGCCTATGTTTACCTTTTTTTCATTCACTAGAGTAGTTCTCATATTTCTTTACAATTTTCCCTGCATAATGATCTCTTCTATCAAAGAGTGTTTCCCATGCTAGTAGTCCTTTGAGAATTTGATTTTTTTTTAGATGGATAACTCCAACATTAGGTTTATGCCTAGATTCAGGATAGAAATCCCAACATCCTAAACTTTAACCTCTAAAGAAGATGCCAATAAAATGTTGAATTCCTTGCAAGAAGGTGTTCATGTGATCTATAATCATCGAATACCCATCAAGAATCATCATTTTTACATACACTGGGGAAATAAATCAATTCTATAGTATATAGTTCCTCCTAAAAATAAGGGTGTGATATCATCAAAGATGAATGACCATACTAATGCATCATCTCTGGCATTGAATTCCCAAGGCACTAATTTAATGGAAAAGGCATCATGTACCTACAACCCACTCTAGTCTCTATATCTCTAGTGCCTTAGTCTACTATTTTTCATCAGAGAATCATCTTTCACTTTCTTTATTACTAATTATGAATCCATGTGATCCTTTTGGAGTTACACTCCCCTCTATTTGCATTCTTAAATTCCTAATAGTAAGGCTCCATATTCAAATGTATTGTTTGTGTTTTTTAATGCTAGCTTGTAAGAACTAAGAATTATCTTTCCTAATGGTGATATCAGTACAAGTCCAGCTCTTGACCCATCTAAAGAAGAGTTTTCATCAAATTTAATCTCCCATATACCATAATCTACTACTTCACCCATACCTACCACATCTTCTTCCAAAAAAATCACATAATTAGCAAAGTTAGATTAATTATATAATATATTATATATATGGTCTTTGGAGGGGAAGGATGTATATTTTGACATAGTCTCAAGGTGTAGGAAAGTTATTTTATTACTAGTTGGCATAGGAGCTTGAGACTAGCCTAGTTTAACCTCTCCTCCTAGGTTATAGCAAAATGTCCTAGACTCAACAACATTATGTAGCTAGATGGAATGTCTACTACTAGGATGGTCAACTTAACTCTATTTTTAGGGAACTCAACTAGAGAGACTTGACAATCCTTGATATGTTTGATCAAGTGAACTTGCTTTGAATCAACGAAGTAGCATTTTCCAAATATCTTTATCATAGAAAAATCTAAAGCTTTGGTGACAAAACATAGCATGGCGTTATCAGAGGCTCCAAACTCTATTAGAAAATTTCTTGACTTATGGTTTTGGATAAAACAAGAGACATAGAATGGTTTTGGGTTTTCAATTACACTATTATTCTTCGAAGTTTCATGTTGTATAGATGCATATTTAACTAGGGGTATATTTCACCTTCAATGTGAGCTTCAATGAATGACATAGAACTCACCAGGTAGGCCATGTTTTGATAGGTGAAATGTCTTACATGACCATTTAATATATATATCTCTCATTAAGCTTTGACCTTAAATAATTAGAAAAGGAAATTTGGATCTTCATAGACTTATAGAACCCAACAATATTGAATGCTTGTTCTAGATAATGTCGCTTCAATATCTTCATTTCTAGAACTAGAGTTCCTGAACCATGGGATCTCTAAGAAACTAGTTTATGACTTTTCCTTTTCTTATTGGAGTGGAAGAAGAGGAAGAATAAGTAGAGGACTTATTCCCAAGCTAGTTTCATTTACGATCAAAGAAAGAAGGTTCCTCATGAGTGAGAAGTATATCACTACCATGATCTAAATTAGACTCATATTTGAGGTAATATTTGATAGCATTTTCTTGCCCTCCTAAGTTTCCCTACTCAATGTTTACTTATTCTACTATTTCCTTGTTCACTTCTATTTACTTGCATCTCACCATTTTTGAGTACGAAGCACCATCATGATCATTTGTCAAGTGGAAGGTGTTAATATTTTCCTTACTAGTAGAATGGCTTTTGATCGTTAACTTTTTTGAACCTCAAAGCATATGTATTTGTTTACCAAATGTTCCTCTTCCTTGATTTGGATATTTCCTAGGAATATTTGAGTATGCTGTAGTATTCTTTGACAATTGCCTCTTGATCATTATCACATCATTAACTAGATCTTTGAACTAAGTGTTTAGTTGAACCCAATGTGGATGTTTTTGAGTTATATACTTTCACTTATCTCCTCCATTTCCTTGTGGACATCAAGTAATCTTCTAACTCAATGACTAAGTTTTTGGTTGCATCAACATCTACCACCTTTTTATGCCTTAAGTAAAAACTAATTTTAGGTGGCATGACATTAACAAAGAAGTCTTTTCTATTTTTAGCATTTTTTCTCTTTGTAATATGTATGTTATAAAATATCTTGTTAAACTTTTCTATGAAATTGTGTATAGGTTCCTAAACTTCCCTTTTAAGATGTGCTAGTTAAAATAGGAGAGAATTTCATCATTAGCTTCTTTGAACCTCACTTCAAAGTAGTTCATCATAGAAGCCAAATCAATAATTTCTCCATTTGAAAGATAGTGGAACTAATTTGTAGCTACTTTAGTTGAAAGGTTTGCACAAATAACCCCCACATTTTCAACAGGAACATTAAGAACCCCACATGCACTATTAAAAGTAATCAAATGCTCATCTATAGATTTCTTCTGATTACTACTAAACTTGGGAAGAACATCTCTCACACATTTTGCAAGAGTATCAAGATTGGTTCCTAGATTCATAGGGCTGACTTGGGCACCACAATGATTATTTCTTGTCACATTAAGTAATATGAAGTTAAGAAGCTAAGCACTGAAATGTGATGGAACTATGGTTCCTTGTATTATTAAAGCTTGCAATTACTAGTGATCGGAGAAGTCTTATGAGGTGAATAAATTCTACTTATGTATAGAACAAATTTCTTTCTCCTATAAGTATAGTTAGGGTCAAAATTGAACTTCTTTAGAGCCTTATAGTCATCATCAATGAATCACTTAAACTTATCATACTTGATGTATTTTTTCCCAACTAGTTTATCTCAATTAGGGTTTTTAGGATCTTCTTGATGGATAGGATTAGGAAAATTTATTGATGGTTGCTAGGCTAATATTTCTATTACTATATTGTTCATAACTTATTTTAGTGTTATCAAATCATAAGTTTGGTTTAAAAAAATGAAATTTATCTTTTTATAGCAAGACCATTATGGAGAATACCTAGTTCAATTAATACCTTGGACACACTAGTGGCTTCTCTAGTAGAGTTGTAAAAAAAAATTAGTGAGTATTTTTTCCCATTAAAGTATTAACTAATTCTTGACTCTATTCCCAATTTTAGGGTAAATACATATGCACTTATAAATGAGTCCCTTTGATAGAGAACTCTCTATATTTAACAACTATAGATTCTTGACTTCAAAGATTTTGCAAATTAAATCATATTTTAAAACATTGAATCTATAAATTACTCTTGACTAGAAAGAATAAAGAAAAACACTAAGCTCATAATAATGATTAGTGACATGACTGATTATAACTATGAAACTTAAACTAAAATGAATAAATTAAGGCTAATCTATTATTCAAGATTCAAGATCAACATGCAATGTAAATAAAGAGCTAGCTTTGCATAAATTCACTCCAATAGAACATATGAAAAAATCCTTCAATAAACCATATGATTTAAAACCAAAGATTCATATACAAAACCACATGATCCCATATATCATTGCATCGAATATCATGTATCATAGAATAAAAGCATAGTTAAAACAAAGTTTCAATGCCCAGATGGTTTACCCTCTCAAAATCTAATGTAGTGGAAGGAAGGAGAATCCCCAAAGGAGATGTCCAAACCCCCAACAAAAAACAACATAGCAAAAATAAAAAACAAATAGAACAATAATAATGCAAGTTCTAATACAAAATCAAAACTCTTATTCATAGATATATCTATTTTATGTGCAATATGCCTAGGTGTAAGGCCTTTTCGGTTAGGTCAAAATATAAACAAAAATTATAATATTAATTCTACAAGACCCAATAAGATCTACTTAGAATCTTGATTCCAACTAGTCTAGATCAACAACTGGATAAGAACATCAAGAAAATACACACTTATACCCTCGAGTCCACCAAGACAATCCTCTTGTTCTCAAGTCGTAGGCCTAGCTCTTCAAAATTCACATCTACACAATCCCCTTCACTCCTCTAAATGAATGAATTATCTATCTTTGCTAAAGACTCCACAAAATAATTTACTTACACCTAACTAAGCCACAAGTTGGCACAGTGTATTACAAACTAAATTAAATCCCTCACATTGAATATTTGTTGAGCCAAAAGTCAGCCACAACAAAAATTAAATACCTATACATAAATTAAATTCCAAAACTCAACTCACCGAAAAATCATCACAAACAAAACAAAAACTTGGTACTCAGCACATATAGGAACACTCAACATCCACTAGCTATAGTAACTCAGCATCCACTAAGAGCTATAGTAACTTCACACCCACTAAGAGCTACAATAACTCAACATCCAATAAGAGCTCTAGTAACTCAACACCCACTAGGAGCTATAGCAATTTGACATCCACTAAGAGCTACAATAACTTAGTCCCCACTACACAACTTGGTAGCAACAAAAAATTGGAAACCATTGGCACCCAGCTCCAATATGTAGGATTGCATGGAAGCATAGGATGATCATGTATTAGAAACCACAAGTTTGAAAAGATGTTCTAGTAACTAGAAGAACATTTTTTGGGATTCAACACATAATTCCCAAACTAGTTCTTCACATACATATGCTCCAAACATTCAATTTGTGCACTCTTTTCCAATTGTTTTTCTTCCTCCTCTTCTTCTTCTTCTTCACATCCATCTTAGGTATGCTACAAGTTTGCTTTCCACATTTATCTCCAACCCTCTCAAAATCTGCCAACTTGACTCAACTACCAATACTCAAGTTGCTCCTTCTGAGCTCTTCATTCTATAAAGGAATTAGGGAAAACTTCCTACCACCTTTCTTAATAGTAAACACATTCTTGACACAATCATGCACATCCATGCACTCATACTTCCAATGTCTACCAAGCAACACACGAAAAATGTTCATGTCCACAATGTCACACAACACATGATCCTTATGTTGCCCAATTTGAAAAGAAACAAGGTATTGCTCCCTCACTTCCAAAGCATGTTCACATTGCAACCAGCCAACCCTATAAGGATAAGGATGTCTTACTCTATTCAAACCAAGATTTTGAACCATCTCCTTAGTAAAAAATTTATAAGTACTACTACCATCCATAATCACCTTGCAAACTTTACCACTAGACTTACAATAAGTCCTAAACAAACTAGTGCTTTGACAACAAAGTCCTCTCACCAACTAGTACTTGCTGAGCCAACAAAACTTTCTCCTTTCCTAGGATGATTGTCTTTAACTACAACCTCATTCAAAATAGTAGTTTTGCTACTAAATGGACATTCAAAAGGTCTCTTTTCTTCTTTACCACACCTAAAACAATTACCTCTGAACTCACCTCTACCTATCCTGCTTGTTTGATCAACAAGTTTTTGTTAACCTTTAGCTCTCGGTTTAACTTCTACTAAGCTATCCTACTTTTCATTTTCCTTTACCATTGCCTTGGCATTTCTTCTTTAACTTATCCTCTATCTTTAAGGCATACTGATAAGTTTCCTCAACTAAAGAAATATTCAACATACTAACCTCATCCTAAATATTGAATCTCAAACCATTAATTACAAAGTTACCTTTTCCTTTGACATTTCTTTATGACCATATCGAATAGTCAACTTGTAGAACTCCTTGATATAATCATCCATAGACATATATTTTTGTTCTAGTTTCTTTAATCTCTTAAGCAACTCAAGTTCATAATCAACAAGAATGAACATAGCGTTCAACTTAACCACCATCAATCTTCATCTAGAGATCTTCATTTTACCTTCCTCTTTTATGTCTCTTTGAACTTCTTTCCACCAAAGAGCGGCATGTCCTTTCAACTTATTTTGTGCTAACCTCACTCTGAGTGGATCCTCAATATCCTAAAAATCAAAGGATTATTGCAATTCACCAATCTAATCAATCAATTCTTTAGGAGTCAAAGTACCTAAGAAATTAGAAACCTCCATCTTATGCTTCAACTTCAAATAAGATCTAGATCTAGCAAACTGACTAGCCCTAGCTCCAATAGGTCTCTCCATACAATCACTTCTATCCTCACCACTAGATCTAGCAACTTCAATGTCTTTAGCAAATTCCTCATAACTACCTTCAGTGCCCACATGCCTAGGTACATCACCTAAAGAACTTACAATTTCAACAATAATGTCACTCTTCATCAATACAATCTTAGATCTAAACTCTGTTCTAATCTTCTTTGAGGTCCCTTCTTTCACAACATTAATAAGATCATCAATTTCCCTATGGTCCAATATTTTTGGAGGCATTTTCCAAAATTCTAGCAAACTCTAAGCAACAAATCCACCAATTTAGAAGATCAACCAGTCACAAGATCAACCTTCTATGAAAGTGTTAGTGTAAACTACCTCAACTTCGGAAATCTGTCAACACTAAGGAAAAGAACTTTTCCCTGATACCATCTGACATAGTGCAAGGAATGAGAATCCCTAAAGGAGATTTCCAAGCCCACAGAAAACAACCACAGAATGTAAATACAACAATAAAATAACAATAATGTAATATCTGATACCAAATGAAAACTTTTTATTGATTGATATAAATGATTATATTCAATATGCCTACCTATAAGGCCTTCTGAGTTAGGGCCAAATAGACATAATGACTACAATATTAGTTTTACAAGACTCAACAAGATCTACTTACAAACTTGATTCTAGCTAGTCTAGATCCATAACCGGATAAGAACACTGAGAAAATCCATACTTTTACCTTGAGGTCCACCAAGAAAATCCTTTGGTTCTCAAGCCATAGGCCTAACTTTTCAAAATTTGCATTTACACAATCCTGTTGACTCCTGCACATGAATGAATTCTCTAGCTATGCTAAAGAGTCCACAAAAACCTTTACTTATACTTGACTAAGCCACAAGTTAGCCTAGTGCATTACAAAATAAATTAAATCCCTCACATTAAATATATGTTGAGGCACAACTTGGCTACAACACAAATTAAATACCCATACGTAAATTAAATTTCAAAAGTTGACTGACAAAAAACTCGTTAGGAATAAAAATAAAACCAATACCAGTACTTGGCACATATAGGAACACTCGGTATCCACTAGCTACAGTAACTCGACATCCACTAAGAGCTTTCGTAACTTGGCACCCACTAGGAGCTACAATAACTTGACATCCAATAAGAGCTATAGTAGCTCAACACCTACTAGGAGCTCTGTTAACTCAACATCCACTAAGAGCTACAATAACTTGAGAGCTGCTAGGAGCTACAATAACTCAAAATTCACTAAGAGCTATAGTAACTCGATCTCCACTGAATAGCTAGAAAATAACAAAAAATTGGAAACGATTGGCACTCGGCTCCAATATGTAGAATTGAAAGAATGTCAAGGAAGATCCTACATCAAAATCTCAAAGTAATGGTTGTATGGACATGCGTGGCTTTAAGATTTAGTTTTAAAAAAAATTCCCCGAAGGAGTTATAAACTAACGTACTTAAAGATAATTTTTGAAACAACTAATTTGTTAGAAAATTATGCTAAGGAAAGTGACCCCTAAATATTATCTAATAATTTTTCACTTGCAATAGTGTGATTGGCCCATTGGTCTAGATTTTTAGTAAGTCCAACACTTGTGTCTTTCCATTTTTTTATAAGTGGCAAAAAAATTGAGTAACTCGTTTTGTAGGGGCACTCTGATCTACTCCAGCCTTACTTTCAACATTCACTCAATCTTGTGAATAGGGTCCAAATTTCTTTGTCTTCTTTGAAATGATTCCTATATAAAATTGTGATGGAGTCCACATAGGCAATAATGGAAAAATCCTTGACTCTCATCTCTCAAATTTATTTCATTATGTTCATTGTTTCTTGAAAGGATGTCACTACATCTTGGGTCCCCCTTTTAGGTTTATCATCAAACTTCATGATCCTAACATCAATGCACTAGATATCATTGTCTAGGATGTATTTGAGACATTCCATCTTCCTCAACAACTTTGATGTTTCCTCTAGGCAATGCTTGATGGTTATGTTTCCCCACTCTAAATTGGATCTTGAAATGAAAAAAAAATCAGCATCCATAACAACATTAGACATATCTGTTAAGAACATAGCAATACCATAGTTTTCAACCTTTGTAATTTGGATAATGTATTCATCCCACTTCACTTTCCTAGCTTCCCTCACATTTAGTATAAACTCCATTTTTTCTACCATTTTATATGATCATATTTTAGTTTGAGCTAATTCAGAGATTTAACTCACCCCATTAGCCATCGCAGTATCTATCAAATCATTAGAGACTCTAGCTAAAGATCTATCCTATTTAACTTGGTCAATGAATTTTTGATTAGCAAGGGAAGTAACATCTACTACTCAAGCACTACCTAGGATGGCCAATGCATCAAGATTCTACATGATGTGTATATACTTTGTCATTAATTCTATATTTTTTTCTCAATTCTCTTTTGTCTTTCCAATCCTTCTAAATCTTATCTTCAAAATGTGGCTAACAAAGATGTAGCATCATAGGTATCAACATGATTTATGAATTCTTTTGAGCTTTATAGGTTTCTTTTTACTAGGATCATTTCTACGAAGAAATGTTGTTTTAAAATATTGCTACACTTTATAATTAATTTTTAGGATTAGTATCATCATCCCTTAGTTATATTTCTTATCAGTGACCACAATTTAAATGTGGAAGGACGACATGGGTAAAAATAGAGGAAGAAAGTAGGGAACTTAAAGATGGTAGGAATGATGGCAAATAGATGATGACACAAAGAGTTGTAGGAAATAGTACAAGATGGGGGGCACTTTGTATAAAAGAAGATCAAGTGAGTGGCCTATTGAACTACCATTAATATAGTTTTTTTGTCATGTCTTTTAGGTCTTTCATGCCTTATAGGCCACAAACAAAATAATCAAGGTTACTTTTCTCAAGAATTTATGAGATTACTTATTATAATGATTATTGTGAGCTTTCTTTCTCTTAGCTGAAATCTAGGATTGTCAAGAAAAGAGGAATTGCAAGCTCTTAAGGTACCCGTTTATTGAATTATAATAAGAATTCATGACATCAACAAATTTGACCAAATATGGCAATAAAGGGTAAACAACTTCCACAATTTCTATAAAAAAATATTACTATTATTATTTCTCATTTCTAGTGTTTGCATTAATAGCTTTGTGGTGAGAGAAAAAAAAATCACATGTCAAGCAATAGGCTTGATAAACCCGTAGTCTACAATTGTATCAATAAAGATTAACAAAAAAAATTATTACAAAAAATTGTTCAGGGCTTGTTGCTTTTTTTCCTACTATGTAACTACAATCGTCATCAAAGAGCTAATACTCCCACCTTTGCTCTTGACCAAAAGAAAAAGATATTACCTTTTTCTTCTAATAATTCAGTAAATTTTTAACTAATGTCTTATTGATGTATTAAACATTTAAATATTTACCATTTGTCCTTGGCAATGTTGATACAAGATATAAATTGACAATATTATAATTAAAAACATATTCACATAGCCTCAATAAAGATATCTTCTTTTTAAATATGTGTCAACCCCTTTCAATATATTCTTATTCCCAAAAACATTTTTAATTATTCATTGACATTAAAATGTTGAGAAACATGTGTCTCAACCTTGCAATCTTTTCTTGGAATATTCTAGAATTAGTTTGTGGGAGTTTCCCACTTGTTTATGCATTGGAAAGTGGTTAGTGAGTTGTTAAATGAGTCATTTCCTTAGTAGAATATAGGTAGGCTATTTTTAGAGCCTTGATGACTCATTTTGTGACTTTTATGGGGGTCTAGACTGAGAGACAAAATTGTGGATGAGATTACTATTTTTAACCTAGTTGTTTTTCCATATTGGAAATGTAAATGTCAAAAATGGGTAACATGTGGCATGGTAGTTTTGCTCATGGTTTTGTAAAACCATAAGTGGTTTCCAGGTTGTAAAATCACTATAAAAGGAGGGCTTGGGGAGTTGTTTGTGTAATTGAGTTTAGTTTTCAAGACTGGTGATGTTCTCCTGTAAGAACTTGCATTGCAAGTGTGTTGTAATCATCTTGGTTTGATAATACATTGTGCGAGTTTTGGAGGGTGGGGTTTTTCTCCCAGAAGGGTTTCCGCACAGTAATCACTGTGTTGTGTGTTCTTTGTTATTTTGATTATGTTATCATGCATTTCTTGAGATCTTTGCAATAGTTACTTTGATTTGCATAATCGTCCTCTCAAAGATTAGCGTAGGAAGCAATTCTGTGCACCTTTGCTTCCTTACAAGTGGTATCACAGCCTGGCTAGTTTTGGTTCTATTTGTTGGGTACAGGGTTTTTTGAGCTAATCAAGGTTTGAGTGGGAGCTTGTGCAGAGCATTTCATTTCTGTGTTGTGGGATTGAAAAGATGGCAAGCATGTCAGGGAGAATTGATGTTCAAAAATTTTCTGGCACAAACTTTGAGATCTGGAAGATGAAGATGGAAGATCTATTGACTGATCGGGATCTATGGGATGTGATTGATGAGAACAAGTTGAGGCCCACAAATTTGACATTAGCTACACAATATGATGTGAATGATAGAAAAGCTAAAGGTCTCATTAGATTGTGTCTTGCAGACTCAATTCTGATTAATGTCCATGAAGAACCTATTGCGAAGAAGCTTTGGAAAAAGCATATTGAGATCTATCAAGCGAAATCACTTGTGAATAAGATTTTCTTGAGGAAGAAGTTGTATTCCTTGAGAATGGAAGAAGGTGGACAAATTTCTGAGCATCTAGAAGGGTTTAATATGTTGGTGACTCAGTTGACCTCAGTAGGGGTGCCAATGGATGAAGAAGAAAGGTTTCAAATCTTGTTATGTTTGTTGCCAGACTCATGAGATAGTCTTGTGATGGCTATAGGGAGCACTTTAGTTGTCTTGAAGATGGAGGATGTTGTTGGTTCTCTACTTTCTGAGGAGATGAGAAGGAAGGTCTCTCTGAATGCCAAAGAGGCTTTGAGTGTTCATGGCAAACCAAAAGAAAGAGGAAAGAACGAAAAGCAACATGGCCATTTTAAGTCTAAAAATAAGGGGAGATCAAAATCCCCTAGTAAGTCCAAGGCAATTTGCTGGAATTGTGGCAAACTTGGACACTTCCGAAAGGATTGCAAAGAGGAGAAGAAAAAGAAGAAGAAGAAGAAGAAGAAGAAGCAAGATTCTGATTCTGAGTCCGAGAAGGAAGATGGAGATGCTTTCATTGCAGCCTTTGCCACTCATGCAGGTGAAAATGCATGGTTAATAGATTCGGGTGCATCTTTCCACATGACTCCTAATAGGACCTGGTTTAGTAAGTATGCAAATTTTGATGGTGGTAAGGTGTATTTGGGTGATAATTCAATACTTGATATTGTTGGTCATGGAAGTATTTGTGTGAAATTTTCTGATGGTAGAATTAGAAGATTTGATGGTGTCTTGCATATCCCTAGACTAGCAAGGAATTTTTTATCTGTTAGTAAGCTAATAGATGCGGGTGTACATGTACAGTTTTCTGAAGCAGGTGTAAAAATGGTGAGAGGCGCTATGGTAATAGAAAGAGGAAGTAGATTGGGTACATTGTACCAACTTGATGCACACACAGTCAAGTGCAATAGTACTTCTGATAAGATTGTGGAAAAGATTACTCAGTTGGAGAAGGAGAGAATTTCTCTTTCAACAGATGGTCATGGTTTTTGGGTACCCAAGGGTGCTCTATCTACTGAATCAAAGTTTCCTACAGAGAAGACTATGTTATGGCACTAGAGAGTCAGCCACATAGGTGAGAAGGGTCTACGGACCTTGAAAAATAAGAACCTTGTTGATGGGTTGAATGACTGCAATCTTGAGTTTGATTTTTGTGAGCATTGTATCTATGATAAACAAAACCGCATTTAGTTTTACTTGAGTTCTCATAATTCTTCATGTATTTTGGATCTAATTCATTTGGATGTATTTGGTCCAGTTGATGTTCCTTCTATTGGTAGATCAGTTTATTATGTTTCTTTCATTGATGATTTTAGTAGAAGAACATGGGTTTATTTCCTTAGGAGTAAAACTAAAGTTTTCAGCCGTTTCAAAGAATTTAAGGCAATGGTTGAATTGCAAACTGAAAAGAAAACAAAATGCTTGAGAACAGATAATGGTGGTGAATTTTGCTCCAATATTTTTGACACATTTTGTAATGATTGTGGTATTAAAAGAGAGAAGACAACTCCATATTCTCCACAACAGAATGGAGTTGCAGAAAGAATGAATAGGACCTTGATGGAGAAGGCTAGGAGTATGCTAAGTGGTGCTGGACTAGAACAAAAGTTCTAGGCTGAAGCTGTAGCCACTGCCTGCTACTTAATAAACAAGTCTCCTACATCAGCTCTTGTTGATAAGATGCCAATGGAAGTGTGGTTAGGCCACAAGCCTTTACTTAGACATCTGAGAGTGTTTGGTTGTGAGGCATATGCTCATGTGCCATAGGAGAGGCGAACAAAATTGGACAACAAAGTTGTCAAATGTATCTTCATCGGATATAGTTATGGTGTGAAAGGATACAAGCTTTGGGATCTTGTTGCACAAAAGGTATTTTATTCCAAAAGTGTTATTTTTAGAGAAACTAAGCCTTCTTCTGTTACAGTGCAGCCAGAACAAATTAAAGAAAAGAAAGATGTGATTCAACTTCCTGCTACACCTAAGAAATTTGAATCAACGCCCTTAGAAAGACAAGATGTTGAAGAGAGCTCTACGAGTTCTGAATCATTGGGGGAAGAGGGAGAACCTAATCACGAACCTGAACCTCCTGAACCTGAACTAGATCTTGTTCAAAGATCTACTAGACAAAGGAAACCACCTGAAAGGTATGGGTATTCTCCTGATGATTGGAGGTGCATATTTGCATTGAATGCTAACATTGATGAACCGAGATCTTTAGAAGAGGCTCTTGGTATGAATGATTCAGAGTCCTAGAAAATAGCCATGGATGAAGAAATGGAAGCTCTTAAGAGGAATCAAACATGGGACCTTGTACCATTGCCTGAAGGACGGAAGCCTATTGGTTGTAAATGGGTGTTCAAAAAGAAGATGGGTTCAGATGGAAGCATTGAGAAGTATAAAGCATGTTTGGTTGCAAAAGGTTACTCTCAGGTTGAGGGAGTAGATTATGGTGAGATTTTTTCTCCAGTAGCCAAAATGACATCCATTAGATTTTTTATTTCTATTGCAGCAGCTTATGAACTAGAGATCGAGCAAATGGATGTGAAAACTACTTTCCTTCATAGAGATTTGGAGGAAGAAATTTACATGTCATAGCTAGAGCACTATGTGGTGAAAGGTAAAAGTCATTTGGTCTGTAAATTGAAGAAATCCTTGTATGGTTTAAAACGGAGTCCTAGGATGTGGTACCAGAAGTTTGATACATATGTGTTGAGTTTGGGATTTGTTCGATCTAAATCTAATCATTGTATATATTTCAAATCTGATGGTGATAGTTTTCTAGTTATTGCCTTGTATGTCGATGACATGTCTTTTATTGGTAGAGGAAAAGGTTTGATTGCAGAGTTAAAATCTCAACTCTCAATAAAGTTTGAAATGAAAGATCTTGGTGCAGCTAGGCACATTCTGGGAATGGAGATTATACGAGATAGACGGAACAGAAAGCTTTGGCTCGGCCAAAGTAAGTATGTTGGTACTATTTTGAAAAGATTCAATATGCAGGATGCAAGACCACTGAGTGTTCCTGTTACTATGGGAACAAAGCTTTCTAGCTCACAGTGTCCTACATCCCCATTGGAGATGGAAGAGATGAGTCGAGTACCATATCAGAGTGTTGTTGGAAGTTTGATGTATGCTATGGTTTGTACAAGACCAGACATTGCCCAAGCAGTGGGAGTACTTTTTCGTTATATGTCTAATCCAGGAAGAGCACATTGGGATGTAGTAAAAAGAGTTTTTAGATACTTGCGGGGTACCTCAGAGTACTCAATATGTTTTCATGGAACAAGAAGTGAGCATTCCTTGGATATTCGAGGCTATGTGGATTCAGACTAGGCTGGTGATGTTGATAGAAGAAGATCCACCAGTGCATATGTGTTTACATTATTTGGTGGTGCAATCAGTTGGATGAGTAAGCGACAGGCTGTGGTCGCTTTGTCCACTACTGAGGCAGAGTATATGGCAACTACTCATGCCTACAAAGAAGCCATCTGGCTAAAGAGATTGTGTTCAGATATAGAGTTCAAACAGGGTGCAGTGACAATTTATAGTGATAGCCAGAGTGTAATTTGTCTAGCAAAGAACCCGAATTTTCATGTGAGGACCAAGCACATTGATGTACAATATCATTTTGTGAGAGATATGGTCGAGGATAGCAAGGTGAAGCTAGAAAAGGTAGAGACTTTGGCGAATGTTGTTGATGCATTAACTAAGCCTGTGAGCACAGAGAAATTCAGATGGTGTTCAGAGTCTATCGGCCTCTCGGCCTCTAGCAATTAAGTCCATGATATTTTAGATCCCCTGAATCTTGCAAGGTGTTGGACAAGTGGGAGAATGTTGAGAAACATGTGTCTCAACCTTGCAATCTTTTCTTGGAAAATTCCAGAATTAGTTTGTGGGAGTTTTCCACTTGTTTATGCATTGGAAAGTGGTTAGTGAGTTGTTAAATGAGTCTTGTCATTAGTAGAATATAGGGAGGCTATTTTTAGAGCCTTGATGACTCATTTTGTGACTTTTATGGGGGTCTAGACTAAGAGACAAAATTGTGGACGGAATTACTATTTTTAACCTGGTTGTTTTTCCATATTGGAAATTTAAATGTCAAAAATGGGTAACATGTGGCATGGTAGTTTTGCTCATGGTTTTGTAAAACCATAAGTGGTTTCCAGGTTGTAAAATCACTATAAAAGGAGGGCTTGGGGAGTTGTTTGTGTAATTGAGTTTAATTTGCAAGACTGGTGCTAGAAGGAGTCTCTTCAAGTTCGAGTTGTGGTGATGCGCTCCTGTAAGAACTTGTATTGAAAGTGTGTTGTAATCATCTTGGTTTGATAGTACATTGTGTGAGTTTTGGAGGGTGGGGTTTTTCTCCCAAAAGGGTTTCCCCACGGTAATCACTGTGTTGTGTGTTCTTTGTTATTTTTATTATGTTATTATGCATTTCTTGAAATCTTTGCAATAGTTACTTTGATTTGCATAATCGTCCTCTCAAAGATTAGCATAGGAAGCGATTCCGTGCACCTTTGCTTCCTTACATAAAAATCATTTTAATTTTAACACTTCCCATCAATTTATTTTTAATCTTATCACAACTTTCTAGATAGATTGTAATTTGAAGTCCCTACAACCTCCTCGTTGTGGAGCTAACCATGGAACAGTTGTGAGAAACACAAAATAACAGCAAGTTTATAAATAATGAAAAAATCAACTTGAACTGCTACCATATTACAATGAATTGGCACTGGATATTACGATGGAAGTGTGTCCGAATGCTGAGAGCAGACGACTACTATAAGAACCAACGAATGAAAACCAAGAAAACCAAGAAAACTAAGACAGGAACCCTATTCTAAGAGAGCAAACGAAAAGAATACAATCATTTGTCCAAATTGAGAGGAAACGTGCAAATCTAGCTAATTTGAAACCATCAATGGTGATAATACTTCCGCCTTTTCTTCCATTTCCTATAAATCTGTTGTTTGTAGAACTCGAGCATTGAATCGGAGGCTTGCCAGCGCATTGACTGCACACATATCATTAACCACATCAACCAAAAATGCCTAGAAATTCCTCATGGGAAAACGTTTCTAGTATTCACATGTAATAAAAAATCACACTATGAAACGCTATTTAATAACAAAGCAATCGTTGGCGTAATATGAGAGAATATATACCAAGGTCGGATGTAGATTGCGAATCATGGTCGACAAAGACTGTTCTGCTTTGAATGTTAACAGTGACGCTCTCAACTCCACGTTTTGCCCGCAGCGAATTTCTAATCCTTCCTTCATCGGAATCCCTGCATATTCCCTCGATACGCAGACTTGTTCTCTTCATGATGCCAATCTAGTAATGATCCTATGCAATTCAAAGAGCAAATGAATACGATGGAACCAAATCAAGATTATGATGTTTGCCTTGGATTAGAAGAGCAAATGAAGATGAGGGATAACTTAGAATAGATCTGTATAACTTTCCAATTCGAGATTTATGATCTATGCCTTGATATGGTTCAACTATTTATAATTGCCATGACCAGTGATTTGCAAGAAATGTGTTCTTCCTCGTAGTGAACATGAAATAATCTGGAAATTGTGTTAACGCGGAGAAGACAATTCAACTCCCTTGATCGATATGTGTTTACCTGACTTCCACCTTGCTTAATCTATTTGGAGATTTATTTTATTTTTGAGGATTTATTCATTGCGGGATGCAACGAGAATTATCAGGTTTACAGTGGAGACAGAAACCTTCAACGTGAAGACTTCAAATGCATGCCTTGCCCTCGTCTTCACGTTAATTTCCGAGGCGAAATTGGAATGAAATTGATGAGAAAGGAAGAGAATGTCAAATTCTAAGGTTTTCAGTTGTTGGTGAAAATAGTCAGCCATGCAAAATCTTTGTTAATTTTGACTTTTGAGATTGTGACTAAGTTTTACGTCAATGAACGAAGAAGCCAAGAAGTACACTCTCGCTAATCTCGCTAACCACTTCCAATTATACAATCTTTTACGATGTCACCGACATAGGACGATAAATTTAATGTCAACGGGAGTATATTAAAGAAATAAAAAAATTTATTGCTCTTATAATTTTATATCCAATTACTACCATTTGGTATAAATTATACTATGCTTTCATTTAAACATTTTTCCAAATGTATTATCTAATAATAAGTTAACAGCACATATTTTATAACAACTATTATTTCGCATGGTGAGTATCTAGAAAAAAACCAATTATATTTATTTTAATAAGATTATTTATAGTAATATAAAGTGAATTATTGCTTACTTAATAAAATTAACAATCATCATGTTATTTGACAAGTGTAAGTTCTTATTGGTCTTATGTTTCAATTAGGTAAGACTGAAAGAGGGTTCATTTATAGATCAATCATTAAGATACAAAGACAAAGAAACTTACTATAAATTTGAGAACAACAAAACACAAAAACAACAAGACTAGTAAGATCAAGAGAATTTGACTACAGCGATAACTAATAGGAAATAATAGATCCAACCTTGAACTATGTTTACCTTCCAATAATCTTTGTAGTCAGCTATGCGAATTCATTTTTAGATTTGAGGTTCTCAGTTGTCGGTGCAAATAGTCAGCCATGTAAATTCTTTTTCAAATTTGACTTTTGAGATCGTGACTAAGTTTTACGTCAATGTAAGAAGATGGCAAGAAATGCACTCCTATTGACTACTTCCAAATTTCCAATCATGGATTGTGATGTCAGTGAATGAGGGTGATACATTTAATGTCAACAAAGTATATTAATGAATTTCTTTTTAAAATTTGATTTTTAAATTTTATATCCAATTATTATCATTTCACATAAATTATTATATGCTTTCATTTAAATATTTTACAAACATATCATCTAATAATTAAATAGCATTTTTTTTATAACAAACTATTATTTAAAATCATCAGAATTTCAACATTAAATTTTCTATTTTAAATATATTATTTGTTAGAGTAAATGATTAATTTAATCTAATTTTAGTAAATTACCTTTACTCTCTTCTTAAGATCTTCATTTTTGCACATGCATTTCTATTTAATAATTAAATATTAATTGTTATAAGTGATTTACTTCTTAGGGTTTTCCTTTTATGTTTTATGATCTCCTTCTATAAGTATTCATCAAGTATTTTTTTCATTCATTCTTTTAGTCTAATAATATATTCTTGCATATTTTTAGAGCCAAACCCTTGCCTTCTCTTATCTTTTTTCTTTGTGACAGATTCTTGCATGCAGGTGTTCTACTGGATCTATGGATTTATTGTTATCAAATCCTTCATAATATCAAAGTTGAATCTCCTACAACTCTTTTAGGTTTATTGAAGAAAATAGGAACAAGAGTTTGTTGGATCAGATTTGGCCATTATTGGGTATTTCTTGTGGAAATAAGGGGGCCTCTAAAATTTGGAACCTTATGAGTCCAAAAGGAAATTATAGTTGGATTCAAAGTGTGTCAAAACCACTAGTTTCATATAAGGCACTTCAATTTTGGATGTCATTAACAAGAGAGCCAAACAATTTTTTTTTCCAAGGCTTGTATGATCTTTGCACACATTCCGAGACAAAAAAAATATTAGGTTAAAAATTTGATTTTAAAATAACATTTTTTAAATTAAAAAAATCACCACCATTTAAAGAAAAAGGCACAGCTAGCATCCCATAAGGGAGCCACTGTTGTGCCACTCGCACTTAGTCGTCACTAAGATCTTTTCCCTACATACTGCCACTAGAGTACTAGGCTAGCCACACCTAGCCAATGGTCAAATGGATGCTTGAGGGGATAATTTTAAGCCCCCAACCTTTTTGTAGGTCCTTCTTAAGAAAATAGGATACATATTAGTTGTTTGGCTCTATCAGTAGCATACGATATCAAAATTGAGCAAATTAGATATATTTAAAAAGCTAGTTCCAAGATGGACACATTTGTGTAGGTTTTATAGGTTTTTCTAGTATGTTACCTATGTTTACAGTCAAAGTCAGATGATTATTTTTGCATTTCTAGGGAATAACTTGCTTAATTTTGCTCCTTTTTTCAATCTAGAAGAAGTGCCAAAAAGATCTCTATGAGCTCTTTCTAGTTACTTTTCTTTTTTTCTTCAAATTTTCAAAAACATATATTTTATCTTCATTTGAATATTTTTCTCTCTCATTATAAGCAATATTTTCTAGCTTCTGCGGTTTCATTTATTGAATGGTGTGAGGTGATTTATTTTTTATTTTCTATAATTTACTTCAGTAAACTTGAAATTATATTTTTAAAAAACCTCTTATTTAAAATATGGCTAAGACCTCTTCTTGTTTAGGACTTCTGACCCCTCATAACTAGTGCACATGGAAATCTCTATTTATTTGACTTCTCTAGTCAAAAGTGTTGTGGTCTTGTTTAGACAAAATGCAACCAATTTAATAGAAAAGAATTTGTTTTTCTAATTTTATATCCAATTATTATCATTTCATATAAATTATTCTATGCTTTCATTTAAATAATTTTCAAACATATCATCTTATAATTAAATAACATTTTTTTTATAACAAAATATTATTTAAAATTATCACAATTTCAACATTAACTTTTCTATTTTAATTATATTATATGTTAGAGTAAATGATTAATTTTATTTTATTTGATTAAATTACCTTTACTCTCTTCTTAAGATTTTCATTTATGCACATGCATTTCTATTTAATAATTAAATATTAATTATTATAAGTGATCTACCTCTTAGGGTTTTCCTTTTAAATTTTATGATCTCCTTCTATAAGGATTGATCTAGTATATTTTTTCATTCATTTTTTTAGTCTAATAATATATTCTTCCATATTTTCAAAGCCAAACCCTTTCCTTCTCTTATCTTTTTTCTTTGTGATAGGTGTTTACATGTAGGTGTTCTATTGGATCTATGATTTATTCTTATCAAATCCTTCATGATATTAGAGTCAAATCTCCTATAGCTTGTTTAGGTTTATTGAAGAAAATAGGAACAAGTGTTTGTCAAATCGGATCTCGAAATTATTGGGTATTTCACGTGGAAATAAGATGGTCTCTAAAATTTGGAACCTAATGAGGCCAAATGGAAATTACGGTTGGATTCAAAGCATGTCAAAACCCCTAGTTTCGTATAAGGCACTTAAATTTTGGATGTCATTGACAAGAGAACCAAACAAATTTTTCTTCCAAGGCCTGTATGACCTCTACACACATTCTGAGGCAAAAAAATATCAGGTTTAAAAATTAATTTTAAAATAGCATTTTTAATTTAAAAAAATCATAGCCCTTTATAAATAAAGGTACAACCAACAACCTACAAGGGAGCCACTACCGCACCACTCCTACTTAGTCATTCCCAGGATCCTTTGCTTGCATACTGCCATTGGAGTACTAGGCGAGTCACACCTAGTTGATGGTCACATGGAATAATTTTAGGGCCCCAACCTTTTTGTAGGCCCTTCTTAAGAAAATAGGACACATGCCAGTTGTTTGGCTCTATCAGTAGCACACGGTATCAAAATTGAACAAATGAGATATCTTCAAAAAGCTAATTCCAAGATGGACACATTTGTGTAGGTTTTATAGGTTTTAAAAGTATGGCACCTATGTTTTTTTTCAAAGTTAGATTATTATTTTTCCATTTTGAGGGCATAACTTGCTCAATTTTTCTTCTTTTTTCAATCCAAAAGAAGTGGCAAAAAGATCTCTTTGAGCTCTTTCTAGTTACTCTATTTTTTTCCATAAAATTTTTTAAAAGGTACATTTTGTCTTCATTTGAACACTTTTCTCTCTCTCTCATTATAAGAAATATTTTCTAGCTTTCGAGGTTTCATTTATTGAATGGTGCAAGGTGTTTTATTTTTTATTTTCTATAATTTACTTCAGTAAACTTGAAATTATATTTATAAAAAACCTCTTATTTCAAATATGCCTAAGACTTCTTCTTGTCTAGAACTTTTGACCCCTCATAACTATCACACAATGAAATCCCCGATGACACGAGTTATCTAGTCAAAAGTATTGTAGTCTTGCTCAGATGTAGTGCAACTAATTTTGTAGAGGTCTTTCAAGGTCATGTAGCATAGGAACAAGATAAATGAGGAAATGGGGTTGATTTCTTTATCGATCCTAGACAATCTACAGTTTTATCTTGATGGTTGGAATAACCCTTTAGCTGTGTTGACCAAGCTTAATGACTTGTTTGGTATAGTGAATGAGTTCAAGGTGCTTCAGATTGAGCTAGAGCTTACCTCTCTTGTACCAATTTTTTTTCCTTCCATTGACAACTTCTTGAAGAAGCTTAAACAACAAAGATATTTATTATAGGCTTGTGGGAAGATCAAGGCTGACACTGATTGTATTTACTTAATTCTTTCTGATCTTCATAGAAACTTTTAGATTTTTGCTTCTATCTTCCATTCCACCACAGATGCTTTGGGTACTAAATTTACCATGTCACCCTTTGAGGTTATTCTCGATCACTTGAATTGAGAGAAAGCTAAGCTATCTTAGTTGCATTCTCTCACTAGCTCTAAAAGTCCTAGATTGGTAGCTCAAACAACTTCTAGAATGAAGGAAAAGAAACAAAAGTCACATTCTATAGTCTGAAGTTGATTCTATCCCTCACATCTCATGAAGCTCACCTTCTCAAAGGGGGATAAATAAAATCTAGATAGACTGAAGTGTACTTATTGTAATAATCACAATCATGCTAAGTCAAATTTCTATGAGAAGAAGTTAGATGGTTATGCAAAAAATGTTTTAAATTTGATAGCTCTCCTTCATAAGAGAAATACTGATATTACTTCTACTTCTCATAGATCTTCTTCTTCATCATCATTTCAGTCAATTGGTAAAGGTATAGGAAATGGTCATGCATTATTTGCAACTACTATTCCACCTTCTTCCACATGGTTACTGGATTAAGGTGTTTCACAGCAAATGGCATCTTCTCTAGATTTTTTTCTCTTCCTTTAAGGTTTCTCCTAATCTCATATCTTTTATCCCCTTTCAATATCATGTCTTTGATATTGATAAGAAAAATAACCCTAATATGGTAGGCAGTGAGAATGGGGAGGCTCTCACCTTCCCCCATATGTCCTACTGAAAAAAGGTGATCAATCCCTTACAAGGGACACCCCATGGTCCCCACCTACTAGTGTTCAAAATGAAGATTTTAGGGTCACTAATATAAACCTTAAAAGGCTAGAGGAAAGGGAGGAGATCCTAGAAAATATTTTTGCTGAGATCACTAGGATTTCTATGAGGGTGGTGCATTTGATGACCTCCACCTTCACTGTGTACATCTAGAGAAAGAGGGTCTAACTTCTACGATGATAGTGGACACTATAGGTTTTCTTTATAGGGTGTTGGTAAATGATTAGCTATAAATTCTACTGGATAAACTAGAAGGGAGTGAGAATAACTAAGGGGATTAGCTCCCCCTTTAGTTTAAGTTTTTGTTTTTGTTATGCTTACTTTTACAATAATCAACCCACAAGGGCTCTATTAATGGTTATTTTATGGACTTTCATTTAATATAATATTTGTAAATTTAATATTGTATATTTTATGTAGTTTTCTTTCTCATAGTTCGGACACTTTATTGTGGGGATTTTCAAAATTGAAAAAGAGGGTTGGTTAATAATAGTTTTTTCTAATTGTTAGCTATTTTGCAACTACCTGTTATTCGAGTCAACCCCCATGTTTGGTTGCTTTCAATTTTAAAAATAATGTCCAACATGTTAGATATGATCCAAAAGGCTAAAATGGCTAATACAACTATCAAATTCTAGGCCTCACTAGAAGATTTGGTCTAATTACATTGGAAACATGCTAAAAATAATTTTTATATACTTTTTTTTTACAAAACTTTTCATGTTTTACATATTTAATAAAGAAAAAACATTTTTAAAAACCAATGCATTCTAATGTTACAACTGTAGGTATGTCCCAAATGTAGACGAAAAACTATTTATGAGAATCAAATGATGTAAGGAATGAATACTAGAGCAATAATGTATGTACAACTTAAGTCATGATTTGTCTCTTCTATGAAATCATTTGGAAGCAATTTGCAATTCCTAAATTCTGGTAAAATTTAAATGTTTCTAATTTTATTTTATTAGTGTTATATATGTAACCTTTTACAACATTAATAATAATACCTATTAGAAATTTGATTGAAAAAGTTCATTGTTGAAAATCAAAGAGGGAGATTGCTGCAAAGAAAGAAGATTGTTGTTTTCAATCATTATTTTTTCATTGATGTCAAACCTACTATTTGTAAAAATGACATTTGCTTATAAGATCCAAGTACTATCACTTAGTTGATTGATGAAGATGATTTGATCAGCAAGTTGTAACAAGAGAACCTAAGGGAAAGGGTGAGTTATGACGTTGTATTGAAGTGCAATGATCAATTAAGAAAATGGTTATATGATGTATTGATAGCACACTCAAATATACAGAGGTTAGTAACACTTAGAAAAATTGGAGGAAGAGGTTGTAACGAGGTGGAATGCAATGCATAAACTAAGATCATCAGTGGGTGCCGAGCAAGTTAGTTGAAGCTAAGAAAATTCTCAATAGAAGCCAAGGCCAAAGGAGAAGACCTTGAAAAGCTAAGCACCATGCAAAATGAGCAATATTGGGTTCTGTAACGGCACTCCAATTAGTGACAAATCACTTTCTCCACTGACAAAGGGAAGACTGCAAATGCCATCTCTGACTAAGCATATCCACCATTGACAGATAGGGAGAAGGCCATCTATATCCCAAACATGGCTTGTAGTTGTTAAAAGGAGTGGTAGGATACCACATCCAGTCAATCTACCAAGGTCAAATAGACTGGACACTAACTTTATGAATTAAGTGGCCTAGAATTGCAGAAAGCAACAAGTCAAAAGTCTATCAATCTAAATGGGAAAGATGGTACTAGACTTGCATGTGTTCCCAAGATCTAGGACTCATGGAGAATGTAGAGAAAAAATCTTTAGAATTCTTGATGCGTCATTTGAAGAAACATAGAGCACAAACACCTTGATTATTATCTAGGGGAATACCCTAGATGGAAAGTAGAGGAGACCACCAAATATTCTGTTGGTTCAAAAAGAGTCCATCATGGAACTCATTACCACACCATTGAAACCAAGGCTTAACAAATTCCCAAGTTTTCCATATGCTCTTGATAACAAAAGATCCTTGTATGTGCATGGGTTCTTGCATGATTCAAAGGGTTTGAAAGCCAATCCCCTTCTGTGTAGGTCTATTAATAGGAAACCCAGAGGAAATGCAATCCAGAACCAGAATCTTCCAATCTTCATCTCTAGTCATGGCACAAATAATCCATTTGGAACATGGAGCAAGGACTTGCTTTTGTGTGTAGAGAAGGCCAAGGCCTCCAAACTCTTTGGGGAGACAACAAAAATCCCAAGCAACTCTATGAAACACATGATGGTTGGAACCAAAAGCAAAAAGAAAATCATGGAGCAATCACTCTAACTTTTGATAGGAGGCTTTTAAAGGAGCCCAACAAGAAGAATAAAAGACATGCATAGCTGCCAAAACATTAGCACAAATATAAAATTTACCCACAAGAGAAACTGGTTTTGTAAGCGTATAGTCCAGCTTCTTTGTAATCTTGGCAAGCACAAAATTCCACAGATCCATTGGCGATGCTTGAAAGGGTAAAGGAATACCTAAAAAGTAGAAAATATCCCTATCTGCAACCCATTTCTGTTCAAACTAGTTTAGCCAACGTGAAGCTAGAAAAAAGACTCGAGATAATAGAGCATTTTATGACATTGAATAGCAGAGCCAAAGGCTTGACAAAAAATATCAAGGTAATTCTAGGCATAATTGAATTTTTCTTCATCCTCCAAAAGAGTGAGAAAAGAATCATAGGAAAAATCACCATTGACCATCTGGGAATAGAACTCCAGTAAAGAAATATCACAAACCAAACCTAAAGATGTGGAGTGGGCTAGCAAGTAGCCAAACCCGTCAATAGCAAGAACATATAACACCAGAGCTAGAGGGTAACCTTGCTTGATGGAACAAATATCTCAAAGGTGTTAGATTCGGAGTTATTAATAGTAATGCAAGCATTAGCATCTCCAAAGAGCATCTCCATAGACTACAAAAAATTAGGACCAAAACCAAGAGCTTGGAGCATAGCCAAAATGAAAGGCCATTCAATCCAGTCATAGGCTTTAGTAATATCTATTTTCAAAAATATAGATGGCTAATTGGACTTGTGAGCTCACACCATAACTTCCCAGATAGCAATGATGTTGTCAAGGATACATTTGGATTTGATAAAGCCAAATTGCTTAGGGTTCACAATTAAAGGAAGGAGACAACAATTTTTAAGAAAAATTTCCTTAGAAATAACCTTATAGGACACAATAAGTAGGGTAATGGGCCACCAATTACAAATATCTTCTGGATCTCAAACTTCAATTATGAATTTGATGTTTCATTTATTAATAATAGCTCCTAGGATTTTAGAATGATAGGGTTGAAGATAAACTTTGTGCAGATTGGGACCAATATACTCCCTGAGGTGTTTGTAAAATGCATAAGTAAAACCATCACACCCAGGGGACTTATCATTAGCCATTGAGAAAATTGCCTCTTTAAGTTCTTAGAGGGTAAGACGTTGCTCATAAAAAGTAGGTTGATCAACTGCTAAGTAGTTTGGAGTAATAGAAATACACTTTCTGAGGGCTTCCTCCTAAGAAACTAAAATTCCCTATGAAGAAAACACATTTTCATAATGATTAACAAAAGCTTGCAGGATGTGAGGGAGACTGGAGAGAATAAAAGTGTTTGTTTGATTTTATTAATCCTAAAATTTGTATGATGGGCTCAAAGAACTTGAAAGAACTCCTTCAAAGCTTTATCAAAAGCCTTTAACTAGTGGAGGCAAGCTTGGATTTGAGCCCCTTGAGTAGTATAATTATCCACAACCTATTTGTCATGGTGTAGTTTGGAAAGTTGAATTTGCAAATCAACATCAAAAGGGTTCAGGGTGAGAGCCTTAGAAGCTTTCTTGAGAGTAGTTGTTGTGGATTCATTAGACTGGCTTTTGAAAACTGCCAACTACCACCCATAGATGCACACAAAGAAAGCAGTTCTAGTACTGGTGTCATTCCACCACTAAATTCATCCTACATAGGAATACAAACATTGCTCCAAATTCCAAACACATAGGAAAACTTGAGTCCTAACAAGTCACTGGACAATTGTGTGGCACGAGATAGAAAAATAAATGGTATAGTAGTCTGATAAAATCACATTTGGCAAGTGAATGATAGGTAAATCTTGATCTTCAAAAAAAGATGAAAAGATTGTGTAGTAATCATGGCATGATTGGGACATTTTGAAATGTGATCAGAGCTAGCTTGGAAGTTGGACCAAGTGTTCCAAACCCCACTATGATGGTGGTAGTTAGTATTAGGATGAAAAAGGTCCAATTTATTATGCATGTAGCTCTAGTCTTCCCTTTCCCAAACTATTTAGCAAAAAGGAAAAATACCATCTTTATCAGAGGCTAGCTTAACCATATTGAAGTCACCACACATAACTCAAGTAGCTGGAGGGAAGTTCTTAGCCAACTAGCACCAAAATTGAGATCTTTCCACAACATCATTGGGAGAATAAATATTAAGAACTCAAAAAGAATTTTTGTTAATGGAATGAAAAAGCCAAATGATTCTATGTATGGGATCAAAACTATGTGAAATAATAGCAGAATGAAGATTAGGTGACAAAAGAGTAACTACACCACCTTTTCCATAATTGTGCTCAGATGAAAACATAATGTCATCCAACCAAATGATGTGACATTTGAAGGAAAGCATCAAACCAGAGATCTTTACTTCTTTCATAAAGAGAAAACCAAAATTACCAAATCTATGATGGGTATCCCTGACATAGTACTTTCTACAGAAGTCTATAAGACCTCACACATTCCATGATAAAAAATTCATGAAATTTCTTCCATATCTTCCTCATCCTTGAGAAAGGATAAGCTATTATGCAAGAAAGTTTAAAGTGAGTTAAAGCTAGAAGGAAAATATGCTAGATTGATGGCCTGACATTTTTCCTGTGGTTTCTTAGCACATCTAGGAAGATCGTAAGAACATCATACATTCTAAGTCACTTTGGAAGAAGTAGTAAGAGGGGTGTGAATCACAACTAAGGTGTTAGCCCTAGAACCCACCTTAATCCCCTATGAACTAGGGTTTGAAACCTGTAAAACACCAAGGTTTGGTTCCAAAAAAATTGCTTGCGTCCCTATAATGGTTGGGGTTTGCACACATTTTGAGATAAGAGGAACCAAAATGATGGTCACATATGACTACTTAGGAGCCAAGGGAGCCTTTCCCTTGTGCCAAACACTACTCCATTCTTCTTTTTTCTTCGCTTCTATTGGTTTGAAAGGAAAATCTTTAGGCGAGGGCTTAATCCTAGGCCCAACCAAAGGGCAATCCCTAATCTTGTGTTCCATTGACTGCCACATATAATAGGTGTTAGGTAGGTTCAAATAAAGAAACTTTTGAGAGAAGGTTTAGAAACCAATCCATATCTCCACAGAATCCTTAAGATCCTTGAAGAGATAAACCTCAACACAAATGTGTTCCTAAGGAAAAGCATTGGAAAAAATTTCATGTTCCTTTGTAGTAACTTTGCCAATAGTAATGGAAATGGACTCAGTAAAAGGCCAACATGACAAGGGTAAACCCAATAACTCTACTCACATAGGAACCCAAAGCTTTTTGTTGTTAGAGACAGTGAAATCTCTTAACCATCTTTGAAAAATAGGTAGGGAAGAACACATAGACCAAGGACCGTTGCTAAAAATCATGTCTTTTTGTAATGAGTTGGAAAACTAAAATACAAAAAGCCTTTGGTATGATTTTGCATAGTGCCAAGGTAGACTTCATGAGGAGTCCAACTCTTGTTGACCCATTCTCATAGCATAGCTTCAAGAGGAGTCCTACCCAGAAAATACCCTATTAAGGTATCTTGTTCTAACCAATCACAAATAACATCAAATTCTTTTAAAGGAAGGATAATATTGGGATTACCTTGTAAAATATTTTTTGGATGAAGTTGTGACGATGTTTGTTCAATGAAGGTGCCATGGCTTTTTGAAGTAGCAGCGTGAACACTAGTATCAAAAATTGGGTCAGCACTGGCTAAGGCCATTATAGAGTATCCTAAAAGCTCTTGCAATATATGTGGTTTGATACGTGCAAGACATAGAAGGAAAGCTCAGACAAAGAGTCATACACAAGGAAACTCAAAGATCTCATGAAACCCTAGTAGAGTGAAAAAAACCCACTTACATTTTCATTCAATATTTATATTTAACATGTACAACTTCCTAACTTGAAATATTTTGTAGATTAAATGTTATTCTAAAATAAATATTCTCAAAATTACTTTTGACCAAAAAATATCAGGAAAAATACTTGGCTCGTAATAATAAAAGGAAAGTAAAGATTGAAAAGAAATTCAAATTTCACAAGAATGATTAGCCACATGACTGATTATCACTGTGTAACAATATTAAACTAAAAATATTAAATCTAGGCTACTCTATTATTCCTAATTGATGATCAACATGTAATGCAAAAATAGAACTCCCTTCACATACATTCAGTCCCATATGATAATGAAATATATTCTTTGGTAAACCATATGATATGACAACCAAGATGTAGATATTAAACCATATGATACCACATATTATTGCATCAAATATCAAGATTAATAGTAGAAAATGATAGTAGAGAGACCACTACAGTTCCATTTGCGGGTGGTGAGCCAAACCCCTAGTTAAGAGGTGGGCTAAAATAGTTAACAACTCCCTCAACTACCATTTATTTGTTTAAAAGGCCTCCACCTAGATGAGACAATTCTAGGATCTGCATGTGAACAATCTCGCCCTCTTCATATACATCAACATCCATTTTTTTAGGTTGATTGCTTATGGTCTTCTCACCTTGCCCATCATCATTCACTTTCACAAGGGTTCTGAATTTCTCATCAATTTTACTAGGTGTTCCATTTAGATTCAAAATATTCTCCTTGCAAGTTTCAATCAAACTTATTGGTTCCATATTTTCATAGGTTTGGGATGTTATAGCCATTTCAACTATTTTCAAGCTTTCAACCACCTCGACACTTGGTGAGGAGACTTTGTTCTTGAGTTTCTCACCCTTTAAGAAATCCACAAAAAAATGACCAAATTTGTTGCATTTTTTACAAAAGGGTGTGATATTCTCATAGATTAATGGTTGTAGTAGAGGTACCCCATTATGACATTAGATCTACCATAGTTAGTAAGGGTTTGTTCATACCCACATATACATAAATCCTGGCAAAGCCCAATTTAGCCTTTCAACCAATCATAGAATCCATTTTAATAAATTTTCCAAAGGTGTTACCAATCCATCTAAATACACACTCGTCCGAGAATTTCAAAGGGAGCCTAAGAAAATTTATCTAGACTAGAGAGTATCTATAGAGATCACTCTTTAGGATAAATCTTGGTTTTGATTTTGCTAGCAACAACTAATTTTTGCCAAAGTTTCATGATCCCACCATGATCGAACCCCATCTTTTTAAGTCATGAAACTGAACAAGAAGATGGAGCCAACCATCATGGAAATGGAAATTGAACCCATTAGTTTCCACTTCGTCAAAAACCATTTTCTAACAACATCTACCATTGGTTAGAAGGCACAAAGTAAACCCTGAGGAAATTGAATCCACCACATAATTAGGTACTGAAATTAGAGGTCCAATGGGTACTAAGGAAAATGCGGGTTTTGCACCAGAGTCTGCAAGAGTCTTGGGTCTAGAAAAAACCCCAACTAGTTTGAATTTGGAGGCATTGTTATTGTGTCTTCCATCATCGGATTATCTAGGAGTTTGAGGTGCAAAAAACCATAGTCATTAGGAATGACATAGGGTTTTGTCAGGACATGAGTGTCCAACTAATGTAGTACATGACCATTTTTGGATTTAGCGACCAAATCCAAATCTAGTCAAACAAGGGCTAGTTCCAATGCAAGGTGGAGGGGTCAAGGTGGAGGGGGGATCCATCCTTCCCAAGACTAAGCAGGCATGGAAGCAGGAAGAAGGCTAGACACAGTAAGTTGCAGAGCTAAAAGTTGCTTGTTGTCTGAAGAGCAATGGTAAAGAACATTATAATTTTTTATAATAAAAAAATACTTAAAACAATATTTGTTAAAAAGTAACTAAATAGTTTGCCTAGTAGATTATTAGTTCCACAAATATTTTAAAAATTGAACAAATTTTTATTCTAATCAGTTGTAAATATTTGTCGAGCACACCTATGATAGCGTATGTTAAGCTAGTACTTCAAAAAATATAACTTAAAATAACCTATGGTAACAAAAATTAATTTTATCATGCTTATATTAATTTAATATTTTAATAAATAATATATTAAATATATATTATATTATTGTATCTTATTTGATCTATAATCATATATAATTTACAAAAATATTAAATACATAGTATTATTCTTAAAATATTTAATTTTTTTGATATATTTTCAAAAAAACTAAATTTAATATTAAATTTTGATAAAAAAGACATTAAATTAATTTTTGAAAGTGATCACTACCATTAAAAATCTAATGCAAAATAAAAGCAATTAGAAATGTGTCATAGAGAATTTCTTTTTATCAAAAGTATTATGTTAATATTTCCAATGCTCCTGCAACCCCTTTTGACTCATTTCATCATGACATGTGTCTCAGGGAGTCCTAGGACCCCTAGGGACACATGATAATCAATCATATGCATCAAATGGGGTAATAGGGTAACCCAAAAACCCCTTTTTTAACCATTGCATTGAGACATGTGTCCTTAGGGTTTCCTAGGACCCCTAGGGACATATGGTAATCGATCGTATGGGTCGAATGTGGTTGTAGGTGAACCTATGACTCCCTTCAACCCATTGCATCATGACATGTGTTAAAACATATGGTAATCAATTATATGGGTTGGATGGGGTCATAGGCAGACCTACAAACCCCTTCAACCCATTACATCATGACATGTGTTCCTATGGGTCTTAGGACCCCTAGGGACATATGGTAATCAATCATATTGTAATTTAATAAACTATATATTACTATGTCATAATTTCTAATACTATGTTCAAATATAAGTTATAGTAGTATATGTAATAATATATATTTAATATAATAATAATAATATAGGTAGTATTTATAATATTATAGATAATATATAATACTATATAATAATATATAGTTCTATGATCCTAATATACTATCTAATCATATTAAATAAAATATGTTATTTAATATATATTAATATAATAATAAAATAATGATATTCTAATATCATTATATCTTAAATGTGAAAGCTTATTTAAATATGTTTTTAAGCTTTTGGTTTAAAATGCACAATTAGTTCCCACCATATTAATTTTTAAAATTTTGTGTTTTTTGACTACATTTTATGTACTTGATTTCAAATTAGGTCCCTGATTATGCTTGGTATTTTCCAAACCTCTTTAGTCAATTGAAAAAATTTGTTTGAGACATGTCTCCCTCATATTCAAAGTTCAACTGACCATTTGACAATATTCTTTTCATCCAAATTCAATGAAATGAAAAGGTTTTTTTGAGAACATTCTCAAGATTCCATCAATATAATTCTTCTCAAATTATGAGTTTGATAAGTATTTATTAGTCAATTTCCAATGAAGATGTTTGTAAACTAGTGATTGACATACTAATTGAAAAATAGCTATAACTTTTAAATGGTATAACATTTTTGAAATCCAAAAGTTGCATCACATTCTATGCTTTGCCTAGTGTAAGAAAAATAATGAAAATATATTTTTGTAAAGTTTCCAGTTAGTTAAGGTGGTCGGACATGGGATTTTTTTTTTGTAATTCTAAAAAAGTTATACTAGAAAATTCATATTAAATTATTTATTTAGAATAAAAGTACCCAAAAGCACATGTCACATCTAGACATGACTCTACGTTTTATATCTATAATTATATTAAAACATATTATCATTTAATTTTTATTAAGGTAGTCACACATACATGTATTTTTTATTTTTTCCCTAAAATTTGTGTAGCATTGTATTAAAATCCAAAATTTTGGCAAGTAAAATAAATTTTTCTATAAAATAAAGCCTAGTAGGTTAGTAACTAAATTCAATTTCCTACATATTCTTTTCTTACAATTTTTTGATATAGAGCCTATATCTACTTTGAAATTACATGTCAAGTTAACATAATCATAATTTTCTAATTTTTCACTACCAATTAAGGCCACTGTTTGGTTTACCATGATCCTATACATACCATTATATAGCTCAACCTTGTATAGAATAGAAATTGTGCCTTTTTCAATTATACATGTGCCTTATCTTGAATTTTTCACATCTTGAACCATCTTTTAAGCATGGCATGACTGATTTTAAAGAAGTGTACTTACATTTTTCATAATAGATAAATTCATTGACACCTGATGATGAATTGTAGGGATGGATGGATTGATATTTCAAGATCAAAATGGACAAGTGTATGTGGGAATATTGAATAAACTATCAAGGAAATCAATACTTATTACAAAAACATATATGGAGTTTTAGTGAGTGAATTTATAGGGGCCTTTCTCAAACCCTTGGTGAGTTGCATCAGTGGTGGAAGCATGTAATCTGCTTGATCTAGCATTTTGTGTGCATTCTTAAATTTTATACTTGAACTAAAATGAATAATAATGTTGATGAAACACATTCATTGAGGACACCATGTACTCTTCTTGTTCTAGCATTTTGTGTGTGCTCTTAGAATGGTCATTTGAACTAATATTAACAATAATGTAGATGGAACACTAAATGAAGTATATATTTTTTCTCTTACTGAGAATATTAAAATGTATTACTATGAGAGAGAAGTATCCTATAAAATATTCTTTATAAGTATTTTGGATAGTTACATTTTTAAATTTATTTAATTGGTATAAAATATTTTATGGACCGATGGAAGAATTCCATCTCGAATTCTAAATGCAAGACAATACACTCAATTCAGGACGTCTTTAAACATCAAAGTTGTTAGTGATTACCAAAATTGAACTCCATTTTTTTTAATTGTATAGTATATTTGAGATGGAAAGTAATGAACATATGAATGTGAAAAAGGAAAATAACCTTAGCTATTGGGTTTATATTCTCTATCTATCTATCCTATATTATTGTGATCATTCCATTCTAAAAGAAACCTTGTGAATTAGATGAATCATATCATATCAGTTGGATTAATGTTTACTACAATAAGTAGTGAAACTAGGACCATATTTTAGAGTATATTTTTAAGATTGAGGTGTGGTTGTACTCTCCTCGACTTTAATCATTCATACAAAATATCGCTTTCCAAATACTAAATTTCATGATTTGCTACTCATGTGCCAAAAATTTTGCTTATTTATTTTTCATGGTCCAATGCTTATGTGCTTTTTACATTTGTTTCACTATGGTTTTTTTTAGTTTTATACTTTAATATTGTTAGTCAATAGTTTTCCCTATTGAAGAACTAATTGCTTCTTGACTCTATTCCCAAATTTAGGAAAAAATATACACACTAAAAAATGAGTCCTTTTTGTAACGAAATCTTTATATTTTTTTTATGAATATTCCTTTTCTATTACTAAATAACATTATAAGATTACAATTCACAAAAAAGAGTTAGGGTATACATGGTCATCCTACAAGAGTTTACACGACTGAAGCTAGAGTCAACAACTATTTATCAAAAGAAAACATATAAAAAGAAACCCTTGGGATGCTAAAGTAGTGCGAGCTAAGGGGGCTATTTCATCCTAATCATGAAATCCCCAATCACCCTTGGGATTGGTAGGTAGGCTGGGAACAACCCAGCTATTAGCAGCATCATCAGGGATCTAGTCAGCATCCTTTGTATCAAACTGCAGAGGTGAGATAGCTAATTAGAGGTGAAAGGGCCACTTTCCAAAAACCACATGCTAAGGACCAAGAGGAGCTAGGGAAGACTTATCCCACCATGGGGTAGGGAAACTAAGTGGTGCTACCAACCACCATCACCACCAGTTGGAGAGAAGTAGCGAGAAGCCTACAAAAGTGGCATGCATGAGTGGTGGCCCAAAGAATTGTGCCCTCAATGGCAGGCTTTGGGTGATGTGCCATCAATTGAGGCATCTGGAGGTACTTTGGCAAGAGTACAAGGTTCATTGCCCCAATGATTGAGAAGCTCTTAAAGGTGGGCTAGTTCTACGGCCACCTTGTTTACTTGAACTTTAATCTGCATCATTACATTATTACAAATGCACACTTTAGTGTCTATAGAAATATTTATATCAAGAAAATTGTGAGTGAAAAGAATAACATTTATATCTTTGCACAGAGTAAACAAAATATCCATCATGAAGGTATTCCAAATCTAGGTAAAATTTTTAAGCATCCTGGAGGAATCACCCAAAATAACCATATGGCAAGAAAAGGGTTGCAACCAAAATGACTAAAAAAAATCATGAATCTAGTGCCAATAATTTTGAACACATCAACAAAATTAGAAAATATGCAGGAAAGACTTTGGTTAGAGACAAAATGGACACCTAAGATTTGGAACCCTGATATGCTTAAGCTAAGGCCAAAGAGGAAGACCTTTAAAAGCTAAGCACCATGAAAAATGAGCAATATTGGGTTTTGTAATTGCACTCCAATTAGTGTCAAATCACTTTCTCCACTAAGAAAGGGAAGATTGCAAATGCCATCTCTGATTGAGTATATCCACCATTAATAGATGGGGAGAAAGTGATATATATCCCAAACATGGCTTGTAGTTGTTAAAAGGAGTGGTAGGATACCACATATAGTCAATCCACCAAGGTCAAATAGACTCGATACTAACTAGATGAATTAAGTAGCCTAGAATTGCAGAAAGCTCAACAAGTCAAAAGTCTATCAATCTAAATGGGAAAGATGGTACTGGACTTGCATGTCTTCCCAATATCTAAGACTCATGGAGACCCTAGAGAAAAGACATTTAGAAGTCTTGATGTCTCATTTGAAAAAATATAGAGCACAAGCACCTTGAGTCTTGTCTAGGGGAATACCCTTGATGGAAAGTGGAGGAGACCACCAAATGTTCTATTGGTTCAAAAAGAGTCCATCATGGAACTCATTACCACACCATTGAAACTGAGGCTTAACAAATTCCCAAGTTTTCCATATGCTCTTGATAACAAAAGATCCTTGTATGTGCATGGGTTCTTGCATTATTCAAAGGGTTTGAAAGCCAATCCCCTTCCATGTAGGTCTATTAATAAGAAACCCAGAGGAAATGGAATCCAAAACCAGAATCTACCAATCTTCATCTCTAGTCATGGCACAAATAATCCATTTGGAACATGGAGCAAGACCTTGCTTTTGTGTGGAGAGAAGGCCAAGGCCAATAAACTCATTGGGGAGACAACAAAAATCCCAAGCAGCTCTATGAAACCCATGATGGTTGGAACCAAAAGCCCAAAAAAATCATGGAGCAATCACTCTAACTTTTGATAGAAGGATTTTGAAGGAGCCCAACGAGAAGAATAAAAGGCATGCATAGCTGCCAGAACATTAGTGCAAATCTAAAATTTACCCACAAGAGAAATTGGTTTTGTAAGCAGATAGTCCAACTTCTTTGTAATCTTGGCAACCACAACATTCCACAAATCCATTGGCAATGCTTGAAAGGATAAAGGAATACCTTAAAAGTAGAAAATATCCCTGTGTGCAATCCATTTCCATTCAGACTAGTTAATCCAAGGTGAAGCTAGAAAAAAGATTGGTGATAACAGAGCATTTTATGACATTGAATAGTAGAGCCAGAGGCTTGAAAAAAAATGTCAAGGCAATTCTAGGCATTAGTGAGTTTTTCTTCATCCTCCAAAAGAGTGAGAAAAGAATCATAAGAAAAATGACCATTGACAATCTGGGAATAGACCCCTAATAAAAAAATATCACAAACCAAACCCAAAGATGTGGAGTGGGCTAGCAAGTAGCCAAACCCTTCAGTAGGAAGAACATATAACACTAGAGCTAGAGAGTAACCTTGCTTGATGGAATCAAAAATCCCAAAGGTGTTAGATTGGGAGTTATTAATACTAATGCAAGCATTAGCATCTCCAAAGAGAATCTCGATAGACTACAAACAATTAGGACCAAAACAAAGAGCTTGGAGCATAGCCAAAATGAAAGTCAGTTCAATCCAGTCATAGGCTGTAGTAAAATCTATTTTCAAAAAAATAGATGGCTAATTGGACTTATGAGCCCACTCCATACCTTCCTAAATGGAAATGATGTTTTCAAGAATATATTTGGATTTGATAAAGCCAAATTACTTAGGGTGCACAATTAAAGGAGGGAGACAACAAATTTTAAGAGAAATTTCCTTAGAAATAACCTTATAGGATACAATAAGTAGGGTGATGGGCCACCAATTACAAATATCTTATGGATCTCCAACTTCAGTTATGAATTTGATGTTTCATTTATTAATAATAGCTCCTAGGTTTTTAGAATGATAGGCTTGAAGATAAACTTTGTGCAGATCGGGACCAATATACTCCTTGAGGTGTTTGTAAAATGCATAAGGAAAACCATCACACCCAGGGTACTTATCATCAATCATGGAGAAAATTGCCTCTTTAAGGTCTTAGAGGGTAAGAAGTTGCTCATAAAAAGTAGGTTAATCAACAGCTAGGTAGTTTGGAGTAATAGAAATACACTTTCTGAGGGCTTCCTCCTAAGAAACTAAAATTCCCTGTGAAGCAAGCACATTTTCATAATGATTAACAAAAGCTTGCAGGATGTGAGGGAGACTAGAGAGAATAGAAGTGTTTGATTGATTATATTAATCCTAAAATTTGTATGATGGGCTTGAAGAGCCTGAAAGAACTCCTTCGAAGCTTTGTCAACAACCTTTAACTAGTGGAGGCAAGCTTTGATTTTGGCCCCTCGAGTAGCATAATTATCCACAACCTATTTTTCATGGTGTAGTTTGGCAAGTTGAATTTGCAAATCAACCTCAAAAGGGTTAAGGGTGAGAGCCTTAGAAGCTTTCTTGACAGTAGTGGTTGTGGATTCATAAGACTTCCTTCTTAAAACTACCAACTACCACCCATAGATGAACACAAAGCAAGTAGTTCTAGTACTGTTGTCATTCGACCACTAAATCCATCCTATATGGGAATACAAACATGGCTCCAAATTCCAAACATGTAGGAAAACTTGAGTCCTAACAACTCATTGGACAATTGTGTGCCATGAGATAGAAAATTAAATGGTATAGTAGTCCGATAACATCACATTTGGCAAGGGAATGATAGGTAAATCTCGATCTTCAAAAAAAGAGGAAAAGATTGTGTAGTAATCATGGCATGATCGAGACGTTTTGAAATGTGATCAGAGCTAGCTTGAAAGTTGGACCAAGTGTGCCAAACCTGACTATGCTGGTGGTAGTTAGTATTAGGATCAAAATGGTCCAATTTATTTTGCATGTAGCTCTAGGCTTCCCTTTCCCAAACTATCTAGAAAAAAGGAAAAGTACCATCTTTGTCAGAGGCTAGCTTAACCATATTGAAGTCACCACACATAACTCAATTAGTTGGAGGCAAGTTGTTAGCCAACCAGCCCTACAATTGAGATCTTTCCACAGCATCATTGGGAGCATAAATATTAAGAACTCAAAAGGAATTATTGTTAATCGAATGGAGAAGCCAAATGATAGTGTGTATGGGATCAAAACTGTGCGAAATAATAGCAGAATGAAGATCTGAGGTGACAGAAGAGTAACTACACCACCTTTGCCAGAATTGTGCTGAGATGAAAACATAATGCCATCCAACCAAATGATGTGACATTTGAAGGAAAGCATCAAACCAGAGATCTTAACTTCTTGCATAAGAGAAAACCAAAATTAGCAAATCTATGATGGGCATCCCTGACATAGTACTTTCTGCAGAGGTCTATAAGACCTCGCACATTCCATGATAAAAAAATTCATGAAATTTCTTCCATATCTTCCTCATCCTTGAGAAAGGATAAGCTATTCTGCAAGAAAGTTTAAAGTGGGTTAAAGCTAGAAGGAAAATATGCTAGATTGATGGCTTGACATTTTTCCTGTGGTTTCGTAGCATGTCCAAGAAGATTGTGAGAACATCATACATTCTAAGTCACTTTGGAAGAAGTAGTAAGAGGAGTGTGAATCATAATTGAGGTCTTAGCCCTAGCACCCACCTTAATCCCCTATGAACTAGGGTTTGAAACTTGTAAAACACCAAGGTTTGGTTCCAAAAAAATTGCTTGTTGCCCTATAATGGTTGGGGTTTGCACACATGTTGAGATAGGAGGAACCAAAATGATGGTCACAGATGACTATTTAGGCACCAAGGGAAGCTTTTCCTTGTGCCCAATAGTACTCCATTCTTTTTTTCACTTCCCTTCTATTGTTTTGAAATTAAAATCTTTAGGCGAGGGCTTAATCCTAGGGCCAACCAAAGGGCAATGCCTAATCTTGTGTTCCATTGACTGGCACATATAATACGTGTTAGGCAGGTTCAAATAAAGAAACTTTTGAGAGAAGGTTTGGAAACTAATCCATATCTCCATAGAATCCTTAAGATCCCTGAAGAGATAAACCTCAACACAAATGTGTTTCTAAGGAAAAGCATTGGAAAAAATTTCATGTTCCTTTGTAATAACTTTGCCAAGAGTAATGGAAATAGACTCAATAAAAGTTCAACATGACAAGGGTAAACCCAAGAACTCTATCCACATAGGAACCGAAAGCTTTTTTTTGTCAGAGACAGTGAGATCTCTTAACCATCTTTCAAAAATAGGTAGGGAAGAACACACAGACCAAGGACAATTGCTAAAAATCATGTCCTTTTGAAATGAGTTGGGAAAGAAAAATACAAAAAGCCTTTGGTAAGATTTTGCATAGTGTCATGGTAGACTCCATGAGGAGTCAAACTCTTTTTGACCCATTCTCAGAGCATAGCTTCAGGAGGAGCCCTACCCACAAAACTCCCTATTAAGGTATCTTGTTCTAACCAATCACAAGTAACATCAAATTATTTCAAAGGAAGGATAATATTGGGATTACCTTGTAAAATATTTTTGGGATGAACTTGTGAGGATGTTTGTTTAATGAAGGTGCCATGGCTTTCCGAAGTAGCAGTGTTAACACTACTATCAACAACTAGGTTGTCACTGGCTAAGGCCATTATAAAGTATCCTACAAACTCTTACAATATATGTGGTTTGATATGTGCAAGACATAGAAGGAAAGCTTAGACAAAGAGTCATACACAATGAAACTCAAAGATCTCAAGAAACCCTAGTAGAGTGAAAAAAAACCCACTTATATTTTCATTCAATATTTATATTTAACATGTACAACTTCCTAAATTGAAATATTTTGTAGATTAAATACTATTTTAAAATAAATATTCTGACAAATACTTTTGACCAAAAAGTATCAGGAAAAATACTTGGCTCGTAATAATAAAAGGAATGTAAAGTTTGAAAAGAAATTCAAATTTCACAAGAATGATTAGCCACATGACTGATTATCACCGTGTAACAATCTTAAACTAAAAATATTAAATGTAGGCTACTCTATTATTCTTGATTGATGATCAACATGTAATGCAAAAATAGAACTCCCTTCACATACATTCACTCCCCTCTGACAATGAAATTTATGCTTTGGTAAACCATATGATATGACAACCAAGATTTTGATATTAAACCATATAATACCACATATTATTGCATCAAATATCAAGTTTAATAGTACAAAATGATAGTCAAAACCAAGTTTCAATATCTAGAGAGTCCACCCTCTGAAAATCTCAAAATCATGCTTATATAACCATGTAAGGCTTTAAGATTCAATTTTTAAAACCGATTACCCTGAGGAGTTATAAACTAGAATAATTAACTATAGTTTAAAAAAATAAAATTTAAAGAAAAGAATACTATGAAACGAATCCCTTATATTCTATCTGATTAGGTTTTAATTGTGATACCAAGATTGACATGTTCCTCTAGATTTTTAGGAAGTCCACCACATGTATCCTTCCACCTTTTATAAGTGGGAATGAGCTTGACCAAGTCTTTTTTTAGGGGTGCTCTGATAATCTCTAGTCTTAATTTTGACATGTATTTAATCATGTGTACATAGTCCATTCTATTTTCATTTTCTTCCATATGATCCCTACACGAAATCATCATGGAGTCTATGTGGGTGATGGGAGAAAAATGCTTGACTGTGATCTGTTGAATGTCTCTCATTATCTTGATTTCATCATGAAAGGATTTCAATACCTCTTGGGTTCCCTTGTTAGGTTTATCTTCATTTTTTATGATCGTAATATCAATGCACTTTATGTGATTGTCTAGGATTTGTTTAAGACATTTCATCTTCCTCAATAGCTCTAATGTTTCCTCTAGGACCCATTCAATGGTTATGTTTCTCCAGTCTTAATCAGCTCTTATAACGAATAGGAAATCAACATACACAAAAATGTAAGGAATTTCTATCAAGAACTTAATAGTGCCATAAGTCTAGACATTTGTAATTTGGATGTTGTACTTATCACACATCACTTTCTTATCTTTTCACACCTTTACTTTAGACTTGAATTCTACTACTATCTTAAGTGCATGTGTTTTAGTTTTAATGAATTCCAAGATGTAACTCACCCAATTGACTAGATCATAATATCCATCCAATAATTAAAGACTTTGGCTACTAAGCTATCCCTTTTAGGTTGATCAATGAAGTTTTGATTAGTGTGGGAAGAAACATCTTCTTTAGAAGTATTATTTAGGATGCTCAATGCATCATGATTATGGAGAACATGGATATACTCTAATATTAATTGTATGGTCTTCTTCATTTCCCTTTTTTGTCCAATCCTTCCAAATCCTATGTTCAATTTTCTTATCACTAGCATTTGAAGATTTTCATTTCAATAACCCTAGTCACCATTGCAAGGTTAGTTCTAAATAAAATAAAATATTTTTTTTGGACTTCTTCCTAGTTTTCTTTTCACTAATGGACTTGTTGATGTATGCTATGAAATGCCCTATTTTATTATCCACATCAAATATAGCTTCAATTTTTGTTTTCTTAGTTTTGTCAATCCTACCAAGGTATTTTACCACCATATCTTGCAGTAGAAGGATCACAAGAACTATTATTCTCTTCTTGTCGACCAAGATGTCTAACCAATTGGTAGTGGAAATATTTCTCTAAGTTTGAGGGGTTTGAGATCCTAAAAGGTTCTTGATAGATAATGCATTTGTACTTATAGTACTAACTTTATCATTAACTTTCTTGTTTTGATCCATTAGGTATATCACTTTCATACTCTTGGCAGTGGATTCCATATTTTGTTTCTTTTTTTTTTCACTAGGCTCTATATCTACGATTAATAGGACCTTTTTCTTTCCTTTTTCCATTCCTAAGTCTAGGAAAGGGTGATCCTTCATGGTGCCTAAACCTAAACTTCAGCTTGAAATAACTCCTTTCTATAGGATTTTACTTCTTCTTTTGGAACCTATTTACAGTGTTTAGATTTTAGAAAAGAATTTATGTTGTAAACATAAATTTCTATGAACACCTCTAACTCCAAGAAGACACATAAGAATTTTTTAATTCAAGAACTTATGGTTTTTACCAGAAAAGGGGGCTTTTATGGTAATGTGTACCAAGGGGACATGCACACTAAATGATTAGGAAGGTACCAATCTATCAGGATATCTTACTCATTAATGAGTGTCTTCATTTCTGCATGTACCAAACCATTCATCCCATTGACACCTTAACCAATTTCCTTTCATTTCATCTATTTTCGTCATTTTTAGACATATTGAATATCTCTATCCTACCATGTATCTATAGGCAAGTATCTTTTAATCTCATGAACTTTGAGTATTTGAACCATAACATGATCAATTTGAGATTCAAGTTCACCCTATCAAGAAATGTTAGGGTAAAGTGATAACTAATAATAGGTACAAAGTTTTTAATAAATGGAAAGCTAATGCATAATATAGTAAATCTAAACTAAACTCTAGTGGATCAAGGTTTGAGTTTGAAAGATAACTAAAATCCACTATAAAATACAATAGTTCATGTCGAGTGTGTAATAGTAAAATGATGAATCAATGAAATTTTAATTTTTAACTGATAGGTTCAAGGTTCAAGTTCAAGGCTTTGACTCAATAAAGACTAAACCCATAAAACTTTTCCCAACACTTATCAAAGGAGACTTTGAACCTTTGAACATTGAACATTTTGGTTCAAGTTTGAGGTTTAAATTTCTTATTCAAGACTCTTTTTAAATAATCAAGAAAAACTAGAGAACCAAGTTCAAAACATGGCTAATATTTGGCTCTAATAGGGAATTAGTATTTTATAGAGCCTAAATATGAATCCGACTCTCTAGTTTTGCAACTAAGAGGACCAAATGAAGAGAAGGTAAAAAGAAACAAGGTAAAAAAAAAAAATGGACTACAACACAAAAATAAATAATATACATTACATACATGAGTGATTTGGGAACTTTACATTTGATATAGATTCAAATCATCTCCATTATAAGAGAGGGGCACATCTATTCCATCTTGATATTTTAGTTTGAAGGGGTTTGGGCCAAGCAACTGACTAATCTCAAAAGGACCCTTCCAAAGTGATTCAAATTTTGTCGTGGGCTCCTCAAGGCTCTCTGCTCTTGTCCCAAAGTAGTAATTTTATCATTTTCCATGAACATTGTTGGTCTAGCACTATGGTAGAAAAATATTCTTGACTCATTCTTGGTGGCTTGTAATGTGATTTACTATTTTCTCCTTTTCTTCTTCAATCTTAGTAAGACAAAAGTTTCTTTTCTCAAGAGAACTTTGAAATATCTCATCTTCTATTACTTTTTAAATTTTATCTATAACTAGTTCAAGGGGTAAAGATAACTAAACCTTTACTTAATATACTAGATTAGAAGAGGCATTCCTATAGCTATCTTTGGTGATGTTTAATCAACCCATAAAGCTTCAAACAACTTCTTGTGCTAGTCTCTAGTGCTCTAACTTACCAAATTCTTCATGATAGAGATGAGAATATTTTTAGTAGACTCTACTTGACCATTCCCTTGTCAGAAAAATTCTAAAGAGTGTGAAAGCTAGATACCATTTTCATAAAAGAAGCAATGCAATTCATTAGAATAAAAGTTAAGGGTATTGTTAGGTAGTCCTTTTCTTGGTACTCCAAAGTGGACCAAAATGTTTTATTTTATAATGTTGCACATTATTTTGAAACTAGTCTTTTTTGCAAGGACATCTTTGACCCATTTGGTAAATTAGTCTATTACAATAGGAATATGGGTGTGTCTAGCACTTGAAGGAAGATTTAGAGGCCCTATAAAATCCACACCCCATTATTCAAATGGTTCTTTAATGAATATAGGTCCTAAAGGAAATTTTGCTAACTAGTGTTTACTTAAAAATAAACTACACTTACCATAAAGTCCTACCCACTTTATGCATATCCGAACATACTAGGTCAATAATATTTGTTCTTCAAGATCCTAAAGGTTGTGATTTTGGATGAAAAATTCCCTCTACATGCTTTATCATGGAATTCTTAGAAGAACCTCTTCTATTGGTCACTATCAACACACCATATGAACATGTCATCTAATCCCTTTTTTTAAAGGAAATTGTGAATGGTCACATATTTAGTAAATGCCAATCTTAGGGTTCTTTTTTCATTACCTATAAGATTCTTGGGGCATTCAACCATAGGTCAGGACTACAATATCTAAGAACCATGTATCCTTCAAACTTACTAAAAATATTAGTGGTTCATCTCTTTCAACAAGTTATTTTTTTTGCACCATTAACTTGCATAAGTCTTTTCCCTTCAAAAGTTTTGTAGGTTTAATTTGTAAATCAACTTCCTAAAATTGTGTCACCCAAGTTTCTCTTTTACTCACATCCACCTCTTTCTAAGTGAGAATTCCCTTAATTGTGAGGTTGGGGACAAATATTATTGAATGCAAGTGCAAAATGTAATAGAGGAAATACTTTACTTCTTTTACTACAATGAGGCTTGCTTCTCTCTGAGAGAATATCTCAACTCATGGTTCTTTATTGGAATACTCGTGAAAGAGATAGGAAATTCCTTACCTTCATCATTCTTCTACAAGGATATGGTTGACATAGTGTGCTCATTATAGTAACAATAGATAATAAAATCCTTTTTATAGTCTTAGTGTGCCAAGACTAGGGCCCAAACAATAAATTTCAAATTTTCTTTAAAGGCTATAGTGGCTTCTTCATCCCATTTGAAATTCAACTTCTCACTTAGTAGATTACCTATAGGCCTGGTGGTTTCTGCAAAATCTCATGAAAACCTTCTTAGAAAGTTTATTTGACCAAAGGAATTCATGTTTGAGGGTAAGCATAGTTTCCCAATTGACTAAACTCATTTTACATTAACTTTGATTCCATCCTTCAACACTAACATAGCAGGTTACCTTTGGTGACACAAAACATAGACTTCTTTGGATTCAAAGAAATCATGTGTTCTTAGCATCTATGAAAGACCATTCTCAAATAAAAAAGGTGTTTCTTCCTCCTTCTAGAGAAGATAATGATATCATCATTTTAAATCACAATCACCATATCCAAGAGATGTGCAAAAGATGACGTCATTTCCATTTGAAAGTTTTCTCCTACATTTATCTATTTGAAGGGCATCCAACTATAGGCAAAAGCTCCCTCGAGAATGTTAAAGTATTTCTTGTGTCGGTCTTTTGTAGATACACTAATTTGATTGTATGCCAAAAATACATGAATCATGGACATCATTTTAGAGCCAAAAATTATCTACGAGATGTGGTTCACCTTTGGTAATACAAAGTTCTCTTTTAGACTTTCCTAGTTCAAGTTCCTTAAGTCTACATAGGTTTTGATTTCACTAAACATTTTGTAGGGTGGCACTATGTTGGCTATACATGTAGAGTGATGTATGTGATATATGATGCATTCCTTCCATATATTTTCTACTTCTTTCAAGATGGCATCTGATACCTTAGGGTTATAATTCTTCAACTTTTTCCTAAATGAGATTGCTCTAGGTTTTAATAGAATTTAATGCTTGAACCTACCCTTCCTAAAGTACTTTAGATATTCATTTGACTAGGTGAACACATCACAAAACTCTTTTAGAAACTTAGTAAACGTCATATTTTCAATCTCACTATAATAGGTGCCTAGGTTCACAAATTTTGGATTTTCATCTATGCCTATTTTTACCTTTTTGCATTCACCAGACTAGTTTTCATATTTCTTTATAATTTTCCCTACATAATGATCTCTTCTGTCAAAGAGTATTTCCAATGCCGCTAGTCCTTTCAGAATTTGGTTTAGTTTTAGATGGATAACTCCAACATCAGGTTTATGCCTAGAGTCAAGATAGAAATTCTAACATCCTAAAGTTTAACCTTCAAAGAAGATGACACTAAAATGTTGAATTCCTTGCAAGAAGGTGTTGATGTGATCTATCATCATTGAATACCCATCAAGAATCATTATTTTTATGTACACTAGGGAAATAAATCAATTCTATAGTATATAGGTCCTCTTCAAAATAGGGGTGTGATATCATTAAAGATGAATGACCCTACTAATGCATCAGCTCTAGCATTGAATTTCCAAAGCACCAATTTAATGGAAAAGGCATCAAGTACCTAAAAATCACTCTATTCTTTATATCTCTAGTGCCTTAGTCTACTATCTTTCATTGGAGAATCATCTTTGACTTTCTTGATTACTAATTATGAATCCATGTGAGCCTTCAAGAATTTGACTCCCCCCTATTTGGCTTCATCAATTCCCAATAGTAGGACTTTGTATTCAAAGGCATTTTTTGTATTTTTGAATACTAACTTGAAAGAACTAGGAATTATCTTTCCTAAGGGTGATATTAGTACAAGTCCAGCTCTTGACCTAGCAGAAGAAGAGTTTCCATCAAATTCAATCTCCCATATACCATAATCTACTACTTCACCCATACCTACCACATCTTCTTCAAGAAAAATCACATAATTAGCGAAGTTAGATTCATTATATAATATATTAGATATAGGGTCTTTAGAGGGGAAGGACGTATATTTTGACATAGTCTCAAGGTGTAGGAAAGCTATTTTATTACCAATTGGTATAGTATCTTGAGACTAGCCTAGTTTAACCTTTCTTGCTAGGTCTTTGCAAAATGTGCTAGACTCAACAAAATTATGTAGCTAGATGGAATGTCTACTACTAGGATGGTCAACTTAACTCTATTATTAGGGAACTCAACTAGAGAGACTTGAATCAATAGAGTAGCATTTTCCAAATATCTTTATCATAGGAAAATCTAAAGCTTTGGTGACAAAACATGGCATGGTGTTATCAGGGGCTCTAGAGTCTATTATTAAATTTCTCAACTTATGGTTTTGGATAAACAAAGAGACATCAAATGGATTTGGGTTTTCAATTACGCTATAATTCTTTGAAGTTTCATTATGTATAGATAAATATTTAACTAGGGGTGTATTTCAACTTCAATGTGAGCTTCAATGAATGACATAGAATTCACTAGGTAGGCCATTTTTTGATGAGTGACACCTCTTACATGATCGATTAATATATATCTCTCGTTAAGCGTTGACCTTAAACAATTAGAAAAGGAAATTTGGAGCTCCATAGACTTATAGAACTCAGCAATATTAAATGAATGTTTTGGATCATGTCACTTCAATATCTTCACTTATGGCATTGGAGTTCTTTGAACCTTGGGATCTCTAAGAAAATAGTTTATGAATTTTCCTTTTCTTATTAGAGTGGAAGTAGATGAAGAATAAGTAGGGGACTTATTCCCAAGCTGGTTTCATGTAAGGTCAAAGAAATAAGGTTCCTCATGAGAGAGAAGCATATCACTACCATGCTCTGAACTAGACTCATATTTGAGGTAATATTTGATAGAGTTGTCTTGCCCTCCTAAGGTTCCCTACTCAACTTTTACTTATTCTACTATTTCCTTATTCACTTTTGTTTCCACATATCTTACCATTTTTTAGTAGGAAGCACCATCATGATTATTTGTCAAGTGGAAGGTGCTAATATTTTCCTTACTAGTAGAAGTGCTTTTGATCATTAAATTTTTTCAACCTGGCAACATATGTAGTTGTTTACCAAATGTTCCTCCTCCTTGATTTTGATATTTCTTTTGAATATCCTAGTATGGTGTAGTATTCTTTGACAATTTCCTCTTGATCATTATCACGTGATTAAGTAGATCTCTCAACTAAGTGTTTAGTTGAACCCAATGTGGATGTTTGTGAGTTATGTACTTTTACTTCTCTCCTCCATTTCCTTGTGGATATCAAGTAATCTTCTAACTCAATGACTAATTTTTTGGCTACATCAACATCTACCACCTTGGTTTTCCTTAAGTGAAAACTAATGTCAGGTCGCATGGCATTGACAAAGAAGCCTTTTCTATTTCTATCATTTTGTCTCTTTGCAACATGTATTCTATACAATATCTTGTTGAACTTTTCTATCAAATTGTGTATAGTTAAAATAGGAGAGCATTTCATAATTAGCCTCTTTGAACCTCACTTCAAAACAATTCACCATAGAAGCCAAATCAATAATTTCTCCATGCGAAAGATAGTGGAACCAATTTGCAACTACTTTATTTTAAAGGTTTGCACAAATAACTAGCAACCACATTTTCAATGGGAACATCAAGAACCCCAAATGCATTGTTAAAAGTAATCAAATGTTCATCTATAGATTTCTTCCCATCACTACTAAACTTGGGAAGAACATCTCTCACACATTTTGCAAGAGTATCATGATTGGGTCCTAGATTCATAGGGACAACATGGGCACCACAAGGATTATTTCTTTTCACATTAAGTAATATGTCATTCAGAAGCTAAGCACTAAAATGTGACAGAACTATGGTTCCTTTTATTATTAACATTTTCAATTAGTAGTGATAAGAGAAGTCTTATCAGGTGAATAAATTCTACTTATGGATAGAAAAAAATTCTTTCTCCTATAGGTATAGTTAAGATCAAAATTGAACTTCTTTAGAGCCTTATAGTCATCATCAACGAATCCCTTAAGCTTATCATACTTGGTGTATTTTTTCCTAACAAGTTTATCTCAATTAGGGTTTTCAAGATCTTCTTGATGGATAGGATTAACGACATTTATTGATGGTTTCTAGGCTAATATTTCTATAACTATATTGTGCATAACTTATTTTAGTGTTATCAAATCATAAGTTTGGTTTTAAAACATGAAATTTATGTTTGTGCAACAAGACCATTATGGAGCATACCTAGTTTAATTGATACCTGGGACACACTAGTGGCTTCTCTAGTAGAGTTGTAAAAAAAATTTAGTGAGTAGTTTTTCTTGTTAAAGTATTAACTAATTCTTGACTCTATTTCTAGTTTTAGAAAAAATACATACACACTTACAAATGAGTACCTTTGATAGAGAACTCTCTATACTTAACAACTATAGATTCCTAATGTCAAAGATTTTGTAAATTGAATCTTATTTTAAAACATTGAATCTGTCAATTACTTTTGACTAGAAAGTATAAGGAAAAACACTGAGCTCATACTAATGAGAAGAATGTGGAGATCGAAAAACAAATAAAATTTCACAACAATGATTAGCAACATGAATAATTATAACTATAAAACTTAAAGTAAAATGATTAAATTAAGGCTAATCTATTATTCTAGATTCAAGATCAACATTAATGCAAATAAAGATCCAGCTTTGCATACATTCACTCCAATAGAACATATGCAAAAGTGCTTCAATAAACCATATGATTTAAAACCCAAGATTCATATATAAAACCACATGATCTCGTATATCATTACATCAAATATCATGTATCATAGAATATCATGTATCCAAAGAATTGACCCTCTCAAAATCTAATGTAGTGCAAGGAAGGAGAATCCCAGAATGAGATGTCCAAACCCCCAGAAAACAACAACATAGTAAAAATACAAAAGTGAAACAATAATGATGCAAGATCCAATACCAAATCAAAACTCTTATCCATAGATATATTTTTTTATATGCAATACTCCTAGTTTTAAGGTTTTTTGGGCTAGGGACGAATACAAATAGAAATTATAATATCATTTCTACAAGACCCAACAATATCTACTTAGAAAAATGATTCCAACTAGTCCAGAACCACAATTGGATAAGAACACCAAGAAAATCCACACTTGTACCCTCAAGTCCACAAGAAAATCCTCTTGTTCTCAAGCCATAACCCTAGCTCTTTAAAATTCACATCTACACAATCCATTTCACTCCTGTAAATGAATGAATTCTCCAACTGTGCTAAAGACTCTACAAAATAATTTACTTATACCCAACTAAGCCACAAGTTGGCATAGTGCATTACAAACTAAATTAAATCCCTCACATTGAACATATGTTGAGACAAAATTCAGCCATAACAAAAATTAAATACCCATACATAAATTAAATACAAAAACTCTACTCACAAAAAACTCATTAGGAACAAAATAAAAACTAATATTGGAACTTAGGACATATAGGAACACTCAATGTTCACTAGCTATAGTAACTCAACATCCACTAAGAGTTATAGTAACTTGACGCCCACTAAGAGTTACAATAACTTTACATCCAATAAGAGCTCCAGTAACTCGGCACCCACTAGGAGCTATAGTAACTCGGCATCCACTAAGAGCTGCAATAACTTAGTCCCCACTGCACAATTTGGCAGCAATAGAAAATTGGAAACCATTGGCACCTAGATCCAATATGTAGGATTGCGAGAAAGCATAGGATGATCCTACACTATAAACCCTAGGTTTGAAAAGATGGTCAAGTAACTAGAAGAACATCTTTTGGGATTTAACACATAAATCCCAAACTGGTTCTTCACATGCATATGCTCCAAATCTTCAATTTGTACACTCTTTCCCAATTGTTTTTCTTTTTCTTCTTCTTCTTCTTCTTCACATCCATCTTACGTATGTTACAAGTCTGCTTTCCACATTGATCTCCAACCTTCTTAGAATTTGCCAACACAACTCGATTGCCAATACTCAGGTTCCTCCTACAGAGCTCTTCATTCTACAAAGGAATTAGAGAAAACTTCCTACCACCTTTCTCAATGGTAAACACATTCTTGACACAATCATGCACATCCCTACACTCATACTGCTAATTTCTACCAAGAAACACATGACAAATTTTCATGTCCACAATATCACACAACACTTGATCCTTATAATTCCCAATTTGAAAAGAAATAAGGTATTTCTCCCCCACTTCCAAAGCATGTTCACCTTGCAACTAGCCAATCCTATAAGGATAAGGATGTCTTATTCTATTCAAACCAAGTTTTTTAACCATCTCCTTAGCAAAAAGATTATCAGTACTACCACCATCCATAATCACGTTGCAAACTTTAGCACTAGACTTACAACAAGTCTTGAACAAACTAGTCCTCTGACAGCCAAAGTCCTCTTGTCAACTAGTACTTGTTGAGCCAACAAAATTTCTCGTTTCCCAGGATGATTGTCTTTAAATACAACCTAATTCAAAAAATTAGTTGTCCTACTAAATGTACATTCAAAATATCTCTTCCCTTCTTTACATCTAACAAAATTTCCTCTTAACTCACCTCTACCTATCCTACTTCTTTGATCAACAATTTTTTGTTCACCTTCAGCTATTGGTTTAGTTTGTGCCAACCTATCTTACTTCTCCTTTTCCTCTAGCATTTCCTTGACATTTCCTCTTTAACTTATCCTTTATCTTCAAGGCATACTAATAAGCATCCTCAACTGAAAAAAATTTCAACATACTAACCTCATCCTAGATATTGAATCTCAAACCATTATTTTACTAAGCTACCTTTTCCTTTGACATTTCTTTATGACCATACTGAATAGTCAACTTGTAGAACTTCTTGATATAATCTTTCATAGACACATCTTTCTATTTTAGATTCTTTAATCTCTTAAAAAACTCAAGTTCATAATCAACGAGAATGAACATAGCCTTCAACTTAAAGCCACCATTAATCTCTATCTAGAGATCTTCATTTTACTTTCCTCTTTTATGTCACTTTGCAATTCTTTCCACCAAAGAGAAGCATGTCCTTTCAACTTAGCTTGTGCAAACCTCACTCTAAGTGGATCCTCAATATCCTCAAGCTCAAAGTAGTCTTGGAATTCACCAATCCAATCAATCAAGTCTTTATGAGTCAAAGTACCTAAGAAATTAGAAACCTCCATCTTATGCTTCAGCTTCAATAGAGATCCAAGTCTAGCAAACTGATTAACCCTAGCTCCAATAGGTCTCTCCATATGATCACTTCCATCCTCACCACTAGATTCAACAACTTCAAAGTGTTCAAAAACTTCCCCATAACTACCTTTAGTGCCCACATGCCTAGGTATACCACCTAAAGCACTTACAATTTCAGCAATAATGTCACTCTTCATCAATACAATCTTAGATCTGAACTCTGCTCTAATCTTCTTCAAGATCCCTCCTTTTATAGCATTAGTATGATCATCAATTTCCCTACGGTCCAATATTTTTAGAGGCATTTTCCAAAATTCTAGCAAACTCTAAGCAACAAATCCATCAATTTAGAAGATCAACCAGTCACAAGATCAACTTTCTCTATCAGTCCTAGTGTAAAATACCTCAGCTTTTCCAATCTGTCAACGCAATCAGTAAAAAAACCTTTGCCCTAATACCATCTAACATAGTGCAAGGAATGAGAATCCCTAAAGGAGATGTTCAAACCCATAAAAAACAACCACACAATAGAAATACAACCATAAAACAACAGTAATGCAATATCTGATACCAAATGAAATCTCTTTATTCATTGATATAAATGATTACATGCAATATGCCTAGTTGTATGGCCTTCCAAGTTAGGGCCAAATAGAAACAATGATTAAAATATTAGGTCTACAAGACCCAATAAGATCCACTTTCAAACTTGATTCCAACTAGTTCAGATCCACAACTATATAAGAACACCAAGAAAATCCATTCTTGTACCCTGAGGTCCACCAAGAAAATTCTTTGGTTCCCAAGCCACAGCTATAGCTCATCAAAATTTTCATCTACACAATCCCCTTCACTCGTGCACATGAATGAATTCTCCAGCTATGCTAAAGACTCCACAAAACCCTTTGCTTATACCTATCTAAGCCACAAGTTAGCCTAGTGCATTACATACTAAATTAAATCCCTCACATTAAATATATGTTGAGCCACAAGTCAGATGGAACAAAAATTAAATATCCACACATAAATTAAATGCTAAAAGTTGACTAATAAAAAACTCATCAGGAGCAAAATTAAAACCAATACTAGAACTTGGCACATATATGAACACTCAATATCCACTATCTATAGTAACTCTCAACATCCACTAAGAGCTATAGTAACTTGGAATCCACTAGGAGCTACAATATTTTGACATCCAATAAGAGTTATAGTAGCTCAACATCTACTAGGATCTCTAGTAACTCAGCATCCACTAAGAGCTACAATATTTTTAGACCTACTAGGATCTACAGTAACTCAGCATCCACTAAGTGCTATAGTAAATTGGTCTCCACGAAACATGTTGGCGCTCAAAATTGCATGGTCAATTTTGAGCACTATTATGAAATTCAGGCCTATAAATGCTTTGTGAAGCCTATGTACTTCGTTGTTGAGTTAATGCATAAATGGTGTTTAATGTTTCTAACACCTTCCATTCATCCTGTCTACCTATTCCATATGGTCAAATCATCATTCTGAGTTATTTGGCGAAGTCCTGTTTTGAACAATTGTCAATCTTGCTTTTTCACCTAAGTGTCAAACAGCGTCAGGAGGCCCTGTTTGACACTGAATATCTTGCACCCAGAAATGTTTTGTGATTTTTTGATTTGGGAGTGTCTAGATTCCATACCCAAGAACCTATGTTTCAGATTTTGAGTCGTTTCGAGTTCTTTTGATTAGGTTTTGAATTCCTCAAAGTTGGTTAGTTACTATTTTCATGCTTTTGCAATTAATTCCAAATTTTGGGAAGCCCTATTTGACGTGCTATAACTTTTGACCAGTTAATCCAAATGCTAAAATTCCTTTTGCGTTGCATTATAAGCATTGGAGACTTGTTATATTTCAATTTTCAACTCATGACGAATCCATTTGATTAGTTTTCAAATGCAATTTCAAACGCAATTTCTTAAGTTTTACTGGTGTCAGTATTTGCATATTTGTCAGTAGCCCTGTTCATGATGTCATATCTCCTAATCTATGATAGGTGAGATTGAATGGTTGGTTTCCATGTGTTCTATACTGAAAATACTTTAAGCATGCCAGTTTATAAACCTTGATGAATCCATTTGCACACTTTTCCAGGGCCTTTTCATTTGCAAAAAACATTTTTCTGTTGTTGTCTCTTGTCCTGCAATTCTGAGTAGCCAACTTCAGACGTTCGCCAATTGCGCCTCGTGATTTTTCAAGAGCCCAAATCGCATATTCATATTGTCCTCATGACAGAGAATGAGTGCCCCAATTTTTGTTTCCCCATGTGCTCATTTGCCTAGTTTTTGAAGGAAATTTCGAACCCAATTTAGTGTTTTCTGACATATTTGTTTGCAGGCAGTTCTAAAAGGGTGACTTTAACAGTCAATATCTTTTGACTGAGAATTTTTCATGAGACAAGATCCGACGGGGTAGAAGGGTGTGGAATAGAGAATTAGTGCTCTAGTTTTTAGGGCCCGGTCAGAGGTTCAAGTCAATTTTTAAGGGTAGTCAATGGACCCCTTGGCGCAAAAATGATAGTTTGCAAAGAAGTGATGAAGCGAGTTTTATTTAATGGTTCAGTGATCGAACTTGGTTTCAATCAATATCAGGTCACCAGTGGATTAGTTTGATGGTTCAGTTGTTCATAAACGAATTTTTTTTAGGCTAAACCCACCTGGGGTCCGACTTATTTTGAACAAGATGCCAAGAGAAATTGAGGAAATATAAAATGATTACCTCGGTTTATTATATGATATTAATGATTGTTCTAGTTTTAAAGGCTATGGGCATGCTATAGTTAAGTTGGAATGATCAATATAACCCAACCAAGCATTATTAAAATTGGTGAAGAAGGGTTTGATAGTGAATGGATGACGCCTTTGTCTTTGAGTATAGTAGCAAGCCAACTGGAGGTTTAGGAGCAACTCAAGGAGGATAGGTACATTCTTTGAATAAATCAATGCAAGGAGTTTCTAAAGGTGCAACTCCTACAGTTGATTGGACATGTGCCATATGCAGATGTCTCATCTTTTCCCTTAGTGTCTCATGTTTTCAATGCGATGAAAGCAAAAATGAAGACTCCACCCCTTCACATGCAGTTGCTTTTAACACACCTTCAACATTAAAGAGAGCTTCTTAATCTACACTAACTCATGTATTAATGGTTTGAGAGCTAGATGAACATGTTGGTAAAGAAACATTATGCTATGAGTTTTCTAAACATGCTCCAATCAAGGATCTTTGTCTTGTTCTTGACAAATTCACTCATTTTTCATTGAGATTTGTATTTGTACATTTCCATTCAATAGAGACTACACAGGTCAAAGGAACTCTCATGCATTGAAAGAAAACAACATATGCAGTCAAAGCCAAGTCTTACGTCCATGATGGCAAGTGAAGTTAGAAGGCGTCTTAATTTGAAAGCATCCGGCTGAGGTAAAAGAGAATATCAATAAAAGAAAGAGCTCAAGCTAGGATGCCATGAGAGAACAAAAGTATCCATGAAGGGGCAGTATTAAAGATGTGAAAAGCTGCTGGCTTGCAGGCAAACAAGCAGAACTCCCATGTAGTCAAAAGAGCCTTATCCATACAAAGAACAAATGTAGGGGAGGGCACGTCAAGTGCAAATTCACTTGCAGACCATATGAATGTTTAAATCCATTGTAAAGGAGGCAGATTTTCTGCATAAATGAAGGGAGTTTCAACGTGCAGCTGAAGACATCTTGCATCCACAATAAAAGCTATAGTCAGAGTCAAAGAAGCACATAGAAAATGAAAGACACCAGAGATAGTCATATTTTATCCATTTGCAGCAGAGTAGAGCCCATGACTTGGGCAAGCAATTAGCACCCACAAATAGAAAAACCACACCAATGCAATCAAATTATTGAATCTGCCTTCTAAAGCCATAAAAATCCATGTGAAATAGAAGTAGAGCAAGCAAAGGACTCAGGGTGTTAATCCCATATTGTCCGTGTAGAAGTAGTTTGTAATCCTTAAATACAGGAGGGCAGTATGTATAATAAGTGTCTTCAAAGACACGCTTCTTTGTGGAATCCGATACATGCATGGAGGGGTCTGAGGTCAACAAGCTTTGACTCGCCCAAGCTTAGAACATGTGTATTATTGAAAACAAAGTTGCAAAGGCCTCCAATGGTACGCTTACCGCGTGTGGGCGTAAGACAATTTTCAAAGCTCTCCGATCATACATGAAGACCCTGTAGGCCCGAGAAGTGAATTTTAAACATTTTTGAGGATATGCTCAGGGTGTGAGAGCATAAAGTGTCGTAGGAACGTGAAGGTAAAGTGAAAGGCTTACGTTCCTACGCAAGTTGAGGATCTCGTATGGACGTGAATCAAATTTTGAGCTTCTCTGGATTTACATGATTGCTCATGAGAACGTAAAGGCGTTTAAAGCCCGCATGTGCGTAAAAGAAGTTTCAGGTGCTCGAGATGCTATGGGGGTATATGGGATATTAATAAAATATTAATATCTCCATTGAAGGCGTATGAACGTAAATTCAAATGAATGAGGCTTCCAGTGCTACGAGAAGGAAATAAGATTAATTAATTAATTAATTACAAATATTTCAAAAGGGGTCACAACCAGTCAGACTTCGACAATGGCATGGATAGGAGACTTTGAGCATAAAAGTGAAAATGAAAATGAAATTCAAAGAAGCTTCAAATGCACGGGATGAAAATTTTGAATAAATTTAAAAAGTTTATATAGTTCTACTATGTAAATTTTTTAATTTTTTAATTTTAATGTCTGATCATGTCTCACAACCCTGAATTTCAAATGGCCATAACAGGGCCATTTTTTATCTGAATTAGGCACTTCAATATACCGTCAAAACTGGAGAGAGGTATATTTTTTGAATACGGGGTCAGATTTTGCACAGCATTGTAGTGGTTCAAGTTATAAGCAGTTTTATAGTTTTGGGGGTTTTCTCAGTACAGTGAGTAGATCTGATCATGAGTCATCAAAGGTGGTTACAGAGAAGATTTCAATACTTGGTGAAGTTTGGATATGGAGAAAATAGATTCTAAAAGGTTCATTTGCTTTTAGAAATTACCTTGTAACTAGTTTTTTCAATTTTTACCATGTTTTCACTTTAGGAGCAGAAATCAGTTACAATGGGAATCAGATATCTCATATTTTTGAAGCCTTTGAGAGTTGTAATCATAAAGATTTGATTTAATAGTTAGGGAAGAAGATCAAAAAGATGTTTTAACCTATTGAAAGAGTTTTCCTAGTGGATAGCTGTCAATTGTTCAGACCAGATCTGAGAATTTCCCTCTCCTTACTTATTCCCTCTCTTTCTCTGAAAAAAGGTTGTTGGTTGGTTTTCTATTTTTCCAGTTCTTATAGCTCTGCTCAGGCTATGAAAGCCACACACTCAGCATATCTTGTATGAACAACATATAGATTTCATAGATAGTTCTGATACAGTAGTGTGATCTTGTATCTTGTTTTATGCATTCCTAATGTACTTATTTCAAGGAGATAAATACAATGTGTAGAAGGTTTTGAATTTCAATATAATTTTGTCTCCTTTCTTATTGAATTTGTAATTTTATATGTTCAAGAACAAAGATCTTGAACCTATTTTCAATTGTCCGATTGTATGTTTGAAGTTTGCTTGCCTTTGACTCAAGGAGTCATATAATTGCTTGTGGTTTCATACAGGGTTTCAGATTCATTGAGAAGGATGTGTGAAAGTATGGGGTTATATTGGATACTGTTGTTTGATTCATAAGGTGAACAAACTGAACATGAATGTTTCTACAGATGCCATATGTTGAGTGATGTTCAAGGATGCATAATTCTAGATTATGGGATTGCCCTAATGGATAAGGCATTGGTCATTTGTAGGATCATTAAAGTTTTGCTGCATATTGGACATGCTGTCTTTTCTCAATATAAATCAATCATTTTCCCTTCATGTTGAAGTGGACATAAAAGTTTAAACCCTCACTCAGTTTATGAATAATATAGGTTTACACCTAGCTATTGTAGAATCTGTGTTGTTTCATAAGCCATTAGGAGATATCAAGGGTTTTATCTGCTTCATATTAGATTCAATGTATGCTTTGATAACTGGTACCATATAAGGATTCTATAGGTTCACCCGCCTAAGTTTTGTAGAGCCTAAAGTGCAGAAGGAGTATAGCCTTATAGTTGGCCTGGTGTCTGAATGGGCATGTTGAAAATGGGAGTTAGCTGCCCCTAGATGTGCTTTTGTTCTCATGAGGGTAATTGGAAATGGGCAACATTTTCAAACACCAACAGAACAACTCAACAACAAAAAAAATTTGGAAACCATTGGCACTTGGCTCCAATATGTAGAATTGAAGATTTACTAGGATGCTCCTACATCAAAATGTCAAAGTAATTCTTATATGGACATGCATGGCTTTAAGATTTAGTTTCAAAAACTAAATCCCTAAAGGAGTTATAAACTAACATTACTTAAACATAATTTTTAAAACAATTGTTGGAAAGAAAATTATGCTAAGGAAAGTATCCCCTAAATCTTATCTAATAATTTTTCACTTGCAATAGTGGGATTGGCCCATTGGTCTGGATTTTTAGTAAGAACACCATTTGTGTCTTTCCATTTTTTTATAGGTGGAAAAAAAATTGAGTAACTCCTTTTGTAGGGGTAATATGATCTACTCTAGCCTTACTTTCAACATGCACTCAATCTTGTGAATAGGGTCCAATTATTTTTTGTCTTCTTTAAAATGATTCTTGTATTAAATCATGATGGAGTCCACGCAGGCGATAATGGAAATATCCTTGACTCTAATCTTCCAATTTTTTTTCATTATCTTCATTGTGTCCTGAAAGGATGTCAATACCTCTTGGGTCCCCCTTTCAAGTTTATCATCAAACTTCATGATCCTAACATCAATGCACTTGATATCATTGTCTAGGATCTATTTGAGACATTCCATCTCCCTCAACAACTTTGATGTTTCCTCTAGGAAATGCTTGATGGTTATGTTTCTCCACTCTAAATTGGATCTTGCAATGAAGAAAAAATCAACATCCATAACAACATCAAACATATATGTCAAGAACATAGCAGTACCATAGTTTTTGACCTTTGTAATTTAGATGATGTACTCATCCCACTTCACTTTCTCAGCTTACCACACATTTAGTATAAACTCCATTTTTTTCTACCATTGTATCTGATCATATTTTAGTTTGAGTTAATTTAGATATTTAACTCACCCCATTGGCCAGCACAATATCTATCTAATCATTAGAGACTCCAGCTAAAGATCTATCCTATTTAACTTGGTCAATGACTTTTGATTAGCAAGGGAAGTAACATCTACTACTAAAGCACTACCTGGGATGGCTAATGCATTAAGATTTTGCAGGATGTGTATATACTTTGTCATTAACTCTATGGTTTTTTCTTAGTTCCCTTTTTTCTTTCCAATCCTTATAAATCTTATCTTCAAAATGCGGCTAACAAAGATGTAGCATCATAGGTATCAACATGATTTACCAATGCTTTTGGGCTTTATAGGTTTTTTTTATTGGGATTATTTCTATGAAGAAATGTTGTTTCAAAATAAATGCTACACTTTACAATTAATTTTTAGGATTAACATCATCATCCCTAAGTTATATTTCTTATTAGTGACCACAATTTAAATGTGGAAGGATGGCATGGGTGAAACTGAAGAAAAAAAGTGGGGAACTTAAAGATTACAAGAATGATGGCAAATAGATGACTACACAAAGAGTTGTAGCAAATAGTACCGGATGGGGGTCACTTTGTACAATATATTTTTTGTGTCATGTCTTGTAGGTCTTTAATGCCTTGTAGGCCATAAACAAAATAATCAAGGCTTTTTTTCTCAAGAATTTATGAGATTACTTATTATAATGATTATTGTGAGCTATCTTTCTGTCAACTGAAATCTAGGATTGTCAAGAAAAGAGCAACTGCAAGCCCTTAAGGTACCCATTTATTGAACTATAATAAGAATTCATGACATCAATAAATTTGACCAAATATAGCAGTAAAGGGTAAGCAACTTCCACATTTTCTATAAAAAAATATTATTGTTATTTTTTCTCATTTCTAGCTTTTGTATTTACAGCTTTGTGGTCAGAGAAAACAAACTCACATGACAAGCAATAGGCTTGATAAACCCCTTGTCTACAATTGTATCAATAAATATTAACAAAGATTTATAATACAACCATCAACATTCATCAGTCCCACATTTACCAAAGAAAATGAGTTTTAAAGTTGACAAAAAATTATTACAAAAAAATGTTTAGGGCTTGTTGCTTTTTCCCCTTCTATGTAACTACAATCATCATCAAAGAGCTAATACTTCCACCTTCGCTCTTGATCAAAAGAAAAAGATATTACCTTTTTCTTCTAATAATTCGGTTAATTTTTAACTAATGTCTTATTGATATATTAAACATTTAAACATTTACCATTTGTCCTTGTTAATATTGATACAAGATATAAATTAACAATATTATAATTAAAAACATATTCACATGACCTCAATAAAGATATCTATTTTTTTTTATATGTGTCAACCCCCTTCAATACGTTCTTATTCCCAACAACATTTATAATTATTCATTGACATTAAAAATCATTTTAATTTTAACACTTTCCATCAATTTATTTTTAATCTTATCACAATTTTCTAGATAGATTGTAATTTGAAGTCCCTACAACCTCCTCTTTGTGGAGCTAACTATGGAACAGTTGAGAGAAACACAAAATAAGAGCAAGTTTTCAAATAATGAAAAAATCAACTTGAACTGCTACTACATTACAATGAATTGGCACTGGATATTACGATGCAAGTCTGTCCGAATGCTGAGAGCAGACGACTACTATAAGAATCAACGAATGAAAAGCAAGAAAACTAAGACAGGAACCGTATTCTAAGAGAGCAATCGAAAAGAATACAATCATTTGTCCAAATTGAGAGGAAACGTGCAAATCTAGCTAATTTGAAACCATCAATGGTGATAATACTTCCGCCTTTTCTTCCATTTCCTATAAATCTGTTGTTTGTAGAACTCGAGCATTGAATCGAAGGCTTGCTAGCGCATTGACTGCACAAATATCATTAACCACATCAACCAAAAATGCCTAGAAATTCCTCATGGGAAAACGTTTCTAGTATTCACATGTAATTAAAAATCACACTATGAAACGCTATTAAATAACAAAGCAATCATTGGCGTAATATGAGAGAATATATACCAAGGTCGGATGTAGATTGCGAATCATGGTCGACAATGACTGTTCTGCTTTGAATGTTAACAGTGACGCTCTCAACTCCACGTTTTGCCCGCAGCGAACTTTTAATCCTTCCTTCATCGATATCCCTGCATATTCCCTCAATACGCAGACTTGTTCTCTTCATTATGCCAATCTAGTAATGATCCTATGCAATTCAAAGACCAAATGAATACGATGGAACCAAATCAAGATTATGATGTTAGCCTTGGATTAGAAGAGCAAATGAAGATGAGGGATAACTGAGAATAGATCTGTATAACTTTCCAATTCGAGATTTATGATCTCTGCCTTGATATGGTTCAAGTATTTATAATTGCCATGACCAGTGATTTGCAAGAAATGTGTTCTTCCTCGTAGTGAATATGAAATAATCTCGAAATTGTGTTAACGCGGAGAAGACAATTCAACTCCCTTGATCGATATCTGTTTACCTGACTTCCACCTTGCTTAATATATTTGGAGATTTATTTTATTTTCGACGATTTATTCATTGCGGGATGCAACGAGAATTATCAGGTTTACGGTGGAGACAGAAACTCTCAACGTGACGACTTCAAATGCATGACTTGTCCTCGTCTTCACGTTAATTTCCGAGGCGAAATTGGAGTGAAATTGATGAGAAAGGAAGAGAATGTCAAGGCCCCTGGCATAGGAATAGAAAATTAGAATAGAAAAATGGAATGAGAACGGAAATGAGGAAATGGAATAGAAATAGGCAATTTCAATCATGTTTGGTGCACTTGGAATTCGACTGGGAATATGTTAATCTATTGTTTGGTTGTACAAAAATAGAATAGAAATAAGGTTAAGTTTTGTATTTTTAAAAACAGTTTTCCTAAAAAATATTTTAATTTATTATTTTTTTAGTTAATTCATTTTCATTTTCATTTTTTTAAACAAATAGATATAATTTTTAAAAATGTTATTAAAAAAAAGATTAAAAAAAAATTTAACAAAAAAAATACAAAAAGTAAAAGTAAAAAAGAAAATTCAAAAAAAAAAAAAATTAATAAAAAAAAAATTTAAAAATAAAAAAGTTTTAAAATAAAAAATTTAAAAATAAAAAATAAAAAATTTTATAATGGAAAATCGGAATAGGAATGGAAATGGCCTTCCAATAACAGATATTTTTTGGCATAGACATATGCTCATTTTAGGGGCAAAATTGGAATATGTCTTCCTATTCCCAATTTTGATTGAGCTTAGGTCCCATTTGGTTGCTGGCATAGGAATAGAAAATTAGAATAGAAAAATGAAATGGGAATGGAAATGAGGAATGGGAATAGAAATAGGCAATTCGAATCATGTTTGGTGCACTTGGAATTCGACTGAGAATATGTTAATCTATTGTTTGGTTGTACAAAAATAGAATAGGAATAAGGTTAAATTTTGTATTTTTAAAAACATTTTTCCTAAATTTTTTTAGTTAATTCATTTTCATTTCCATCTTTTTAAACAAATAGATATAATTTTTAAAAATGTTATTAAAAAATTTTTTTTAAAAAAATTCAAAAAAAAAATCGAAAATTTTTTTTTAATGGAAAATCAGAATGGGAATGGAAATGGCCTATTCCAATAACAGATATTTTTTGGCATAGACATATGCTCATTTTAGGAGCGAAATTGGAATATGTCTTCCTATTCCCAATTTCGATTGAACTTACCAAACAGCGAATATAAAACATATTCTAATTTCGTTTTCTTATTCCACTCATATTCCAGCAACCAAACGAGGCCTTACCAAACAACGAATATAAAACATATTCTAATTTCGTTTTCCTATTCCACTCATATTCCAGTAACCAAATGGGGCCTAAAGTTTTTAGTTGTTGGTGAAAATAGTCAACCATGCGAAATCTTTGTTAAGTTTGATTTTTGAGATTGTGACTAAGTTTTATGTCAATGTACGAAGAAGCCAAGAAATACACTCGCTAACCACTTCCAATTATACAATCTTGGATTTCGATGTCACGAACATAGGATGATACATTTAATGTCAACAGGAGTATATTAAAGAAATTTAAAAAAAATTATTGCTCTTCTAATTTTATATCCAATTACTACCATTTGGTATAAATTATACTATGCTTTCATTTAAATATTTTTCCGAACGTATTATCTAATAAAACCACGTATTTTACAGCTACTATTATTTCACATAGTGAGTATATTGAAAAATAATAATTTATATTTATTTTAATAAGATTATTTATAATAATATTAATTGAATTATTCCGTGCTTATTAAAACTAACAATCGTCATATTATTTGACAAGTGTAAGTTCTTATTGGTCTCATGTTTCAATTGGGTAAGCATGAAAGAGGGTTCATTTATAGATCAATCTTTAAGATACAAATTTGAGAACAACAAATCACAAAAACAACAAGATTAGTAAGATCAAGAGGTTATTACTAGAGTGATAACTAATGGGAAATAAGAGATCCAACATTGAACTATGTTTACGTTCCCATAATATTCATAGTCAGCCATGCAAATTTATTTTCAGATTTTAGGTTTTCAGTTGTTGGTGCACATAGTCAACCATGCAAATTCTTTTTCAAATTTGACTTTTGAGATTATGACTAAGTTTTACGTCAATTTAAGAAGATGGCAAGAAATGCACTCTCATTGACTACTTCAAAATTTCCAATCATGAATTGCAATGTCAGTGAATGAGGGTGATACATTTAATGTCAACAAAGTATATTAAGAAATATTATTTTTTAAACTTCATTTTAAATTTTACATCCAATTATTATCATTTCATATAAATTATTCTATGCTTTCATTTAAATGTTTTTCAAACATATCATCTAATAATTAAATCACATTTTTTTTTATAACAAACTATTATTCAAAATCATCATAATTTCAACATTAACTTTTCTATTTTAAATATATTATTTGTTAGAGTAAATGATTAATTTAATTTAATTTTAGTAAATTACCTTTACTCTTTTCTTAAGATTTTCTTTTATGCACATGCATTCTTATTTAATAATTAAATATTAATTATTATAAGCGATTTACCTCTTAGGGTTTTCCTTTTTATTTTTATGATCTCTTTCTATAAGGATTAATCAAGTATATTCTTTCATTCATTCTTTTAGTCTAATAATATATACTTCCATATTTTCAGAGCCAAACCCTTGCCTTCTCTTATCTATTTTTTTGTGATAGGTTCTTCCATGTAAGTGTTCTAATGGATCTGTGGATTTATTGTTATCAAATCCTTCATGATTTTGTTGGATCAGATTTGCCAATAGGAACAAGAGTTTGTTGGATCAGATTTGCCAATTATTGGGTATTTCTTGTTGAAATAAGCGGGTCTTCAAAATTTGGTACCTTATGAGTCCAAAAGGAAATTACAGTTGCTTTCAAAGTGTGTCAAAACCCCTAGTTTCATATAAGACAATTCAATTTTGGATGTCGTTCACAAGAGAGCCAAATAATATTTTCCTCCAAGGCCTATATTTTAAAATAAGGTTACACAAATAATTTTAATATAATAGTTTTTTAATTTAAAAAATCACCACCCTTTAAGAAAAAGGCACAACCAGCATCCTACAAGGGAGGCACTACTACGCTACTCGCACTCAGTCATTGCTAGGATCTTTTGCATGCATACTGTCGTTGGAGTACTAGGCTAGCTGTAATACCCCAAAATTGGCTCATTGCGATGATACCAATTTTGGTCTATTTCTGACCAATCCTAAAGTCCTATTCCATTAGACAAATTCTTATTCAGCCACTCGCTACTTGACTTAATTGTCAGATGCAGAAAACCCTAATCAGCATTCATCATGCTTATTATTTTATATCTTCTTCATCACTAGACATATTGGATTTAAAGCATTTTTTGTTCGCCATTTTGATGTCCTTGGTTTATGTGAAGAAAAAAAACACTCTCTTCCACCCTTAGTTGCAATAATCATAGGTAGAAAAATATTGACAAGTTTATACCAAGACCACACTTAAAATGTCATCTCTATGTAGATTTTGGACTTTGAATACTCAAGCACGCCAAGCACATCAATAATCCTATCAAGGCTTTCAACTAGGATATACAAAGATCAACTATAAGGTGTCCTCAATATACACAAGGTACGTGACGCCCAAATCTATAGATAAAAGAAAATAATGCCACACAGTCAAGAGGAGATGGTAACCCAAATCTCCACCTTCACTTCCCAAAGGTATAAGGTTCTTTGGGGCTTAGCCAAGAGTGACAAGATTATACTTCCAAGAGAGGTGTCTTTCGATTCACCTTCCAATATTTATTCTTTGCCAGAACATGGGAGCTGAGGTCATCCCAAGGGGTGATGAAATCCCCAAGTAGGCCTCCTAAAAAAAAAACAAGTCCACTTATTTCTTGTGCACTCAAGATCACTCAAAGGTGCGAGAGGAGTGAATACATAAGTAGCCTTGGGGTTTAAAAGACACTTGTTCTTTCCCAATGAATCTTTAGATTTTGTATTCTACTCTTGAAGACACTCGTGTTTGATATGCAAGGTTCTTTCCAACTTACAGTGTTGTCAACATAATAAATCAAGAGTTTGTCAACAAAAGTAAATCGAGCGTTGTCAACATAAGAAATCGATTGGAAAAAGATTCAATTCCTTTATGCATTCAAGATTGGATGTATTCATTTTTAGCACCAAAATCCGAATATATTTCATTGCAATGGTTCTTTCATAATTAAGCACTCAAGAGTGTGTTACTAACATGCATTCCAATGAAAATGTGTTCTCTTTAAGGCACTCAAGATTGTATTATAGCATTCATTCCAATGAAAAACATGTAAATTTTAATCCATGACATTCAAGATTGATTTTTTTAGCACATTCATTCAAATGAAAGATTTGTCAATTCATTAAGGCATTCAAGATTGAATTTGATTATTTTAGATTTGAAAGCATTCAAGAGTGTGTTTGGATTTTAATTTTAGTTGCAACATTCATTCAAGGAAAAATGATTAGTCATTCAAGTTCATTCCTTTCTAAATTAAAATCCTCTAGTGTCCTTCATTGTCGCTTTCCACATACTTGCATAAAAAAGTTTGATTAAAACTCAAGGATTTGCATCATGAATTAATGTTTTTATGAAATTTTTTTTTAAAAAAAGTTATAATCAGAAAAATCTAAAAAATTTTACTATGAGCTCTTGAAAGTGTCCCAAATTGGCAATAAAAATTTCATATCAAAATGTTGAGATTTATCTCATAAATTAATTTTTTTATGGAAAACCATAAAAGAATTAATAAAAATATATTTTAAATCTAAAAACTCTAAATTTTTTATTACGATATCTAGACATCATCCTAAACTTTTAGTAAACATTTTAGATTTTAATTCAATGATTTGGTGTGTAAATTAATTTTTCAATGAAAAAACCATTAACGAATTACTGAAAATCCAATTTTGACCCAAAAATTCTACAATTTTTACTGTGTTAAATCTGAGAATCAAGCCTCATTCTAGGGATGATTCTATGACTCATGATTGGACCTTATTATCTTGCTTTCAATCTTAGGTATCTAGGTGCTCTACTTGGATTCCTTGGGATTAAGCTCTATTCTAGAGATAGTCCGTAAAAGCTTATCAATTGGTCTCTATGTCATCAATTTTAGAATCAATCTCATCTTCGCATCATCCTTTCTAATTTTATTTGAATTGAATGTGCTGCTCGCACATTCATTCAAAGAGGGGCAAAATGTAATACCTCAAAATTGGCTCATTGCCATGATACCAATTCTGGTCTATTTTTAACCAATTCTAACGTCCACTTCCATTAGGAAAATTCTTATTCAGCTACTCACTACTTGACTTAATTGTCAGATGCAAAAAACCCTAATCTACATTCATAATGCTTATTATTTAATTCCTATAGTATTTACTGATATTAGTCACATTAAACCTATTGATTAATATTTAATTTAATTACTAAGTATTTATACTTTAATTAAATTAAATTATATCCTAAGGCTGATGTACTATGGAATTAAATTTATTTAATTTAATAAATGTGTCTATTTTAATTAATTAAATGGAGAACTTACTTCTAATCAATTAAACAAAGTTATTTATTTAAATGGGAAGTCATTCCTAATTAATTAAATGAAGTTATTTAATTAAATAAGAAAAGTGTCTCTAATTAATTAAATAGAATTATTTAATTAAATTGAAAAGGTAATTATGAGAGCATATCTCATTTTATTAAATTAAATATCTCACCAAAATCTCTGTTCAGTTTAAAAAGGGAAATTTTCAGTTCACTGTTGATCAAAAAGGAATTAAATTAGTAACTCCTTATTCTACTCAAATTAAATCAGTGAACTCCTTATTCTACTGAAAAGAAATCACTTAACTTCATTTAATTTGGGAATCTTCCTTTATGACTGAACTTCACCTTTAATCCTGATCGTTGATTGAAATCGATCTCAACCATTGACGGATTCCAGGAAAGTCTATTTAAGTGACTCTCATCTCTTCATTTTGAGGAGGATGAATTAGAATTTGCATCGAATTTCTATTGAAATTCATACTCACATTTGCTCCCATTTTTGCATACATCTTGCATTCTTAGTTTAAATTCATTTAGCTTAATATGCATAGGTTAATCTAGATTTGTTTCAATTGTTCCTAGATTAGAATGCATTTCTCATTCTAGATTAATCTGCATAATCATATAGATTAATTTCATTTCCTAAATCCTTCATTGTTAAAGGGTCTGGTTGCTTAAACACCTCAAATATGAGGATATCTAACAAGCAATTCCCTTTAGATAGAAGGCAACAGGTCACCTTGCCAGCTAATTTTTAGATGAACAATCCAATGTTCATTCTGGGATGAATTTGCAAATAAGGACCATGTTGAAGTTCGTGTATTAGCATAGGCCACATTTTTCATGCATACATTTCTGGCACCCACTGTGGGGCCAAGAAAATCAAAATTTTTGGCCTCTTTTTGCATTTTTTAAATCATTTTTTTGTTCTCTGTCCGTATTGTTCCATACAGATTCGAGAATCTTCGTGTGAGACTATTCATTTTTGCACAAGGATCCAGAATCTTCGCGTGAGAAAGTTCTTGAGCATGCGAAACTTTGTGCGGCATGTATTTCTTCGCGTGGGTTGAAAAACTTCTTGACGCAGACTATCAAGAATTTTGCACGAGACTTTGTTGACAGAGGCTTTTTTTTTGCATTGATTTTCGTGTTTTCTGGTTTTTCTGCTAACTGCTCACTATTTCTAGTTTTTTTGTGTTTTCTAATTTTTTGAGATAACATAACAGCGATTTGTGGGAAAATTGGAAAAGCGTGATAAAGTTGCCAAAAATAGGTAAAACATCTACTAAGCGCATTGCGAGGATTACCAGGTAATTCTCTTTGACTAATAACACTTCATTTGGACCTAAAATGAACATCCCTCGTGTTAAGCTTGTGTGTATTTCCTTTCATGTTCTCATTTTACAACACATGCTTAATTTTATCCTAGGTTGTGATCTCTATTAGTTTTCATCTAGTAGGCTTAGTTACTAGTGATAGATCTAATTAGCTATCTTGGGTTATTGGACTCGCTAATCCACCGGCCCCTCATTTCACCCTGTGTTTGCAAGATCAGCACCACAATAAAGGGGAGGGGTCTACAGGAAACAAGCATTAAAAGCTCCACTAGGCAACTCTTTTGGGCTTTCTAGAACTCACTAGTTTCTGAGTTGTGGACTCGTGTTGGCTTGTGTGAGGGGTTAAATGTTCCACATCTTTGGACTCAGCTCGCATTAGTTAAGGCATTAAGTGTACCACCTCATGCTCTTTGATTGCTTTTGCATAGATTTGCTTTCGAGAATTAACATCTATACACACATAGTAATTAGGCCCCATGAACACTATTCGTGGATCTTGAGAGAGTGGGTTCCTAGTGAAACTCCTCTCTATGATGGATTCCATGTAGGTGGGGAGGATACTTTGAGCATCTCACAGATAGATGAATCTTCAACTTGTTGATTGAGGCATCCTTTCTCCAGAGAGGTTGATAAATCACTGAGAGTTGATATCATAGATCTTTAAGAGATACTCTTAGTTTAGCATGTCGGATTAATCTATCTACTTTGATTGGGCTAAAAGTGAAAAGGTGTCAAAACCTTGAATCCAGAAGCTAAGTCCCCTTGTTGTACACTATTGTGAGTCAGTCACCTTTAGAGAGGGTTAACCGTAGTAGACAATCCCTCTATAGGGAAAACTACCTGGATGGAACCTCGAGTGGTAATAGCCATTTTTGACATGGTAGTGACAACCGCTATATAAATGTCCTTGTGGAAGAAATCTCCATAGGTGTGGTTCATTGTGGGTTGTTAGATCTCCCCAGCAACTCTTGAAGATTAAGTTCTTGGACTATGTTGAAACCTCGGTGCACGGGGATTGGAGGTCACCCCTATGAGTCATAAAATTTGCAGAATCAAAACATTACTAAAAACCTTAGAGAGGCCAAAGTTTCAATTTCTAAGAATGTGTGCAATGATTGCAAAACTCTTTGAAAACAAACACAAATAGCTCTCCTAGGGATTAGCACAAACTAAGTCACTTGATTGTTCATGTGCAAGGTTGCTTTTGCCCTTGCTCATTATTTTTAGATGTGCTTGAAATCACCTACTTGATGTTCTACGTGCCTATTTATGTGCTTGGTTACTGAAACAATCAAAATTTGTTAAAATCAGTTGCTGTTGTAAAACGGGTCTGCCTTCTCGCGTGGAATCATTTTGGTGTCACGCGAAATCATTTGGTCCTCACGTGAAATTATTTTTTTCTCATGCGAAATTAAATTGCTATTATGAGTCTTTGCGCGGCCATGTAAACTTCTTTGTGCAAAATTAAAATACTGTCACTGACCTTCACGCGAGCCAAAAAACTTCTTTGCGTGATCTATAAAACTTCTTTGCACGACCTGTAAAGGTTTTTCACGTGAGATCTTGTGTCAGCATTACCAATTTTGGTTTGTTTTTGCTGTTTGCACTCTATACACTATCTTTTTCTATGTTCATTTATCACTCTCTGTCTGCAAATAGTCTTGAAACAATGACACTTAACTTAGCCAAAGACTTGTGTCTTTCACCTTGACTAGTCTCATCTCATAAGTAATTTTTGGTCCTTGTCTTAATGCTTGTCATACTCTGTGTCGCATTGGTCATAACCTCTGGCTTTTCTAGCCTTTAAATCAGACCATTTGTGCCTTAGTAAACAACATTCTTACTATTATCTCATCCTTTTTGAGACTCAATCTTAGTGTAGTCCTTATCTAGGTTCTAGCTTCTTGTCCTTGTCTATGATTGTCACAACTAGAAGCGGCAACGTGTTCTATCCTTATAACCTTAGATGTGGTCATGCTAGGGGTCGTAATCATGGCAGAGGTCATTTACCTTTTGTTACGCAATCTATATCTAGTTTGGCTAGTGAGGCATCTTCACGATCTCCCTCACCTGCCAGGTCATCTCGAGTTCAATAAACATTTTCCAAAAATTTGCAACAAATTAGGAATCCTTTTTACCAAGAGGATACTGAGACAAGTAGAGGTCCTACATTCCCAAACACGATGTATAATCCTTTCTTCAGAGACCCTTTTGAAACACAACACACTAAAATTGAACACATTCCTATAATGACTAATCATGAACTTGAACATGGTAGTCATAGTTGATATCAAGAAACACCTAGGAATGACCAAGAGAAAGATAAAGACTATGACACTGATGAGGAATAGGAAGAGGTGGAAATCCTCCCTAAACACATAGCAAAATGTCGAAGAGACAAAAACTTTTAGAAGGTCATGGGAATCCTAATCAATGAAGAGAAAGAAAAGTACTTTCTCAAACTTGCCCAAGAGGGAGAAAAGTTACCTTCTCATTTCAATGTAGAAACTATTGTCAAAACTGAAGAAGAAACTGAGACTTCAAAACTACAAAAATAATTGAAAGTTATGCAAGACCAATTGGCTCAGATGATGCATGAGAAAGAGAAGCCCAAAAAGACATACATATTGGACACTCTTTGTTCATTTCCATTTGACAAAAGTATAAACATGTCGTCTTTCCCACAAGGCATAGAACTACCCAAATATGACAAGTACTTTGGTACTACTGATCCTCAAGATCACTTGCAGGAATTTGGTGCTTTTTCTATGGAGTTTATACACAATCAAACATTTCTCATGTGTTTATTCCCTAGAAGCCTAGGTGGTTAGGCTTTGGAGTGGTTTGCACATTTACCTCCTGGTATCAAGACATTTGATGAAATTGCCAATTCATTTGTTTAGCAATATTCTCATAACATACAACACCCTGTCAATATTTGAGATCTATGCAACCTTAAATATAAGGTTGGTGAACCTTTCCTCACTTTCCTCCAAAGATGGAGACAACTATACACTAAGTATTCTTGTAAAATCCTAGAAATGGAGAAGCTTGATATTTTCACTGATAACCTCTTACCTGATTTCGGGTATAGAGTCCAACTACAAGGTCCACTTACCTTTAAAGACATGATTACACAGGCTATCTATATCGAGGAATTTATGGTTAAGAAAGGTGAACTCACTCTTTAGAGAGACACAAAACAAAGTTCCACTTCCAACAAGGATAAAACCAAACATGTCAACAAGAATTGAGAAATTGTACATGATAGAGTTGTTGACAATGTCACACCCAAAAATGTTGAGAAACCTCCCCCTGACAATAAGACGTCTAGAAAAAAATTGAGAAACTCATGGACAACATGCCCTAAGTGAGAGTATACACCTTTGGGGGAACCTTTGGATGTGGTTTACAAAATATTGCTACAACATAAGCTTATTTCACTAATGGATAACCCTCATCCCTATGATCCACAACCACATATACCATGGTGGAATGAGACCTCATTTTGTGAGTATCACCAAAACAAGGGACAAAAAACTAGCAACTGTATAAACTTACATCATAAAGTCCAAGACATGATGATGCTAGTGATCTTGTGATAGATAGACATAACAAAAACTCGGACCACAAGGCATTCAAAGAACCTTTCCTAGCTTATGAGAAAGGAGAGACTTCAAAACCAGAACCCTACAATAAGGTCAACTATACATATTCCAATGATGACAATGTCATTCACATGGTTGAACCTGTAGATTCTAAATACTACGATGTTATTACCATAAAGGGCAAGCAAGATAACAACAAACCCACGACACCATTTGTCTTGAGGGGCCCTACTTCCAGTGAGATGGATAATGCACCTTTGCAACACTACACTAATGTCATCACTCATTCTCATGCCAAGTTGGTGCTTAAAGGTCCTGCACCTCCTACTTCAAATCTTGAACAACACAAAGACAAAGCCCTTGCTGGTCCATCTAGTAAAGGTGCAAAACCCACAATGAACTTGACCGCAACAAGTTATAGTGTTCTCGATCAGTTTAAAAAAACTAATGCTCAGATTTACATCTTCAAGCTGCTTAAAATCTTACCTGCTCATAGGAAAATTCTAGATAAATCCCTCACTGAGGCAAGTGTTTGTCAAGATCTTGATCTTGAGTGATTTCAATCCATGGTAGGTCACCTGACCTCACCTTATCTTATGACCTTCTCTGAGGAGGATGATAACTCACTGAATCACCCACACAATCAACCTCTATGCATTGAGGTTATGATCCACCAGACACGTGTTCATCAAGTACTCATTGATAATGGTGCTAGCCTAAATATTGTCTCTACAGCTTTGCTTAAAGACAATTGGATTATTCTGAGGACTATGTTGATCATCGATGAAAGATCACTATTAAAGCATATAATGAAGTGAAATGAAAGTCACTAGGTCTTGTGGTTTTACCAATTTGTGTCTGTCCTATCGAAAGGGATGTCACCTATTAGGTGCTTGACATTCCCTTGGCCTACAACATTCTGTTGGGATGGCCATGGATACATGAGATGCGCGTTGTGCCATCCACATACCACCAATGGATCAAATTACCATTTCATGGCTCCGAAGTTACTATTCCTTCCACTACTAGCTACACTTGCAATATGTTCAAAGCTACTAAAAATTTCATCCCTACTAATTTTGAGTCTATTGATTGTCATGACAATAAGTTGAAACAAATTGAGTAGTCATTCAAACTAAAAGAAACTAGTATGGGAGAGTACCACATTGAACTAGTGCTATCATTAACATCTCTCCTAGAGTCCTCTCGACATTATGGGAGACCCTTAGAGGAAAATAAGTCGTTCGTGCTCACACCTCAGACCAAGTATAATAGCGCTTTCATCAAGGATACAGTTCCCTTAGAAGATGAAAGTGAAAACAGAGCCATTACTGCATGGCTTTATAGAGAAGAGGCTCTAGTGGACCTAACAGAACAAGCTCGAAAAATCACTCCTAAGAAATATGGACCTGGTCTTAGGCTTATGAAGCATTTTGGTTACAAGGGAACTAGCCCTATTGGGTGCAATAACAATGGCCTAATTGATCCTATCAAAGCAAAAGCTTGAACCAACAGTGATACAACTAGCCTAGGGTTTAAGAAGGTCCCTTTCCATTTGGGATCAAATCAATTCATCCCCAAATCTAAGAGTTCATCTGAAAATGAGTCACAAATTGAGTCAGATACTCAAGAGGAAGAATCTGATGATGAGGATTCTTACCCTCATCCTATTCCTTATGATCTCACTAAATTCTTTGCTGAGCCAGATGACTTTGTGCCATGTGTTAGCACTATGGATGATACTAGTGATTCTTCTAAAGACAATACTGAGCAACTCAAATATCATTCAGAAAAGGGAGAATCTAGTCAGTCATGCCATATTGAGTATTTGTGTAAGAATCCAGAGGCTGAAGGAGAGTATCTCCCTATTACTATTGGGGAGTTCTATAGTCTCTCACCATGTAGCACCAATTCTCATGAATATGAGTTTAACAATATTTTAGAAGCTACTACTAATAAAGACACTGACCAAGTGCATGTATATGAAAATCAAATTGAAGTGGGTGAAACATCCAGGGTTAGATCACATGGGTCTGATCCAACTAGTGTCCTAGAGTCATCAATTCCTGGTGTTAGTATTCTGAGATGTTTGAACACACTTGTGGATGAGGTCATTGTATTTCTAGAATTGCTGGTCTATGCACTTAATGACTATACTCTGAACACAATTGAACCAGCCACTACTCTCTCACTCACACATCCCGAGCTTATAGACTGGAACCCCAATGCATCTAATGAAGTCCCTACCTTCCAGAATAACTATGCTCTTGCCTATTACCTAAACACTATTGAACCTATAATGTCTTCCACCAATGAGCAGAGTAGCAACATGATTGATGCTGACATCATTTATATCTTAGTCACACAATTAAAATGAAAAAATACAATAGGTCCGATGGTGAAAACCACATTGTGCCAGTGTCAGATCCCAAAAAAGTAAAAACAAAAGACGTATCCAAGGGTGAAAAACTCTCTGAGGTGCCCGTGAATGAGATATTTGATGTCCTTCCCAGTCAGTTGTAGGAGAGATCATTAGTGTTAATAGAGCTGATGCAACCAATTAACCTGGGCATAGCAGAACATCCTCATGTGATACATCTGGCACAGCCACTGTCACCTGAAGAGAAGGAACAACTCATTGCCTTTTTCAAGAAAAAGAAAATAAATTTTTCCTGGACATATTCTGACATGCCAGGATTGGATCCTAATCTTATCATGCATCACTTGTCCATATCACTAGGAATCAAACCAGTTAAACAAAAGCTTCGAAAAAGGCACCCTCACATTACATTGCTCATCAAAGCCAAATTGGAGAAACTTCTAAAGGCTGGTTTCATCCATGCAATTGATTATGTTGAATGGATATCCAATATTGTTCCTATTTCCAAGCATGATAAATCTATCAAGGTTTCTACAGACTTCCATGATCTTAACTTGGCATATCTTAAAGATGACTTTCTGCTCCCTAATATTGATATGATCATGGACATGGCGGTTGGCTATGAGATGTACTCACTTATGGATGGTTTTTCTGGATACAATTAGATAAAAATTATGCCAGAAGATTAGGAGAAAATAGCTTTTACATGTGCATGGGGAACCTTTTGTTGGAATGTGATGCCATTTGGTTTAAAGAATGTTGGTGCTACATATCAGCGAGCTATTACTACAATTTTCCATGACATGATGCATAGAACCATGGAGGATTACATTGATGATACCTTGGTCAAAAGTGCTAAATGAAATACTCATTTGCAAGATTTGGGACCCATCCTAGATCGTATGGAAAAATTCAATCTTTGGCTCAATCCTAAGAAATGCGCATTTGGTGTCACATCAAGGAAATTGTTGGGATATAATATTTCTGCAAAAGGAATTGAAGTATATCCAGAGAAAGTACAAGGAATAAAGGACATGCCACCACCTCAGAACATCAGTCAAATGAGAGGACTACAAGGAAGGCTTCAATCTATTCGTAGGTTGATTTCACAATTGGCAGATAGATCACAACCCTTCACAAAGACCTTACATAAGGGTGTGAAATTCAATTGGAGCCAGGATTGTGAGAAAAGCTTAACATAGATCAAACAATATCTTTTCAATCCTCTAATCCTTATGCCTCCTATTCATGGGAAGCCTTTGCTTTTATACATTTCAGCCACTGAAACATATTTGGGAATCCTGTTGGCTCAAGAAGATAAAGACAACAAAGAAAGAGCTATTTACTACTTGAGCCGAACACTGGTTTCTTATCAGAAGAACTACAACATTATTGAGAAAGATTGCTTGGAAGTTGTCTTTACTTCCCAGAAGTTGAGACACTACATGCTTGCCCACACTATGTGGATTGTGGCTAAAATAGATCTATTAAAGTACTTGCTTAGTAAGGTATCTCTCACAGGAAGACTGGCTAAATGAGTCATGATACTCAGTGAGTTTGACATCCAATATGTTGAATGCAAGGCTATAAAGGGACATGCAATTGTAGACCAGCTAGCCGAGGCACCCATACAGAGTCTTCTACCAATGAACATTGATTTCCCAAATGAGTCAATTCTAAACCTCACACACCAGACATGGGTTATGTTCTTCGATGGGTCCTTTACGCAACAAGGATCAGGTGTGGGATTACTCTTTATTACACCATAGAGATACTCATTGCCTAAAGCATAGAAGATTTTGTTTCCTTGTACAAATAACATTGTTGAATATGAAGCTTTGATCAATGGCATCAAAATTGTAGCTGAATGGAGAGTGGATCAGTTAGGCATCTTTGGTGACTCTCAGCTTGTTATCAACCAGCTAAATGATGTGTATCAAACAAAGGATGAGAAACTAATTCCTTACAAGCACATGCTTGATGACTTGACAAAGTATTTTTCACACATTAGCTTCCAGCAAGTTCCACAAGTAGATAATAAAGTGGCTGATGCCATGGCCACTCTGGCCTCCCTACTGCAAATGCCAGAAAATGATCTCTGACATGAGTTCTTGGTGGAAGCGTTACACTACCCAGCCTATGACATACCTGATTCCAAGATGATCTATTCTATTATAGGGCAAGAATAATCCTAGTACCATCACATCTATTCCTACCTTCATAATCAAACCATTCCAAAAGGTCTGACCTGAAATGAGAAATGTTACCTAATCCATAATGCTTCACATTATGTCATTATTGCTGACGATTTGTATAGGAGAGGTCTTGATGGAATACTTCTTAGGTTTTTAGAACCTGACGAGTCCAAATGTGCACTAATCAACGTTCACGAAGACATTTGCAGATCTCATTCCAATGGCCTGACACTAGCTCGCAAACTCCTTCGTCCTGGTTACTACTAGCCCAAAATAGAGCAAGAAGCTATCAAGTATGCTAGGTCCTAGAAGCAGTGTCAACTACACATGAATCTTATTCATGCTCCAGCCAGAGAGCTGATTCCTTCTACTACAACATGGCCATTTCAACAATGGGCATTTGTCTTGGTGAGACAGATTCACCCAACCTCTTCTAATGGACATAAGTTCATCATCACGGCTACAGATTATTTCACAAAATGGGTAGAGGTAGTACCTCTCACAATTGCTGATGGAAAAACTGTAGCACTTTTCATCACAAACTACATCATCTGCAGATATGTTGTACTATCCTCAATCATTACTGATAATGGAGCACAATTCAAGAATAAAGACCTCAAGGAATTGTGCAAGAAATTCAAGATCACATAACATTGGTCTTCCATTTATTACCCCCAGGGTAATGGCCAAGTTGAGGCATCCAATAAGGAAATCCTCAAAAATTTTCATCACACAATCAGTAAGTCAGGGAGAGACTGGCATCTCCAGATCAACCCAGCCCTGTGGACATATAGGACAAGCATTAGAACTCCAATAGGCACAACTCCCTTTGTGTTGGTGTATGCAACAGATGTTGTGCTTCTAATAGAGGTCAAGATTCCTATCTTAAGAATCTCTATGAAGGGTCTTATCACTAATGATGACTATAGGATAGCTCGGCTTCAAGAACTTGTGTTACTGGATGAATGATGACAAGTGTCATGTGATCATCTGTGAGCATATCAACAAAGAATGACCAGAAGTTACAATCGGAGGGTCAAGCCATGTGACTTCTAGCAAGGTGACCTCGTCCTGAGAGAGAACCCTAGGAATCAACAATAGTGAATGCAAAAGGGAAAGTTTGAACCAAACTGGCTAGGTCCTTACATCATTACTGCCATATATGGATCTGGTGCTTATCAACTTTCCACAACCGAAGGAGAAATGTTTAAAGAGCCTATCAACACTCTCCACCTGAAGCGGTTTTACAATTGATTTAATCTCAGCAAGCTTTCTGTACATATCTATATGTCATGAAAAAAATCTAAAAAATTAGAAAAAGTCCTTAAAAAAAAATTGTTACCTTGGTGAAAACCTAGCAATAGGCACCTTGGTAACATAAAAAAAAAAGAAGTGAAAAATCTCAAAAATACAAAAAAAATTCAAAAAAAGAAAAATACAAAAAAATTGAAAAACAAGAAAAGTGCCATTGGTGAAAACCTAGAAATAGGCATCATGGTGGCAAAAAAAGAAAAATACAAAAAAAATGAAAAACAAGAAAAGTGCCATTGGTGAAAACTTGGAAACAAACATCATGGTAGCAAAAAAAGAAAAATCCTACCAAGAAGGTGAAAACCTGGTAAACAGGTGCCTCTTGTTCCCAATGCTCTATCTTGCAACACATCTTCTGGCTATTATGTACAGTGGCTTTCATGCTTTCAGTTTCCTTCTCTTCCTACTCATGTATCCATGGATTAAGTCTTCTCACAGCTTGGGGGCATTCCCCCTTAGTGTCACTCTCTTCGAGATTCTCCTCATAGAATCTCCTTCGCGATAGTCACTAGTGGTTCTCACTGCATCTAGCTACTGTCACCAGTGACACTCTCTTCAAGATTCTCCTCATAGAATCACTTCCACAATAGTCACCAGTTGTTTCAACTGTGTCTGCCTACTATTGCTAAGTTCATGTCTCCAGATTCCTTTATGGAAGATCTCTTTTGCATCAATCACCATTCGTCCTGGCTGTATCTGTCTATTGTTGCTCAGTCCTTCTAAGATTCTTCATTGTGAAGATTCCTCTTTGACCTCAGTCACTAGTCATTCTGGCTACGTCTGCCTACAATCATCACCCTACTGAAGAGATTTATTTCAAACATGTTCTGGACACTGACACTTGACATCAATCCAAAAAATGAACTCAAAAATGATACACTTGTTTGGATATGCTAAGATTTTTTTTTGTTTTCTTTGTTTTTGCTTTATCATATCTCCTCGAGCAACTCAATGATGTCATCTTTGACTAGAGAAGTAATGACTAGGGGCATGATTTTTTCTTTTCTTTCTATTCGTGGTTTAGTTCCAATAATTTGATTTATTCCTATAAGAGGGGTGTCCACTATAAGAGCCTCCATCTCGTATTGGATGGTTGTGTGTACCTCGACTCCTTTGATACGAATACACCAATAACATTGGTTCTTCTCCTTGTTTGTTGGAGTGACTCTTCATGCTACAGTAAATATTGATACTCATCCTACTAAGTGAACGTACGGGTCACTACGAGTATATCTAGCGCACTTCTATCTTAGGTTACGAACGCAAGGGTCGTTGTAGATAGAATGAATACTAAATACTTAGCATAAGAGGGATCTCCCGTGTGTTTGATGTGCCTGTCATGCAAGCAACATTCAGGTCATCCTAGTGTTTATGCTCTGATGCTTATCTTAACTTGCTACATTATAAGGGACAAATGTTCTGGTCATTCTGGCTTCTTGTGCCTCGAATGCTTGCATTTAATCCTGCCAAACCAATAACGTATGTTATATTCATATTTCCATGATTGCAATGTTAGTGAGAATTTTATAACATACGAGCTTTATTTTATATCTGGTGATGATTAAATATCGAGGCTTGGTAACTAGACCTAGGGTTGCATCTAGCATAGTCTTGCATTGCATGGTTCACTTGCATAAGCACATGATTCAATTGCAAATTTGTTTTCATCCTTCATGATGAGGCTTTGTTGGGTACTTCAAAGCATAATGTTCTTCATGACTGCACAAATGACTGATTAATCACCTTTTTGGCTACTTTGGCTACTTTCAACCTATTTTTTAGGATCGAATTCAAAATCTGACACACTTAAGTGGCTCAAAAATGCATTTTCAAATATTTCTACAATCCAAATTCTTTTGATACTTTGTGATTCTTGGAATCTTTTCAACTCAAACATGGACTTTTGGACATCAAAATCACTTCGGATTAACTTCCACATTTCTTCAAATAATTTCTAATCTCTTCATATTTCATCAAATCATTCTGATCCCTTTTTATTTCTTTAGATCATTCTGATCTCTTTATATTTCCTCAGATCATTCTGATCTCTTCAATTTCTTCTGATCATTCTGATCTCTTCATCTTTTCTTTAGATCATTCTGATCTCTTCTACATTCCACTACATCTCAGATTTCCTTTGTATCTATTGCTATATTGCTTCACATCTATTTTTGGTGTGTCTTCTTTCGATTTCACTCCTAAGGGGGCAGGATGATTACATCATTAAATACCTATTACTTGGGCCATCTGGTTCCCATCTTATGTCGTTATCACTTGGGGCATCTCATCACTCGGGGCATCTTGTTCTCTTCTATCTGGCATCTTTGCCATCTACCTTATCTTTTCATCAATTGATCAACCTTATAATATTTCTTCTTAGAGTTCGATGGACAAGTATTGGGACAGTCTAAACCCTGACTCCTGAGGATCAAGCCTCATTCTAGGGATGATTCTATGACTCATGATTGGACCTTGTTATCTTGCTTTCAATCTTAGGTATCTAGGTGCTCTACTTGAATTCCTTAGGATTAAGCTCTATTCTAGAGATAGTCCTTAAAAGCTTTTCAATTGGTCTCCATGTCATCAACTTCGGAACCAATCTCATCTTTGCATCATGCTTTCTGATTTTCTTTGAATTGAACATGTTGCTCACACATTCATTCAAAGAGGTGCAAAATGTAATACCCCAAAATTGGCCCATTGCCATGATACCAATTCTGATCTATTTCTAACCAATCCTAAAGTCCTATTCCATTAGGCAAATTCTTATTCGGCCACTCACTACTTGACTTAGTTGTCAGATGTAGAAAACCCTAATCTGCATTCATCATGCTTATTATTTAATTCCTATAGTATTTGCTCATATTAGTCACGTTAAACCTATTCATTAATATTTAATTTAATTACTAAGTATTTATACTTTGATTAAATTAAATTATATCCTAGGGCTAATGTACTATGGAATTAAATTTATTTAATTTAATAAATGTGCCTATTTTAATTAATTAAATGAAATTATTTAATTAAATGGAGAACTTACTTCTAATCAATTAAAAAAAGTTATTTATTTAAATGGGAAGCCATTTCTAATTAATTAAATGAAGTTATTTAATTAAATAAGAAAAGTGTCTCTAATTAATTAAATATAATTATTTAATTAAATTGAAAAGGTAATTATGAGAGCATATCTCATTTTATTAAATTAAATATCTCACCAAAATATCTCTTCAGTTCAAAAAGGGAAATTTTCAGTTCACTGTTGATCAAAAAAGAATTAAATCAGTTAACTCCTTATTCTACTCAAATTAAATCAATTAACTCCTTATTCTACTCAATAGAAATCAGTTAACTTCATTTAATTTGGGAATCTTCCTTTATGATTGAACTTCACCTTTAATCCTGACCGTTGATTGAAATCGATCTCAACCATTGGTGGATTCTAGGAAAGTCTATTTAAGAGACCCTCATCTCTTCATTTTGAGGAGGATGAATTAGAATTGCATCGAACTACTGTTGAAATTCATACTCACATTTGCTCACATTTTTGCATACATCTTGCAGTCTTAGTTTAAATTCATTTAGCTTAATATGCATAGGTTAATTTAGTTTTGTTTGAATTGGTCATAGATTAGAATGCATTTCTCATTCTAGATTATTCTACACAATCATATACATTAATTTTATTTCTTAAATCCTTCATTCTTAAAGGGTCTGGTTGCTTAAACACCTCAAATCTAAGGATATCTAACAAGCAATTCCCTTTAGATAGAAGGCAAAAGGTCACATTGCCGGTTGATTTTTGAATGAACAATCCAATGTTCATTTCGGGATGAATTTGCAAATAAGGACCATGTTGAAGTGTGTGTGTTAGCATAGGCTGCATTTTCATGCATAGGCTAGCCACACCAAGTCGATGGTCACATGGATGCCCAAGGGGATAATTTTAAGCCCCCAATCTTTTTGTAGGCCCTTCTTAAGAAAATAGGATACATGTTAGGTGTTTGGCTCTATTAATAGTGTACGGTATCAAAATTGAGCAAATGAGATATTTTCAAAAAGATAATTCTAAGATGGACACATTTGTGTAGGTTTTATACATTTTTCCAGTATGGTACCTATATTTATAGTCAAAATTAGATGATTATTTTTTGCATTTCAGTGGCATAACTTGCTTAATTTTGCTCTTTTTTTCAATCCAAAAGAAGTGCCAAAAATATCTCTTTCAGCTCTTTCTAGTTACTTTGCCCATTTTCATCAATTTTTTTAAAAGGTATATTTTATCTTCATTTGAATATTTTTCTCTCTCATTATAAGAAATATTTTCTATCTTCGGGGGCTTCATTTATTGAATGGTGCGAGGTTTTTTATTTTTTATTTTCTAAAATTTACTTCAGTAAACTTGAAATTATATTAAAAAACAAAAACCTCTTATTTAAAATATGGCTAACACCTCTTCTTGTCTAGGACTTCTGATCCCTCATAACTATCACATGTGGAAATCCTTGATGACACAACTTCTCTAGTCAAAAGGTTTGTGGTCTTGTTTAGACGTAGTGCAACCAATTTTATAGAAAAAAAAATTGTTTTTCTAATTTTATATCCAATTATTATCACTTTATATAAATTATTCTATGCTTTCATTTTAAAAAAATTCAAACATATCATCTAATAATTAGATAGAATTTTTTTTATAACAAACTTTTATTTAAGATCATCAGAATTTCAACATTAACTTTTCTATTTTTATTATATTATTTTTTAGAGTAAGTGATTTATTTTATTTTATTTTATTAAGTTACCTTTACTCTCTTATTAAGATTTCCATTTATGCACATGCATTTCTATTTAATAATTAAATACTAATTATTATAAGTGATTTACCTATTAGGGTTTTCCTTTTAAGTTTTATGATCTCCTTCTATAAGGATTGATCAAGTATATTTTTTCATTCATTCTTCTAGTCTAATAATACATTCTTGCATACTTTCAAAGCCAAACCCTTTCCTGCTCTAATCTTTTTTCCTTTGTGATAGGTTCTTGCATGTAGGTGTTCTACTGGATCTATGGATTTATTCTTATCAAATCCTTCATGATATCAAAGTCATATCTCCTAAAGTTTGTTTAGGTTTATTGAAGAAAATAGGAACAAGAGTTTGTTCAATTGGATCTAGAAATTATTGGGTATTTCTTGTGCAAATAAGGTGATCTCTAAAATTTGGAACCTTATGAGTCCAAACAGAAATTACGATTGGATTCAAAGCATGTCAAAACCCCTAGTTTTTTATAAGACACTTCAATTTTGGATGTTGTTAACAAGAAATCCAAACAAATTTTTCTTCCAAGGCCTGTACAACCTCTACACACATTCTAAGATTAAAAAAATATTAGGTTAAACATATAATTTTAAAATAACATTTTTTTTTAATTAAAACAATACCATCCTTTAAAAAGAGGGCACAACTAGCATCCCGCAAGGGAGCCACTATCGTGCCACTTGCACGAAGTCATTGCTAAGATCTTTTGCATTCATACTGCCACTAAAGTACTAGGCTAGCCACACCTAGCTGATGGTCACATGGATGCCTGGGGGGAGAATGTTAAGCCCCTAACCTTTTTCTAGGCACTTCTTAAGAAAATAGGATAGATGTCAATTGTTTGGCTCTATCAGTAGCATACGGTATCAAAATTGAGCAAACCAGATACCTTCAAAAAGCTAATTCTAAGATGGACACATTCGTGTACGTTTTATAGGTTTTTCCAATATGGTACCTATGTTTATAGTCAAAATTAGATGATTATTTTTGTATTTCGAGGGCATAACTTGCTTTATTTTGCTCCTTTTTTCAATCCAAAAGAAGTGCCAAAAAGATCTCTTTGAGCTCTTTCTAGTTACTCATCTTTTTTCCATCAATTTTTTTAAAAGGTACATTTTATCTTCATTTGAATATTTTTCTCTCTTTCATTGTAGGGAATATTTTCTAGCTTCATGGGTTTTATTTATTGAATGGTACGAGTTGTTTTATTTTTAATTTTCTATAATTTACTTCAGTAAACATGAAATTATACTTTTATCAAAAAATTCTTATTTCAAATATGCCTAAGACCTCATCTTGTCTAGAACTTCTAACCCCTCATAACTATCACATATGGAAATTCCTAATGACACAACTTCTCCAGTCAAAAGGATTGTGGTCTTGTTTAGATTTAGTGCAACCAATTTTGTAAAGGTCTTTCAAGGTCATCTAGCATAGGAACACGATGGATGAGGAAATGGGGTTGATTTCTTTATAGGTGTTACACAATCTATAGTTTCATCTTGATGGTTAGAATAATCCTCTAGCTATGTCGACCAAGCTTAACAACTTGTTTGTTATAGTGAATGAGTTCAAGGTACTTCACATTGAGCTAGAGCTTACCTCTCTTGTACCAAATTCTTTTCCTTCCGTTGACAACTTCTTGAAGAAGTTTAAACAACAAAGATATTTATTGTAGGGTTGTGGGAAGATCAAGGTTGGCACTGATTGCATTTACCTAATTCTTTCTTATCTTCATAGAAGCTTTTGGATTTTTGATTCTATCTTCCATTCCACCATGGATGCTTTGGGTACTAAATTTACCATTTCATCCTTTGAGGTTATTCTCAATCATTTGAATCAAGAGAAAGCTAAGCTATCTTAGTTGCATTCTCTCACTAGCCCAAAAAGTCATGGATTGGTAGATCAAACATCTTCTAGAAAGAAGCAAAATAAACAAAAGTCACATTCTACAAAGTCTTAAGTTCATTCTATCCCTCACCTCTCATCAAGCTTACCTCCTCATAAGGGGGATAAATAAAACTTTGATAGACTGAAGTGTTCTTATTGTAATAATCATAAATCATGCTGAGTCACATTTCTATGAGAAGAAGTTAGATGGTTATGCAAAACTTTTTTAAAATTTGATAGCTCTCCTTCAGAAGAGAAACACCGATATTACTTATACTTCTCATAGATCTTCTTCTTCATTATCATTTTAGTCAAGTGGTAAATATATACGAAATGGTCATGCATTATGTGAAACTACTACTCCACCTTCTTCTACATGGTTACTAGATTAAGGTGTTTCACACTAAATGGCATTTTCTCCAAAAAAAATTCTCTTCCTTTAAGGTTTCTCCTAATCTAATGTCTTTCATACCCTTTCAATATAATGTATTTGATACTGATAAGAAAAATACCCCTAATATGGTAGGGGTGAGAATGGGGATCCTCTCACCTCCCCCCTATGTCCTAATAAAAAAATTTGATCAAGCCCTTGCAAGGGAAACCCCATAGTCCCCACCTACTATTGTTAAAAATGAAGATTTAGGGGTCACTAATATAAACCTTAAAAGGATAGATTAAAGGGAGGAGATCCTAGAAAAGAGTTTTAATGAGGTCACTAGGATTTTTGTGAGGATGGTGAATTCTACGACCTTCATCTTCACCTTCTATATGTAGAGAGAGAGGGTCTAACTTCTATGATGGGAGTGGATACTACAGGTTTTCTTTATAGGTTCTTGGAAAATGATTAGCTCCAAATTCTACAGGATAAACTAGAAGGGAGCAAGAATAACTAGGGGAATTAGTTCCCCCTTTAGTTTAAGTTTTGGTTTGTGTTATGCTTACTATTACAATACTCGACCCACGACGTCTCTATTAATGGTACTTATATGGACTCACATATAATATAATATTTTTATATTTGATATTGTATATTATATGTAGTTTTCTTTCTCATAGTTAGGACACTTTTGTGTGGGGATTTTTGAAATTGAAAATGAGGGTTAGTTAATACTAGTTTTTCTTGATTATTAGCTATTATGCAACTTCCTGTTATTTGAGTCAACCCCCATGTTTGGTTGCTTTCAATTTTAAAAATAATTCCCAACATGTCATATATGATCCAAAAGGCCAAAATGGCTAATACAACTATCAAATTCTAGGCCTTACTAGAAGATTTGGTCTAATGACATTGGAAATATGCTAAAAATAATTTTTATATACTTATTTTTTTTACAAACTTTTCATGTTTTACATATTGAATAAAGATTTTTTTTTTTTGAAAAACCAATGCATTCTAATGTTTCAAGTGTAAGTATGTCCCAGATGTAGAGGAAAAAATATTTATGAGAATCAAATGATGTAAGAAATGAATACTAGGACAATAATGTATGTACTACTTAAGTCATGATTTGTCTCTTCTATGGAATCATTTGGAAGCAATTTGTGATGCCTAAATTCTGGTAAATATTTAAATATTTCTAATTTGATTTTATGAATTTTATATATCTAACCTTTTGTGACATTAATAATAATATCTTCCTGTATTTTCTATAAATTTCTTGTCACCAAACATAAATAGTTAAACAAACATTTACAATCACTTAAACTATAAACATATCATCAACCACATCAATTAATTATTATTACAATTTGTTCATGGAAAACCTTTAAGAGTTATATTGTGAAACTCTTAAAAAAATGTATTGGCTTAATGTGAGACAACAAATAGATTTTTTTTTGAAAGTTAACAATGATATTCTAATCTCCATGTTGTGCATCAATTGATCCCTTGATCTTTCCTTGAACACAATCCTTGGACATTTCAAGAAAACACATAGTTGTTCTTAATCTAGTTATTTAGAAATTAAAGTACTCCTTAATTTATACTTATTTAGATACTTGTTACACAATTATTATCATAATTTTTATAATAATTTACTAGTTATACAAATCAATATTTAAAAGTTAATATTTAGTTATTTAGAATATTTTTAAAGAATTTGGTAGAGTTTCAATCTTGATGGGAAACACGACATAATTATATTTATGATTCTACTTTTTAGGCCTTAATAACAATAGCTAATAAATTTTTTTATTTAAATATATTATTTTTCTGTCTAAATGTGAATTAGATTAATCAAAAATTGTAGGAGTTGATGAAATCCAACTCCACATCACCACGATCACCTGCATGCAAATAACTTGTCGAATGGAAACCAAGAAGGAAGAGGTGGACCTTGGAAAAACCTAAACGAACTTGAGAGAGAACATATTGCAAAATAAAGAAAATGTATTTTCAATGAAAATGGAATGAGAAAATACAATGAGAGAGCCCGAATATAAAGGCCTCATGGAAGCTTGTAGAACAACTTGGAAAGTGGTAGAAGATAAGGTTGATAACCAAGCACACTTCCACAAAAAGGTGGAACATGCTAGAAGGGAACAAACTCCCATGTTGTCAACAACTCATCACTACAACTAATAAATACTAAATATTAAATAAATGCATTAACCTAAGTAAGCTTAAGTAAATAGAATAAATAATTAATATTTAATTAATTATTTTCTCTAGCACCCTGCCTTAAGTGCAACTTAGGGGAATGCCTTAAGCTAACAAAACTACGATGAAAATGCAGAATGGGTCTTGGAAACAAGGCCATGTTAGGTACCCATGTACAATGCAAAGAGATAAAACCTTTGAAAATAGGGAAAGAGAGAAAATCACGTGGGAAAAAACCTCCCCCAAAAATAGGTAAACCTAGTGAAGAACTGAAGAAGCCTCCAACTAGGGGAATGTCCCCAACATAGGAACAAAGAGTGATCATGAAAAGCATCACTAAAGCATGAAGAAACTAAAAAATCCTGCATGAGAAAGAAACTTCTGATTTGAAGAAATTCTATGGAAGAAGAAGGCACGAACTGAACGTGTCTATATGGTAGATGATCCATCTCACAAAAATGCATAGGTAGCCAGCCACTGCAATCACCTCATATATAGGATCAACCACTGAATACATAGTTCACACTATCAAACCATCAAGCCAAGGAAGCATTACAAAAATAGCCTAACCGTCCCTTAATGTAGATGGGGTGAGATGACAAGCAACTGAGAAGGTGGACCAAAATCCCCTGCAAACAGAACCAAGAATGATGATAGAGGAAGAGGTACAAACACCTATAAAGACACAGTCACACTGACATTGCATGGGGCTAATGCCATGGAAGGGACACTCACTTGACAAAGCAAGAAGACCAAAAAAATGGCAACATCTATCCCCTATGGTGCTTTATAAAAATAGTGCAAGTACAACTATCTCAAAAATAATGTTCATGAACCCAAAATGCAAGAGTGACACTTTATCTTAGTGCATATACATAAAAGTGTTTCAAAATGATGTCTAAAATGATTATAAAAAGAAAAAGGCTGACACAAAAGATAGTAAAACTCAAAACAAAAGAAACCATGCAAGAAAAATGATTGTTGGACCTGAAACACACAAGATATCCACAATAGAGAAAAAATGCCCAAAACATGATAGAAAGAGCATAGGCTAGAATATAACAAAAAAGACCACATTTCTAAAAAGGTGACAAAACCAACTTTCCAAAAATATAACGTTTTCAAAAAATTGACATGGGATGCAAAAGAAAAGCTTGCCAGAGTTAAAATAGAACTTCAGAATTCAACTAAAAGAATAGGCAACAAAATTGCATCAAAATCTAAAAATACCTACACCAATTTCTCCATCTTGGAACTAGCTTTCTGGTGCTTCTTTTGGATCAGAAAAATACCTCTGTATGCTCAAGTTATGGCCAAAAAATGCAAGTAGGTCAAAATGACCTTGGAGAGGTACAATAGGGCTGATGCAAGATGACATCATGCTAACATCAGCAATATGCTATGTTAAATTTGACAGCTTGAAGGCCATCACAGCAAAAAAAGGTGCCACATGGCAAAGAAGTTGATGTGGCACGGTCGCACCATAATCACTGACTATGCTAGAAAATACCATGCGGGTATAGGCTATACTCCACATGGGTTGAGTGGAGCACAGGAGTAGACTGAGTAGAGTAGAGTGAGCAACACAAGTAGAGCATTGCTTAGGTGGTAGAAATAGGTGCGCCGCTTGAAAAGGCGTCACATGGGCTGAGCAGGGGTTGGGATTTGTAAGGGTTGTGTGCCCATTCTATGGCAGGGCATAGGCGGTTGCTAGGTTATGTGGTGGTGGCCACCCTACAGTGAGTTGTGCAATTATATTTTTAATATTTTTTTATTCTGTGTACATCTGTATGACCATACAGAAAGCCTTGGAATGAATATTTTTTTGCCTTTTGGAGCCTTGTCTCCAAAACTAAAAAATTTTATATGGATCCTAACTGAAAAGTGCATTTTGAATCCAATGGCAGTATCTATTTGGGCCCAAAATGCTCTGAAAAAATACTCTTCCCTCATATTGAAGAAAAATGCACAAACAAACAAGGATTGTGTCTCTAAATCACAGCTTCAAAAATCCTTGAATGAAGTAGCAGCAGGGAGGCTCTGATACCATGTAGGAGTTGGTGAAATCCAACTCTATGACTCACCAAGATCACCTACATGCAAATAACCTGTCGAATGGAAACCAAGAAGAAAGAGGTGGAGCTTGGAAAAACCCTAAGAAGACTTGAGAGAGAACATATTGCAAAACAAGGAAAATGTGTTTACATTAAAACACTAGTACATTTGGGCTCATTTTTTGACCTTTATTGGTCAAAATTTTGACCCAATTTTTGAGCAAACTTTGACCAATACATTGGTCAAAATTTTGACCAACCTACTAGTTTGTCAAAATTTCAACCAATATGTTGGTTGAAAACTTTTGAAATTGCTAGCACATTTTCTACCAAGCATTGGTCAAAATTTCCAGTTCAAGTTCAAAACTTCTTTCCACTTCTTTAGGACTTCCTCTCCTTACTTCTCAATCTCATAAAAATCCCTTTTAAAAGAGTTAAAAGATATATGCACCTTTGCAATCTCTTCAACCATCTTAGCAAAACATATATGGCCCTTTTCACTTATGACCTTATTGAATCTAACACATATCAAATCATCCAATTCTCTTGCCCATTCTTCTTTGTCCTTATTTTTATCCACATCCCTAAGTGTATGAGGAAAATGCTCAAAATTCTCACTAAGATATTTTGAGAAATTTATAATCCTCCTCTATAGTGTAACTCTCTTGTCATCAAAATTAGAAAGACCATTAGTCATGTCATATGTTTTTTTCTATGTGTTCATAAGATAGACTAGTGATTGAGAAACATAAAATAGTGATATCATGATCCCTAATGTTCCCCTTTTTAACAATTGGATTTAAGATGGCAGCATTATTTTTTAACTCATCACTTATATTCATCAATTTTGAAAAAATTTCATAGAAAGTAGGTCAATTAATTCTATCCACCAGATACATAATTGTATCTCTCAACTTATTCTCATATTGAATATCTAATTCCACATGCAGGGTCCATAATTTTTTTTTTCTTCCTTAAACTCTTTAGTTGTATATGTTCAGGGCCCCTATGGGGTATTTGGGATTTCTACAAGGGGAGTTGATTTGAAAGGTTCAATTGGTGGATGAGGAGGATAAGTGATTCTGAGCTAACTAGATTCTTCTCCTACTTTCCTCTTCCCCAGTTGTTTCTCCATTTTGGTGTATTCTACTCCCTCTTTCCTCATATAACAATAACTATTTTTCAAATCTATCATTTCCTTAATCATTCTAGCAAGTCTATCACTATCCACATCCTATATCCTATAGAAAATAAGGTTTCCTATGTGTTCAACATCTGAAACTTCTTGCACTCTGCATTTGTCTCTTTTTTAGATAAACCACATCACTAAAGCTTGATGCTCATTAGTGCAATTTAACCCCTTATGGGCTGGCAAGACTTCTTGCTTAGTTCTAAATTGGGTGTTCTTTGATTTCCTTACCATGTCAAAAATCATGAAATTAGGAATATCCCATTCTAGTAACAATAAAACTTTGGAATCTTTTAGCAGCTGCCTACCCCCTTTAGGGTTTATTTTTGCAAATTATTTTATAAGACTAGCCTTAACCTCCTCCTCAATTTTAGAGTCGTACCTGAAAGGTTTCTCTAGTTTAAGCCTCTTACATTTTTCTTCAAATTTTTTTACAATTTTTCTCCATAAAAATTGAATGAATACTCTAGATTTCATAGAATTTTCATTATCTATAAATTTCTAAGATGCCTATTCTACTATAGGATCTATTACTTTTCCTTTAAAATATCTTAAAGTGAGAGCTAAAGTAGGCATAGGAGGTTCCTCAAGAACTCCCTCTTCTATATCTATAGTAGTTATAACAATACCTTTTCTCCTCCCATTTGTTTCAATTGTTCTCTAAGAGACAATTCATCATCTATTCATAGAGGAGTTTAGGTAGGAGAATGCTCTTCAACTTGAGAAGAAGATCCCTGTTACAACTTTTTTTTCTTGGTGAGCAATGTAGTAGGTGGGCTTTTAGAATGTTTCCTCTTGTAAAGAGATTTGAGTTGTACACTCTTTTCCATTGTATACCCAACCTTTCTCTATAATGTATACTAGCCTAGGTTTATAATTAATCTGTTAGCATATCTATTTTCAACCTCACTGGCCTTTCCTAGATATGTTTATATCAAATTTTCCTTCTTCTCATTCAAAATTTTCATGAACCCAATGAAATTATCCATCAAAATATACCGTAGTATTTTCTATCAATAAGGGGATCATAATCAAGCTGAAAAGCATTTATGAAATCAAGAACCTTTCTATATGCCTTCTATTTTTCTTTTCTAACTTTCTATTCTTTTAATGAAAACTTGTTCCTAACTATATCTTTAGGAAAATATACAAGTTTTTTTTGGGCTTTGGCTTTTTCTCTTTCTCTAAATAATTCATAAAATCCCTCTGGATCTATAAAATGAAAATGGGATTGAGCCATTTGATACTTGTCTAGAAACTTTTCCAAGTTCCCCCATCCCTTCTTGACAAAAAAAGTAAAATTGCACAATAGTAACTTGGAGAAGTAAAGTACCTATGTATTTTCCTAATAATTCCCTTTCTTCCATTGATTCTATCTACCACAAGAGCTTAGCAATTCCCACTTTCAAAGGCACTTAATAGGGTAACACATGCAGTTTTCCAAGAAAATAATAAACTTTGAATATAGTAGACACTACATATGGGATGCCATCCCACCAATTATGACTCACCATCAATCCTTTGGCATGATCCTTTAGTCTAATCAATTTTGATAGTGATTAAGGTAACCTAGGGCTATCTCTAGCTAGTAACAGTTTGAGCCTAGAGGAAAAGTACCTATCAAATCTAACAAAGCATGCATCAGTTACCTCTCATGTCATGTTTGCACTCCAAAATTGAATAGGGAGCTATTCTCCATCTCTTTTTAGTTTTGATTTCATTTCTTTAGAGAAAAAGGTAACTCCCTTATATAGACATATGTACATTAACATGGAGTACCAATAGAAAGGCTTATCAACTTTAGCTTTTTCAATACCCATTGATCTAGTATGAATCTCTTCTACCAAGAGAGTAGCAAAACCAAAAATAGAACTCATACCATATTGAAGGGTTTGAGCAATCATGAAAAAAATAGAACTTGGGATGTGATCTTGTCCATCCATTGCCAAAAATTTGCATAGAGAAAAATATAGTGCTTGTGCCTTGGGATTGAAATATTTTCTCCATAATGGCTCTAGGGTATTTGGTGTAAGCAAGGGTAATTGTCCTATCTTGACAAAATGTTCTTGTAGTGGTCCTCTCCTCAAATATACCTTCTATGTATCATACCTAGCCTATAGATCTTCCATGTCCATTTTCTCATGCACTACATGGTTAAGGTTTAACTTGAAAAATTAATCAATTCTGGTGAAACCCTAAAAGGATTATCATGTGTATGATTCTTCACTATCCTAGTTATTGGATCATACTTTCTTGACATTACTACAAGTCATCATCAAAGAAAACCCCTAGGATAATTAACTTGCTAATATCAAATTCCCATACATTATTTAGAGGAGTGTCAAGTATTCTTTCCACAAACCATTTATGAAAAGGCTCTAAACCCTAGACAAATACTTAAATATCTCCTAACTAATTTTCGTTAACATAAAATCCCTCATTGATAAATAACCTAGGGATCTTTGGTATTACTTAATTTCCCCTAGAAAGTTTTCTTCTAGACTATGGCATTTGCTTTAAAAAATCATCATGCACAACTCTTTTTAGGTAATCTACTTTCCTTGAAAGATACCTTCGTCGAGGCATTTTGAACAATTATCTTATTATGAATGTATTTTCTCAATTATCTAGAAATTCAAATACTAACCCAACGTTTCTATTTATCTCTCTAAAATATGTTACCAACAACTCAAAACCCTTAGAAAAATGCAACTTTAGCTTTGAATATCTTCACTCTATAAGAATTTTTCACTATAATGTTCAATAATGAAGAATTGTTCAATCCTTATTGCAAAATTATCCTCACACAAAGTAGCATTGATTAGAATTAATGCATTAATAGTCATATTTCATGTCGTGCCATGAAATTTAAAATTCAGCCACTAATATTTATAAATAAGATGACTTAGGTTTAAAATTGAATGACTACATTACCCTTTTATGAAATTGGCCATACATCATCAAGGTGCTTCCTCACATTTGCTAAAGTTTGAGCAATTTTAAATTGTGAGAAAGCATTGACTTCTATCCATGTGGCACATTATTTACTACCTCGGTCCTATGTGGCCAGGGCTAAGGTCTACCTCCTATTTCATCAGTACTAACATTTCCATTTATTCTAGCTTCTCTTACCCCTCCTAGTTGGACTACCCAATAGGTTTCTTTCTCATGAGGTCCTAAGGTAAGGTACAAGGAAGCTAATTTAGAGACTGATAGCACACTAGACAAATGTGGACATCGAAAAGAGCTTTCCAAGATTCACAATCATGAAAAATCTGTGGTATTACTACACTTGCCATTAGTATTTTAGGCCCACTATATAGTCACCTTCCAACTCATTAGATTCATAGACTACTTAGAAAATCAACATAAAACATTTGGCATGTGTTCCACCTTAGCATTACTTCGCAATTTTTGGAATGAATGATCCCACCTATCCACATGTCATTAAGGTTCTTCCTCATTTTATTTCAAACTGTAGCATTTTCATAAAGAGGGAAAATGCTCATTGTCGATCTTCAAATGATCAATGGTTCCTCGAGATTCACTTTATTTGAAAACCAATAATCAATAGTATCTAATGAAAATGAGCTAACCTACCAAGTGTTATGAAAGCCTTTCTAACTATTTTGATAACCTTCCAACTTGGTTGCCCATAATAGAAATTACATTAGTAAGTACATTTGTCAACAAGGTGCTTCTCATCATTCATTAACATTCATTCACTTTTATATTGTGAGAAAGAACCCACTGTCGATCTTATGATGATCAACGGTGCAACAAATGTGTTTTACTTTAGTCTAGGCTACTAATTTTATCCATCGAAATATCTCCAAAGTTCCACTATGTCCTAATAGTAATATGACAACTTTGAACTACTTTGACAAGGCTACCTTTTGTAGCTCATAAAGGAAGTGACATCATCTATGCTATGTGCCACATAGGCACTTCCCCACATTTCATAAAGCTCATTAATTTTCACAAAGCGATAAAGTGCCTAACATTGATCTTAGTTTTGATCCAGAATTTGACAAGAATACCAAGGTTAAATACTTTCAAAGGAACACTAGAATGTTAACTTATGGTTAAGACCATGGTTTAAAAAAAATTAATAGTAAAATGATTTTTGGGAAAGCATTTTAAAAAGTAAATACCAACAAAATTGGAAATATATTTTCCAAGGCAAAAATCTTCCAGCATAATTTTTAAAATAGACCAATGCAATCCTATATTTTTAGGACACAAGTAATACTAAGGGTCTCATGAAATTTGAGGTTTCTATCTAGGGAAAAAAAGTTTTAACACACATGACCTCTAATTTTAATGAGTTAACTAAGTTTTCACTATAAAATGAAACAATTTTTCTAGATGTGAAAACTAGGCCAACAATGTCCATAATAGCAGTGTTGGCATTTCCTCTACCTTGAACCATCTTTGCAAATAGGTTCTTGTAAGATCATAACATTCTGGAAGTTATAGCTCAAATTTGCAATCCTGTAACCCTGCAACCAAATTCAAATTAGGGTTTAGCATGACCCGATCTCTATAAGGATGAACCTCAAGCTCTAATACAACCTAGTGTAGGGTGGGATTGAATAAATAGGGCCAAAGGCATGGCTAACTATCCAAAAACCTTTTTGAGTAAGCATAACAAAAGCTAACACATAGAGAAAAACATAGAGGGGGGGGGGGGGGGGGGGGGGGAGAGAGAGAGAGAGAGAGAGAGAGAGAGAGAGAGAGAGAGAGAGAGAGAGAGAGAGAGAGAGAGAGAGAGAGAGAGAGAGTCTTATGGATTCATCAAATTATCAACATACATGCCCAGTTCTAAGGCCTTCTAGGTTATGACGAGATAAAAAATACAAATTCAAGATCTATAGTCCATCTTCAAATTCACAATTCCAAAAATATCTGAGTTGAATCTCTAATTCCTTTCCCTAAACTAAACCAAATACCTCTACTTATACTAGCCAAAAAGGCTTACATAAGATTCTAGATCATTATATAATACAAAATTCTACCTCAAGATGGTTTGCACTCATCCCAAGAAAAGATCCTATCATTAAATTCATGATCTAAATTAAATACATGAGTTAGCACAAACTAAAAATGAATCATAGAGAAACTCAATGAAATAAGACCTAAGCATCACCAAATAAAAGGTTCACTGAATCCATGAAAGAACACTTAGTCAACACTAGACAACTTAGTTAACACTGGAACTTAGTTAATATTGCAACTCTATTAACACAGAAACTTGGTTAATAATGAACATAGTTACCGCTATTGGTTAACACTAAACTTTGTTAACACTACTAGAACTTGTTTAAAATTTCGAGAATGAACAAATGAGAAAGATTATAAGGCAACTTAGGATGCTCCTACATCATAATTTGATGAAAATGAAGTTTGGACCATGCAAGATAGTGAAAAGGCATGATTCTAGAAATTCCTATGAAGTGGAGTTGTCTATTGAATTGAACATTTGACTAATATTTAACATTTGATATTTGACAAGCATCATTATGGAGATGACATTGTAGAAGCATAGTAGAGTATTCCAGTAGCTAGTTAAACTACAAAGGAGATCAAGGAGATAATGGAGATTCATGTTGGGAAATGTACAAGGAATAAAACTTATGAGGAATACCTAGTCAAATGGAAAGGGAGGCTAGTATAAGATGCATCATGTTTTTTAAGGGAGGAGGTCAGGCATCTTAGTTTTCCTTTGAACATCAGAGATGTGATGGGGTTTCTTTTTAAATTACCTTGGGTGTCTAATACAGAAGCATCTTCAGTATAAGAGAAATGTTGCATCAACCAAAAATTTTACATTTTAGTTCTTTGAATAAGGGTTGTTTTAATGAAGATTATTTTTTGTGGAGGCTTTCTACTCAATAAGTTATTCATTCAAGCTCAAAATGCTCCAATTTTAGAGGTGGATGTTCATCTCAGTCATATCAGCCTGCCAGTTGAGGTTCAATGTCATATCATAAGTATCAGTGAAGTTATTGATTTTTGGCATAATTCTTTTGGTAGAAAAACTTTGGACTCAATTTTGAATGCCTATATGTGCCCAGATGAGGCCCAAAAACTTAATCGATGGGTTCTTCTATGGATCTAATTTTATAGATCACAAGTTGTGTTAGCATGAATGTTGATGCTATGGGGGAGCATTGCAGAACACTATTATAACTATGTTTCTCATTGATGACAACATATTAATGAGTTTGTAAAGATTGACAAAGTAGCAGACTAAGATTTTTGTATTAAGGACAATACATTATGTATTTTCTTATGCACCTTACTAGCACATACTATACTATGTATTTATCACATGAGCAAGTGTGCAAAACCTAAATTGATAGCATATAGAAGATATTGATGATATATAGAGAACCACATGGGAATAGAGCATTAGGAAAATAGTCTTTATTGTATGATTGATATAGTGCATTGTATTTGAAATGAAGGGTTGTATAGTTAACTAGAGCTAGTATATTGACCACTATTGATGTTAGCAAGTGTGCAAGTCTGGAAGTCGCACATGTGAAAGTTTGGATATAACTATGAGTTGACAGGATTAATTAAATGTGTATTTCATTTAATTAACATATGGTAAAGTATGAAGCCAACTCAAGGATTTAATATTGAGTATGGTATAAAGGAAAGATGTTTTTCAAGTTTTAGACATCATTATTGAGATCAATAAGTAGAGAATAGTTGTGAATTATGAAGTAGTAGAGCAGAGTGATTTGCTAATGCATGTAAGTGACCTTGAGGGTTATTGTTGATGGATCCAAAGTCCCAAATCTGATTGAATGATGTGAAGATGAATTAATAGACAGAGGAAGAAGAAAAAGATTGTCACACATCTATTATTTTGAAAGGAATAGTATCAAGATCAATTGGATAGTGGGTTCATTGATTTGATACTGAAGCTATATGGATTGTGGGTTTAGTTGCCTTCCACAACTCCTAACAAGGTTAGAATCTCATAATAGGGATTTAAAGTCTCATAATAGGGACTCTTTGTACTAAGTGTTGTAATAGACTCCTAACAGGGTCCATCATCTAACAAGGAATATTCATATTAGTACATCATTTTATGGGCATCATTCCCATCGAGGTTTTCCCTCTAATCAAGGGTTTCTGTAGACAACATAACTGGTATGATTATGTATGTATAGGTGTTGTTTACTTTGATTGAATGGTTAAGATTGTTTAAGAGGATAAATGTTTAAGATTTTTATATAATTGATTCAAATCCCCCCAGTTATATTGGTGAACTACAATTTCTAACAATTGGTATTAGAGCCTCAGGTCCTTGAAGGAAATTTTAACAAATTTGGGAGATTCATGGCAAATTTTCTCAGAAAGGAAAGTCTTAAACATGATGGCATAAATTATGATCGCTAGAAGGATAAAATGAAGAGTCATGTTTTGTGCATGGGTCCAAGATATTGGCTTGTGACCAAGACATCCAAAAACATTGTAGAAGAAGATAGTCTTAAAAGTTGTATTGAGGAACAAAGAGAAGTATTCATGTGCAGCATAAGGACAAGAGAAGCAATGTAGAAGTTGAGAAAACCAACTTCATAGATCCTCAAGAAAACCTACATGAAAATATCCTGCAATGAAGAGAAACCAAAAAATGGAAAAAGATGAGCTTGGAAATTCTCAACAATATGAGAGCAAAAATGTATTCCAAGTAATGAAAACAAAAAGTACAAGGGTTCAACCTTTAAAGGTGAATGAAACCCTAGAGGGAAAAAGAAACTAGGTTTGCGCAAAATAATTAATATAAAATATTAATTATATGCACCTAAGAGAGCTTAAGAACTAGAATAATAACTTAATTAACTAAATCAAAAAAATTTAATTAATAAGAATAACAAAATAATTACTCTAACACCCCCCCTTAAGTGAAGCTTAAGAGGAAGCTAACCTAGCAAAGCTATGAAAGAAAGAAAATGGGTCTCGGCAACAAGACCCGATTAGATACCCAAAACAAGGAAATCTTTGAAAACTAAACACAAAGGAGAAAACCTAGTGGGAAAAGCCCCCATCCAAAAAGAGATAGAACAAACATGCTGAAAAAAAATAAAGGAAGGAAGGCCTCGGGAAGACCCCCCAAGGAAAACTTTGAAAACCCCAAGCATAGAGCGCAACTAAAAATAGCATGGCCGTGCAAATGACTTGGTGAAGATGTCAACAACCTATGCATCAATGGAAATGTACTCCAGAGAGAGAAAACTATCCTAGATCAAATGATAAATGAAATGCATATGAAGCTCAATGTGTTTAGTGCAGTGATGCTCCACCAGGTTGCACGAAATATGAATAACACTTTGATTATCACACCATAGAATAGTGTGACAATCAAGAGGAAAACCAAACTTAGTCATCAACTGTCAAAGCCATAAAATATCTTGACTAGCAAGTATTGTGGCTCAATACTCATCCTTTGTAGATGAAAGTGGATGAGCCTACTACTTCTTACATGACCATGTGATTGGACCAGAGCCAAGATAGAAAACAAAGCTAGAAGTAGACTTTCAATCATTAACATCATTGACCCAATCTGAGTCAGCGTAGCCAATAACATGAGGTTTCCCTAATGTATAATGAATGTCATACATTAGTGTGCCCTGAATGTATCTCAAAATACACTTGGTAGCTTGCCAATTACTCTCATGAGGCTCACTTGAAAACTAAGAGACAAGACACACTGCGAAGGAGAGATTAGGACAATTGTGTGTCACATACAACAAGCTACCAATCAACTATTTGTACAATGTGGGATCCACTAAAGGTGAAGTGCAAGAGGTAGACAAAGTAACACCTAACTGAAAAGGTGTAGGAGTTGGCTTGCAATCACGCATGTCAAAGTGTTAAATCATGTCAAGAGAATACTTCTGCTAGTAAACAAAGATTCCAGCAGGGAACTGAACAATTTGGAGACCAAGAAAATAGTGTAGTAGTCCAAGATCAGTCATCTCAAACTATTCCATTAATGCTCTTTGAACATCCTTAATCATAGTGGATGAGCTACCTATGAGAAGAAGATCATCAACATATAGCACAAGGATCAAAACCTCAGCCTCAAGACAATGAATGTAGACTATAGGATTGGAATGGCAGTTTGTAAAGCTTGTCGAAAGTAGAAAGGAGTCCATCTTGTCATAGCAAGCCTGAGGGGCTTGTTTGAGACCATACAATGAGCGATAGAGTCTACAAACCAAGGAGGAATTTTGTAGAAATCACTGAGGTTGCTCTATTTAAATCTCCTCAGTAAGATCACCATGCAAGAATGCACTCTTCACATCCATTTCAAAAATGGGCCATCCCTTTGGAGCTGTGAGGGCTAAGACAAGGCAAATAGAGGTCATCTTGGAAACATGGGCAAATGTCTCTGTGTAATAAATATCCTCAACTTGTGAAAAATCCTTCACAACAAGATGTGTCTTGTACTTCTCAATAGAAGCATCATCAACAAACTTAGTGTGATAGAACCATTTGCATTGCACTACCTTTCTTCCCTTAGGAAAAGAACAAAGATCCCAAGTATGATTCTTCCTCAAAGTAGAATACTCCTCCTCCATTGCACTATCCCACTTAGGATGTCTTGTCATTGTTGCAAATCCATGAGGATCATCACAAATAGCATGACTACGAAGACTAGGACCCACAGTAATTGAATGGGTGTGACAAGAAGTGGTAGGGTCACTAGCTAGCGATCTTGCAGCCTCAACTACAGCTTGAGCCCATTTAGGCATCTGGGGAGGATCTTGTGGCCGAGGTAAATGTGGACTAGCATGATCATCATCCTCATTATCTAGTAAAGAAACTAGAAAGGACAATGGAGTAGTGGTAAGTGAAGTAGAATCTAGAGGGAGGGTATCTACTATAGGAAGGCGCTTGTTAAATTGGACATGCCACCAAAATAGGACCTTTCTAGAATTAGGATCAAACAACTTGTAGGCCTTAACATCCTCACAATAGCCAACAAAAATGAGGTGTTAACTCTTCTACTCCATGGCTCTCCTCTGAGCATTGGTATAAATTCCCATGCTTCACTATCAAAAACTCAGAATGAAGAAACATCAAGCTTGACATGAGACCAAGCCTCCTCAAGAGTCATATGTTGAACTACCTTGTGAGGCATCCAATTCTAAATATAGTTGGCACAATTGACTACCTCTGCCTCAAAGCACAAATCCATGGACCTGGACTAAATCATACAATTAGCCATCTCTCAAAGGGTTATTTTATTTCATTCAGCAACACCATTTTGTTGAGGAGTGTAGGGCATGGAAAACTAATTCTAAAGACCATGTTCATAGTAAAAATCCCTAAAATCTTGGTTCGCATACTCCCCCCATTATCTGTGTGTATCTACCAAATAGAAAGACAAGACTACTTCTCAAAAATTGTGTTAAAGACTCAAAATGAATCAAACACATTAGACTTGTACTTCAAAAACTACACCCATGTACTTCTAGAGAAGTCATCAATGAAAGTAAGCACATATCTAACACCTAAAAGAGGAGAAGTGAGAAATGACATGAGGTCACTATGAATCAATTCCAGTGGTGCCAAAGCATGAGTGGCTCATCCATGTGGAAAAGGATCCTTATGTTGTTTGCCAAGTGTAGAACCCTAACAAACACCATCTGTATAGGAAATCTAAGGAAGCCCAAGAAAAAGTGCTTGTGTACTCATCTGCTAAAGATATTTGTAATTGACATGGCCAAAGTGTTCATGCCAAAGTCTAATTACTAAATCTACATGTGCAACAAGACACGAACCTATGTCATCAAAAGACTCAAATCCATCAAATTTGTAGAGGCAAGATGTAGAGTCAACACTCCTAGTAGCCACAATCATCTTAGAATTGTGTAAATCCTAGATAACGACATCATGTGGTGAGAATTCAACTACCTTACTAGAGCCAGAGTGGAAAATCTGATAAATAGACAATAGGTTCATCAATATATCAGGGACAAGAAGAACATCTTGAAGAGAGCCCCTAGCTAATGTAATAGAACTAGAACCCATGATGGGAAGATGTGATGAGTTCCCAATAGCAATCTATGAAGTAGGACAAGAGGCAAGTGAGGTGCCCAACAACTAAGTGTTTGTCATATGGTGAGAGGCACCAGAATCAAAAAATCCAAGTAGACCTAGAAGTCATAGCTCATGTAGTAAGAGCATGACCGTTCCCTGGAGGTTGGGATGAAGACTTAGGAGCTGAAATGTGTTGGTTCTATATGGCTTCCTATAAAGCCTACAAATGTTTCCAACACCTAGAAATGGGATGTCCATCATTTCCACAAAAATTGTAGGTCTTAGTTGATTTCTTCTTAGTCTTGGAGGTAGACTTAGTAGACTTCAAAGAAGAGTTACCCTTGGAACAGTTAGTCAGAGGTCTAGAATCATTTTTTGATGTATCTTTCTTCGGCTTGGCCTTCTATTTTGGTTTCCCCTAAGAAGTTTGAGCAACCAATGCTTGGCTAGAAGAGCTAGAGGCATCCACCTATTGGAACTTTGTTTGTTCCCATGTCAATTGATCACAAAATGTCTCAAATGAGGGCATCTGATGTCTGCTACCCAAGGCATCCATAGTGGAGTAGAATGTGGAAGAGAAGATCTGATAGTATCCTTGCAACTTTAAGAGTATAAAAAAAATACACTCGTCATCTATTTTTGTTTTAGCACATCCTTGCAAGACTGTAGATAGAGATTTGAACTTCATCAAGAAGTCTTCAATAGTGAGAATGTGTTAGATTGTGGTGACTGATCAGGAAAGTACTGTACATACTTCATAAATAATGGGGGAAATTTTTTTTTTGGGTAGTAGCTGACATATTATGGCCGACATATGGCCAAGATGTTATAACCCTAAAGTGGTTTAATACTTGTATAAAAGGGCTTAGGGTTGGGTATTTTTCATAATGTTGTGATACGAAATTGGTTCTTGCAGTGGTATTGAGCTATAAGGGATTACAGATTGTAATCAGGTTGTAATCATTGGATTGTAATAAGATCAGACTTGTTGTTTGGTGGACGTAGCCCAGGGATTTGGTGATTGTTGTTTGGTGGATGTAGCCTAGGGATTGGGTGAACCACGTTAAATCTTGGTGCCTTGTGTTCATTTCTGTGTGTCCTATTATTTTTTATTATTGGTTATATTTGCATGTAGTTTTTATTTCTGTCCGTGGTTTATCCTAACAGAATGTTGGCTGGTGTCAAGGAAGTCAACTTTAAAATAAAGCTATAGTTCCTAAAACCCATTCACTATGCCAAAAAATGTGTGGAATTTGTTCCAAATAGCCAGTGGAGTGGTCAAACCATCCAAGTGAAATAGTAGACTATTTGAGATGTTCAATGCAATTAGTCCCATAGCTTCATCCATTTTTTTTCTATGTTGAAGAACCTAAAAAGGGTGCTATAGAACTTTTTGGTTCACATCTAGGCATGACCATAAGCCTCTTGACATGAGAATCCTAGTCATTTGTGTCTTCTAGGTGTGATAGTTGTGCATCATGATCTGGATCATAGAAGGATCTGACATTGAGAGAAAGAAGAACATAAGTGTAGAAGGCTCTTATTCTGAATTAAATTATAAAATAAAAAATTCTCCCCCCCCCCCCAACGAATATATATATCCCCCAAAACCAAAGAAAAAAACTATTGAAAAATTAAAAAACTGAGAAAAGAAACTGGAATTTGGATGCAGAGAAAAAGAAAATAGAAGCCTCTACTTCAACACAAAAATTGGAAGCTCATATGAACTAAGAATCAAACAAAACTAGGAGCATTATCTCTATCCTTGAGTTAGCTTTTCGATGCTTCTTTTAGATCAGGAAAAGACCTCCGCATGCTCAAGTTATAGCCAAACAACTGACTGCTACTCCAAAAGGACCACATTGCTGGAAAATTATAGTCACTATGTTAAATTTGATGCCTACACAATCGTCACCAAGCCATCACCAAAAATAGAAATCTAATGGCCAGATTGCTGACATTAACAGTCAAATTGATGATGTCACCTCACCAAAAAATGACATCAACAAGGGGTCTGACAGTGATGATATCAGCAACTAGTAAGATGACATGGTAGTCTAAAAAATGATGTCGACACTAGTGTAGTGTCAAAAATTGATCTAAGTAGTCTGGAAGTAATGTTAGCATAGTGGAGCAGTTACAGGGAGAAAATTGTTGCCAGCAAGGGTGCCCAGGAGGAGAACCCGGCAACACTACTATCTATGGCAGAGTGAAGGTGATGATCTAGTGGTAGGTTAGCATCAGAGGAGTTGCGGCAAGGAGCTACCGATTGAGCGGTCAGATGGTGGTTTTTGGGTGATCAGTGGGTGGTCCTACAGTGGCTACCCAAAATTTAAAATTTAAAATTTTTTTCTACATCCATATGACCGTACCAAGGGGGCCAATTTTTTTTCCAAAAAATGCCCTATAACCAAAAGAAATTTTTTTTATATGAATCCTAATTGCAAATGGCTTTTTGAATCCAATGGAAGCATCCATTTGACCCCAAAGTGCCACAAAAAATTGCCTTTCACCCTTTTGAAGAAAAAAACTCTAAAAAAGTTGGGGTTACTATCTTTGAATTGTGGCTTCAAGAATCTTTAGACAAGGAAGTAGCAGGTCTACTCTAATACCATGTAGAAGTTGAGAAAACCAACTTCATAGATCCTCAAGAACACCTACATGTAAATATCCTGCAATGAAGGAAAACTAGAAGATGAAAAAAGTAGAGCTTGGAATTTCTCAACAATATGAGAGCAAAAATGTATTCCAAGTTATGATAAGAAAAAGTAGAAGGGTTCAACCTTTAAAGGTGAACGAAACCCTAGAGAGAAAAAGAAACTAGGTTTGTGCAATATAATTAATATAAAATATTAATTATATGCACCTAAGAGAGTTTAAGAACTAGAGTAATAACTTAATTAACTAAATCAAAATGATTTAATTAATAAGCATAACAAAATAATTACTCTAACAAGAAATACTATCTACTCTACCTGAAAGTGGGTATAGCTAGGTAAAACAACTCAAAACATCTCATGAAATTTGGAAAAACTTAGAAGCTAATTATGAGGGTGATACACATGAAAAAAGAGTTACATTAAAAAATCTATATTTTGCATTCCGAGATGCTAATATGATAGAAGATGAATCTGTGAGAACATACATTGGCTAAATATCTAAGATTGTTGCAGGAATCACATCTCTTGGTGGAAAGAAATCTAATGATGAAGTAACATGGAAGTTCTTGAAAAGTTTGACACCACCCTTCAAGGAAATAACACAAATGATTTAGGTAATGTTACCTTGCACCACTAATTTCACCAAAGAAACATTCTTGGTAGATTGGAAGCTGAAGAATTTGATCTGAAACAATCTAGAGAATTAGCAAAAGTTAGGAAACATTTAGTGCATTTAACATTAAACATAGTTTAGGAAGGAATGCAAAAGTGCAAGGAGACATTGCTAGTAGCAACAAGTCTATTAAGGAATAGATTTAGGAAGGAGTGGCTCTTCTTATGGAAAGAGAAAAAGATGGTAAGAATATCTTTAAATGTTGGACATGTAATGAATATAGTCATTATGCATCTAATTATCCTAAAAGAGAAAGGAAGTATAAGGCAAGATTCAAATATAGAAGAACTAGAAATTATTTATATGCTAATGAAGAAGAAGAGGAAGAAGAATCTAATCAAAACAAAAGCGAAGATGAATTGGGATTTGTAGCTATAAAGGAAGATGATCTTGATAGAGAAATCAGAGAAGAAAGTGTGCTAATTTCACAAATTGAAAAGAAAGATTTGATCATTGATAGTGGTTGTTCACATCACATGACTAGTGATATAAGTAAATCTATCAAATTCAAAAGGCACGATGAAGGAATTGTCAAAGTAGTGAACAATGCAGCCTGTTACATTACAAGAATTAGATCTATCATGCTAGATGGTAAAACAAATAGTGATGATGTTTATTTTGTTGATGGAATCAAACATAATTTTTTGAGTGTTGGACAACTTATGGAAAAAGGTTACCAATTGTAGTTTGGTAATGATACATTCATCATCAAGAAAAAGGAAGGAAAACTACTTGGTACTAGCACAAGAACCAGAGGTGATGTATTTTACTTAAACTCCATTGAAACAACATGTTTGGTAGCTAAAGTTGACAACAGTTAGCTATGGTACAATAGATTTTGTCATATTAATTTTGATAACATTGTGAAAGCCAACAATACATTTGCTATGGGAGATTTACCTAAGATCATTAAGCCCACTAACATTATTTGTAAGGAATGTATCTTGGCTAAGTAGAAGAAAGTCTCATTTCCTTGGAAATAGTTTGGTACTACAAAAAAGGTGGAATTGGTTCATACAGATCTAAGTGGTCCTACAAGAACAAGAGGATTCTATGGAGAAAGGTACTTTATGATTTTTGTTGATGATTTTACTAGGATGATGTGGGTAGCTTTTCTTAAGAAAAAATTAGAGGCATTTGAAAAATTCAAGACATTCAAGAATACATTTGAAAATGAATCTGGATTTAAAATCAAGATCTTAAGATCAAATAGAGGAGGAAAATTCACTTGTAGAGAATTCAACGTCTACTGTGAAGAGCATGGTACTAGGAGACAACTATCCTCGCCCCATACATCTAAGAAGAATGGGATTTCTAAAAGAAGAAACAAATCAATTGATAAAATAAATAGAGCTAGATTATTTCAGAATGATGTACCAAAGACATTTGGGAGAGAAGTAGTTAATAAAGTAGTATACACATTGAACAAAAAGCAGATTAGAAAAGGTATGGACAAAACACCCTATGAGCTATGGTTTGGCTACTCACCATCAGTCAAATATTTCAAAATATTTGGAAGAAAATGCTACATCAAAAGAGATGATGATATTGGTAAGTTTGATCCAAGGAGTGATGAAGGTATGTTTCTTGGATATTCATTAAAAATTAAAGCTTATAGATGCTTCAACTATAGAACAAAAACTATAGTAGAGTGCATAAATGTGAAAATAGATGAAAATTTTGGCACTACAGAGAGGATGATGGATTATAACTCTAATGAAGACTCTAGAATGAATACCACAAGTAATGAATTATTTCTCGAGATTAATAATGATTTGTAGAATAGTGTGCAAACTAAAAGTGTAAGAGAAGAACATAGTGTAGTGCCTGGAATAAGAATTGAAGCAACAACTCCTACCCCAAATAGGAATATGATAATAAATTATCCTATTGATTAGATAATAGGAAGAAATGAAAGGGGAGTAATGACAAGAAGTAGAATTAATGAAGAACTATGCCTAATATCTCATGTAGAACCAACGAGCACAAATGAAGAAATCTAAGATGATCATTGGATAAAAGCAATGGAGGAAGAACTTCAGTAGATAGTAAAAAATGGCACATGGAAATTGGTTAAGACCAAAGGATAGTAATGTGATTGGCACTAAGTGGGTACTCAAAAATAAAATGAATGAACAAGGAGAAGTGATAAGGAACAAAGAAAGACTTATATGTAAAGGCTACTCTTAGCAAGAACGAATTTACTATGAGGAAACATATGCACCTATAGAAAGAATGGAAGTAGTAAGAATGTTCTTGAAATATGTATAAAATAAGAATTTTAAGGTATATTAGATGGATGTTAAGTCAGCATTCCTGAATGAAGAACTTCAAAAAGAAGCTTATATTGAGCAACCAGGAGGTTTTCCTTTCACAAAAGAGAAGGATATGGTTTGTAGATTAAAGAAAGCCTTGTACGGATTAAGGAAAGCACCTAGAACCTAGTGTGCAACGTTGGATAAATACTGAGCAAAGCTTGGATTTTCTCAAGGAAGAATAGATGGTAACTATTGTCACTTGGGTCTGCACCCTTGTCCAAGGCCTATGTGCGAGGACAACCTAGTGAAACATGGAAACAACCTCCAAGCTCTCGGACTTGAACTACAAGGTTGAGTCTTCGGAGAAGGCTAGCTTCCTCTTACTATCAGGGTGCACCTAACTACTTTCAAAAGGAAAAGGGGAAGAAGGAGATGTAGAAAACAACTCTACCCTACCTAAACTACGGAGGTGATGCACCAAAATAGAGTGTTCAGACCCATTTCTGCTCAGATATGCACTATTGAACCAGAATGAAACTAAGGATATATACATATAGGCTTGTTTTGATCTAATAACCTCATGTAGATCAAGAAACCAAACTAAATAACACAAGGAAAGAGGAATCTCACTTATATATTATCCCATAGGCAAAAATAGATACAGTATGCAAGCTACAGATCTCGACAATACACCAATGAGAGGCAAAAGGGATGCACATACACATTAATGGCTAAGGGAGATAAAATAGAGAATCATTCAGTTCAAAGGCATAGGGAATGTTACACTGAGAGTTACAGAGCAATATCAGAGAAATCAAAAAGAGTCGACCCTTTTGGAAAGATTACAAAATTGCCTTTATAGTTTAGGCATAACTGAGAAAAATGATTTGGCATTAATTGCTCAACTACTGCTATTGAACCCCAAAATATTTGATCAAAGATCACACTTGAGCATGGTTTTGAAGTACAAAATTAGATATTTGACTGAAGGAATGCCTCAAGTAGATAGAAGCGGTGCCAATGAATGATCCTGACATAGTAGATGGATCGACTAAGACGATGGAGTGTTTCCCTATGCATTGCATTCATTTCAAGTAGGTCAGAATTGATCGCAAAGATCAGATCGCAAGATAACCTTGATCATCTTTGCTTCCTGGTTCATGAATAAATAGGGTTGAAGCAAGTCAAATAGGCTACACGAGCCAGCTAGGTCATGTGGGCCAATCACCTTTCTTCGTTCTACCACTTGGGGAAATCTTTCATGGTTGACCTTCCGTCATCGAACTAACCGTGCCACCCTTGCAAATATTAATATTAATTGTGATGATTATATTAACTACCAGCCACCGACCGTCCTTTCTGACTGGGCCAGCGAGACATGTGTCAACAAGATGTTGTGTCACCAACATAACCCTCGAGTGACTTACCCATAGCGAGGTGGTGACGGCCATTGATCGGCCTAGATCTGACGATCATGAAGACTTGTCATAATCCAGGCTATCCTTACCCTAGGCCCATCATATTTAGTGCCACCTCTGCAACTGCTGTCATATCCAATCGACACCTAGCAACACCTCAGTGATCACACCATGGTGACACCTGCCCCCACTGACACGTGGTGACCTGTCGCTATGTCGTTATGGTAAAGATTGCACATGTTCACCATGGTGACATGGCAATGGTCATTGATCTTCTCTAATCTAACAGTCATGAAGACCCACCTTCCTGCGACCTTCCTCCCTTGTAATTCGTTGGGCCCACGGTACATGTGGCGCTTCCCTGTTGGTCCGTCAGTTGTTTAATCCCTACTATGTTGGCGGCATGAAATATGGTCCCACCAAGACATGTGGCACCCTGTCGCTACGTCACTATGTTATCTCCTGAGTGGTTTCTAATGGCGAGATAGCGCCAGCCATAGATCTCTGCAAATCTGACAATCATGAAGACTCGTCTCTTGACTGTGCTAGCTGAACTGAAGATCTGGTGCACGTGGCTCCCTCTGATTTGCTACCAAACATGCTGACTCACCATCATCAACACACCTTTTCTGATGGGCACCATCCTCTACCCTGCAAGCTAGACCCATCAGACATGTGTTGACCAGTCGCTATGTCTCCATCGTAACCCTCGCACAACTTCATCATAGCGAGATGGCGATGACCATTGATCAACCTTGATCTGATGGCCGAGAACTTGTGAGGCATAAAAATATCATAAGGTTCAGAACTTAGGTAATTTTGATATCTTCGTGGGTATTAAAATATTAGTAATAGGGGAGGTGACCGTTGGGTGGGGTAACATTCAAATTTTGAAATTTGGCAGGGAAAACAAAATGTGGTAACATTCTGGCGACTCACAAGGGGCATGAGCCTGCTCGATGCATAAGACTAGTGCCTATAAACAATCCATTGGGTATGGAGTCAAAAATGGGTCTGAAAGGTAAAAGTCTAAGAACTACAAAACCCTAACCCCTCTGCAAGGAATTAAAACATAAAAACCCTAGATCTGTCTTTGTAACTGAAAAAAAACAAAAATTCCTCTGCAACCTGAGACTATCAAAACTTTGGAAGCTAGCAACTCAAAAAGAGAACCCCTATGCAAGCGCACTTCTTGAAAAGCAGGAAATAACATAAAAGAAACTAGATTAACTATGTACATGGATTCACAATATTCATCAGAAGCAAGCTTTAAGATAAATCCCATTGACTAGGATGGGCAGAACTTCACCGTTGGGTCTGCTCAGTTGGAATGCATTAGCTTGTTTGCAACTGGAAATTAGGTAAGGGCCACTCCACAATGCATCAAACTTAAAATATCTTCCTGGTTTCACTCTATCAGCATCCCATTTCAAAACTAGATCTGCCTCTTTGAAAGTCTTATCCTTGGCCCTCTTGTCGAAGTTCCTTTTTACCTGTTGCTGATGCAACTCTAGGGTCTTCATAGCTTTATCTCTTTTTTCCTCTAGCTCCATCAACTCTGCCATTCTCACTGTCATGGCACTATTTTCAATCAATTCAAGCTGATGAGCCAACTCCAAGGATAGGAACTCCAATGAGATTGGGAGTCTAGCCTCCCTACCATATACCAGCACAAAAGGTGAATTCCCAATAGATCTCTTGGGTGTTATCCTATCAGCCCATAGAGCAGTTCTTAATTTCTTATGCCAGACCCTCTGATTGTCTTCTATTGTCCTCTTCATGATCCTGATCAGATTCTTGTCGGAAGACTCAACCAAACCATTGCCCTGGGGATAATAATTTGATGATGTGCTCAGGTAGATATTGTGATTCATTGCCCATGCACAAATCTGGGTTCCAACAAAAGATTTAGCATTATCTGATATGATAGTAGAAGGAGCACCAAACCTAAACACAATCTCATCAAGGAATTCAACAACTGATGGTTCTGCGGCATCCTTCAAGGCAACTGCTTCTGTCCACCTAGTGAAATAATCAGTAGCATCCAAAATCCATTTATGACCTACACTAGATGGAGGATTAATAGTGCCTATAAATTCCAACCCCCACTGGGTAAAGGGCTGATCCACCTAAATAGGATGAAGGGGGAGAGCTGCAAGCCTTTGTTTTCCTAAAAAGAAAGCACATTTATCAAATTTTCTCACATACCTATAACAATCATGGAATAGAGATGGCCAATAATATCCAACCCTCATGACCTTCATGGCAGTCGTTCTTGCAGAGAAATGGCTGCCATTAGGGCCATCATGAAGTTCCTTAATCATCCTCTCAGCTTGATCCTCTTCAATGCATCTCAATAGGGTCCCATTAAAATCCCTCCTAAATAGGATACCATCAACTACAACATAGGGAATGGATTGCAATCTATATTGTCTTCTTTTAGCTCTGTCCAATCCCTGAGGGTATCCATCCCCTAATAAGAAGCTCTTCATATTATTTATCTAGCTCTTTGGGCCATTAACATTTCCTTCCTCCTACTGTTCTGTTAATACCATAGTAGCCTCTTCATCAGAATCCTGACCTGATAAAATTTCTTTGCACAATCCTCTCCATCTTACCAGCTTGGTAATCTGAATATCAACATCATATTCCATTACCCTAGTGAACCATCCAGCTCTCTTTTCACTGATATCCTTGCTTAACAGAAAATCTTTTACACTAGTGTGGGGCACCAACAAATGGATCCTATTGTGGGATAAGAGGTGCTTGAATTTCTTTAAGGCTCTGATGACTACAAGGGTTTGCTTCTCAATAAAGCTATACTTATCTTCATATTCTTTGAGCCCTTCACTAAAGAAAGCTATGGGCTGCTCCTCATCCTTTCCATTTGTCTGAGTCAAGACAGCAGAGATACTTGACTGACCACCTAAAGTTTAGAGGATGAAATCTTTCTCAAAATTTGGGTTCATGAGAGTAGGGGTTGAGGCTATGGCTGTCTTGATCTCTTCAAAACTCTCCTTCCCCTCCTTGGTCCATGAGAAGACCATGTCTTTCTTAAGCATTGTTGTAAGAGGTTTCACCATGGTAGCAAGATTAGGGATAAACCTTCTCACAAAGTTTATTCTACCAAGGAAACTTTGCAGCCCCTTCTTGTGTTTAGGAAGAGGAAGGGCAAGTATTGCCTTTGTTCTTTCTGGATCAATGGTCAGACCATCCTCAGATACAATGTGTCCCAATAATTTTCCTTGGCTTGTAGCAAAGACACACTTGGCTGGGTTGAGGGAAACCCCAAACTCTCTACATCTTAGAAATACCTGCCTTAGATGATCAAAATGATTTTCTACATCTTTTGAATATACAGTTGTATCGTCAAGGTATACTAAGACAAACTTATCAATTAATTTTTTGAAGGCCATCTCCATTGCCTTCTGAAATGTGGCACCTGCATTTGTTAGTCCAAATGGCATCTTGTAGTAAGCATATGTGCCCCATTTAGTTGAAAATGATGTTTTATGTCTATCAGATTCTTTAACCAGCACTTGGTTGTAACCAGAGAATCCATCAAGAAAAGAGAATCTCCTTGACCCACTGACCTTGGATAGAATTTTCTCCATGGAAGGGAGAGGATGGTGATCTTTAAGAGAAGCCTGATTAAGATCCCTAAAGTCCACACACAACCTGATTTCCCCATTCTTCTTCCTTATAGGGACAAGGTTAGCTACCCATGATGAGTGTTTGATAAGAAATATTATATTGGCCTCTATTAACTTGGATAATTCTTTTCTCATTAGGGGCTCAATCTTAGGATTCACTGGTCTCTATTTTTACCTTACTAGTTTGGCCTTATCAACCATATCTATGGTATGCTGAAAAAAACTAGGGTCAAACCCTTTTAAGTCATCATATGTCCAAGAAAATATATCATTAAATTCTTGACATAAATGAATGAAGTTTTCTTGCTCAGTTTTAGAACATACCTTCCCCATATTTAGAGATTTTCCATCAGCAATTGTAACTGGGGCATAATCATCCTTTTCTGCAGCTAGATTTATTCCTTTTCCTCTTGTTTGATCATCAAGATTAAAAACACTCTCCAAAGTAATGATATCCTTGGGAAACTTGTAAGAACTAAGGTGAATGATCTGATCACCATACTGATCTTGCAGCCTTGACTGGTTTCTATTTGAGAATTCTTCCTCATTCTATAAGAAACTCACAATTTGCTCATCAGAGTCAAACACTTGCCAATGAGTGTCATTGTCAGGGATGGCAGGCCTCACTACAACCCTAATTTGTTGCTTCTTCTCCTCCTCAAGATTCCCTAGTACATCATAATCTACACCCACCACTGCAAGTCTATCAGCATGTTTATTTTTTTTCCTAGGAATGCTCTGAATATTAAATGCATTGAACCCCTCAAGAAAATCCGAGAATCTGTGTTTGTAAGACTTGAGCAAGCCATTTTTGGTGATATTCTGGCCTCTCACCTAATTCACTACCAAGTCACTATCTCCATATACTTTCAAGTCTTGAATCCCTCTCCTTTGGGCAAGTAGTAGACTTTGAATCAAGGATTCGTACTCGGGCACATTATTGGTGCAACTGAATTGGAGCCTGAAGGAGAAGTAGTATCTTATTTGTGTAGGAGAGACCAACATAACACCGGCCCCTGATCCATTTCTATTCCTTGAGCCATCAAAGTACATACTCCATATTCCATTTATATTATCATTAGTCCCAACAAGATCAGGAGCTTGAGCCTCTTTCTCTATTATGCAATATGTACTAAGGCCTATCTCAAGAATTTTTGACATAGGCTCAAACTGATATGCATTTTCCCACTCATCCAAGAAGAAGTCAAGAATCTCTACTATGGAAATAACAGGCTCATTTACTATGTCATTTTCATCCATCTCTAGAATAGGGCAATTCATATTGATGAAGTTGGGGGTGTAGGATTTAGTGTGATGAAGGGCTTGATGTTCTACTCTAATTGAGGCATTGGCTCCATATCTAGTCTTAAATGACATATATGACCAATCAGCATATATGAATCCACCAATCTGAGCAGTGAAGTCTCTTGAAAGATAGATGGCAAAATAGGGCGTGACTTCAACAACAGATATATCTTGAATCACAATGCAACCGGGGCATGCATGTAGGGCCATCTCCACATTCCTAAGGATACCTATGGTTTTGACAATACTACCATCTAGTTGTAACACATCCCTAACAATGGGCTCATATTTCATCCCTAAAGCATCAACAACACACCTAGGCATTACTGAGCTACTAGCCCCTAAATCTATCATGCAATTGTGGACTAATTTGCCTCCTATAATCAGGGAAACATAGAATGGGGGAGGTCTAACCCTTTTATTTGTCTCCACATCCCTTGCTAGTTGTACTAGACTTGTGGCTTTCTCCATGATAGATGGCTGATCCTTGAGTTCAATCTTCTCTAATTCTTGCTGTAGCATCCTCTTCTGCATTGGTATAGTAGCAACAACATCCCACATAGAGATATTCACATTGGTTTTCTTCATTTTCTCTACCACACTAAAAGGTGCATTAGGAACTTTGGTAGAAACTTTGGGAGCTGCATCTATAAGAGGTTGAGGTGGGGCAACATAAGGATCACCTACATCTTTCTTTCTTGGATCTTGCTTTTTCTGTTGTGAAGTACTTTCTTGTTCATTTGCTGCTTGTATATGAGGTGTAGCACTTGAAGTTGAGGCCTGCTTAGGAGAAGGAGGGGCAACATGTTCCATAGCTCTCTTCCTGCTTCTTGTGTTATGAGCAACGAAATCCTAGTTTACATTACAATGCTCCCCATCCTGATGATTCATGAAAGAGTAATCATCACGTCCTTGAATATATGATGCCTCCTTAGGATGATCCTCCTTGTATGATTTCTTTGCTGCAGGTTCTTGTACAGTTAGGGCCATATAAGATTCTGCCTTCTGGCACATGCAATAGGTATAAGAATAGTTGCAAGAAGGACAGAAATATTTATCTTGGGCCAAGTTATTTTGAGGGACTATAGCTCTGTTCTGATTTGAGCTTGAAGTAGAAGCATGACTATTTTGCCTACCTTGATCAAAGGAGCTATTCCACTAATTAGGAAGCCTAACACTACTTGGAGCTTGATATTGCAGTTGGGGAGGCTAGCCACTTTGAGCTTGCTGCCTTTCTAAGGCCACCACCTTGTTACTCATCATTTGTTTCATAGAGAGACTATCCTCTAATCTCTTCCCCTGGTCCTTCAACTCCCTCCCCTGCTCTTGCAATTTTTTATCCAGGGTCTTCTCTCTTTTATCTGTATTCAGCACTAGACCTTGGAGCATTTCTTTGAGTTCATCTATCCCATTTGAGGATGTAGAAGCTTGAGGGACTGGAGTAAGGGTTTGTAATGTAGAAGTTGTAGGAAGAGAGGCCATTGCTGGTTGGTGATTAGGAACATTAGGAAAGAAAGGCATAGGAGGCCTTGGAACCAATTTTCCTCCTTGTATTAGGATGTTCTCAGCTTTTACGGCTATCTCATAAGCATTAGGCAAGGTATCTCCTCCCATAGTTTGGATTGTAGTGGCAATATCACTGTTAAAAGCTCTAAGGTAATCCAAAAAGGCATTACCAGGGGTAGGTTTCATTGCAGTAGGTATTCTATCCCATGTCTTTTGGAATCTATAATTAAAATCAGTCATACACTCATGGGGGGCTCTTTTTATTGTAGTCAACTTCTCTAATAGTGATAGATGGTTACTTCTATCATCAAAATGTTTGCATAATCCTGCTCCTAGTTCATCCCAATTAGTTATAGAACCATGAGCTAAGCCTCTATACCACTGTAATTCTTTTCCTTTCAAAGATGAGGCTAGAAGTCTGACACCAACATCATCCTCTGTAATACCATGAATATTACAGACATTAGCTACTTCTTCGATATGCTCTAAAGGGGAGATGGAAGTTTCACTAGTAAAATCAGGTATACTTTTTAGTGCAGATATTGGTATATCATGCCTTTGGGCTAACAATAGAGGACTCCCACCATTAAAGGTACCAAAATCATGAACTCTTGGCTATGCCATGTAAACAAGTGTTCTATTGATGACTGTTGATGGCAACCTAGGCTGAGTTCGGATAGTAGGAGGAGTAGAGATAGATCTTACAGGTATATTAACTATTTTTTCACCCCTAACTAGTGATAATGAAATTCTAGTCCTCCTTCTTCTAGGATTTGAAAGAGAAAGCTCTTGATATTAAAATTTACCTTTGGAAGATGCCCTTGTTTTAGTTCTAGGCATGAATCACTGCAACTTTGGCCTAGAACCAGATTTGTTGACGTTCAGAGTCGCCAAGTACTTTGAAGAACCAGCCTCTTGAAGGCTTGAATACTGAAGCCAACACTACCTCTTCAGCATTAATCTCTGAAACTCTTCCTTCTCTGACACCAGTAGACTTTGAATCTTCAATAGGATTGTCCCACCGGGCATGCCAAAAACTATTGTCACTTGGGTTTGCACCCTTGTCCAAGGCCTATGCGCGAGGACAACCTAGTGAAACATGGAAACAACCTCCAAGCTATGGGACTTGAACTATGAGGTTGTGTCTCCATAGAAGGCCAGATTTCTCTTACTATTAGGGTGCACCTAACTACTCTTGAAAGGAAAAGGGGAAGAAGGAGATGCAGAAAACAACTCTACCCTACCTAAACTACAGAGGTGATGCACCAAAATAGAGTGTTCAGACCCATTTCTTCCCAGATATGCACTATTGAACCAGAATGAAACTAAGGATATATACATACAAGCTTGTTTTGATCTAATAACCTCATGCAGATCAAGAAACCAAACTGAATAACACAAGGAAAGAGGAATCTCACTTATATATTATCCAGTAGGCAAAAATAGATACAATATGCAGGCTACAGATCTCGACAATACACCAATGAGTGGCAAAAGGGATGCACATACACATTAATGGTTGAGGGAGATAAAACAGAGAATCATTCAGTTCAAAGGCACAGGGAATGTTACACTAAGAGTTGCAAAGCAATATTAGAGAAATCAGAAAGAGTCGACCCTTTTGGAAAGATTACAAAATTGCCTTTATAGTTTAGGCATAACTGAGAAAAATGATTCGGCATTAACTGCTCAACTATTTCCACTGAACCCCAAAATATCTGATCAAAGATCACACTCAAGCATGGTTTTGAAGTACAAAATTAGATATTTGACTAAAGGAACACCTCGAGTAGACAGAAGTGGCACCAATGAATGATCCTGACATAGTAGATGGATCGACTGAGATGGTGGACTGTTTCCATATGCCTTGCATTCATTTCAAGTAGGTTGGAATTGATCGCGAAGATCAGATTGCAAGATAACCTTGATCATCTTTGCTTCCTGGTTCATGAATCAATAGGGTTGAAGAAAGTCAAACAGGCTATACAAGACAGCTGGGTCATGCGGGCCAATCACCTTTCTTTGTTCTGCCACCTGGGGAAGTCTTTCATGGTTGACCTTCTGTCATCGAACTAACTACGCCACCCTTGCAGATATTAATATTAACTGTGACGATTATATTAACTGCTAGCCACCGACTATCCTTTTTGACCGGGTTAGCGAGACACGTGTCAACAAGGCACTGTGTCACCAACATAACCCTCAAGCGACTTACCCATAGCGAGGTGGTGATGACCATCGATCAGCCTAGATCTGAAAATCGTGAAGACTTGTCATAATCCACACTGTCCTTACCCTAGACCCATCATATTTGGCACCACCTTTGCAACTGTTGGTGTATCCAACTGACACCTGGCAACACCTCAGCGACCGCACCCTGGCGAGACCTGGCCCCACTGAGACGTGGTGACCTGTCACTACGTCGCTATGATAAAGATCGCACATCTTCACCATGGTGACATGGCGACAGTTGTTGATCTTCTCTAATCTAATAGTCACGAAGACCCACCTTCATGCTACCTTCCTCCCTTGTAATTTGCTAGGCACATGGTACATGTGGCCCTTCCCTGTAGGTCCGTCGGTCGTTTAATCCCTACTGCGCTGGCGGCATGAAATACGGTCCCACCAGGACATGTGGCACCTTGTCGCTATGTCACTATGTTATCTCCCGAGTGGTTTCTAATGGTGAGATAGTGCCAGCTATAGATCTCTGTAGATCTGATGATCGTGAAGACTCATCTCTTGACTGTGCTAGCTAAACTGAAGATCTGGTGCACGTGGCTCCCTCTGATTTGCTGCCAAACATGCTAACTCACCATCATCAACACACCTTTTTTGATAGGCACCATCCTCTGCCCTGTAAGCTAGACCCACCGGACACGCGTCGACCGGTCGCTATGTCTCCATCGTAACTCTCGCACAACTTCATCATAGCGAGATGGTGATGACCATTGATTGGCCTTGATCTGACGCCGAAGAAATTGCGAGGCGTAAAAATATCATAAGGTTCGAAACTTAGGTAATTTTGATATCTTCATGGGTATTAAAATATTAGTAATCGGGGAGGTGACCGTTGGGCAGGGTAACATTCAAATTTTGAAATTTGGTGGGGCAAACAAAATGTGGTAATAGTAACTTATACTTGAAAGAAATAGAAGATGGTTTGTTGATAATCATTGTATTTTTTGATGATATCATTTTTGGAGGAAACGATGAAACCAATAAAAAATTATTAGAAGATATGAAGAATAAGTTTGAGATGAGCATGATAGGGGAAATGAAATTTTTCTTAGGATTGCAAATTTTTAAGAACAAATAAGGCATCTTTATTTCTCAGACCAAGTATTTAAAAGATTTTCTAATAAGATTTGGTCTAAAAAATTGTAGACCTGTTGGAACTCCTATGGTAACTAGACACAAGTTATCAAGTAAGGATGAAACACCTACTCTTGAATAAAAGAAGTATAAATCTATGATTGAAGGATTGTAGTATTTGAATCATAGTAGACTAGATATAGCTAATGCAATTTTAATCATGGCAAGATTTTCGGTTGATCCTAGTGAATATCACTATGCAATAGTAAAGAGGATATTCAGATATCTAAAAGGGACATCAAATTATGGATTTGGTATGATAGAAGCAATGATTTTACTCTTTTCACTTTTACATATGCTGATTGGATTGGAGATATGGATGATACAAAAAGCACTTGTGGAGGAGAATTCTTCCTTGGAGGAAGAATAGTTTCTTCGCTTAGCAATTTTGGTGTAAATTAGTATTCACTTATTACACTTACTTAAGTTTACTTAGGTTAATGCATTATTTATTTATTTTGCATTATTTTATTTGTGAGACACTTGGGAGTATGTACACTCTTATGAGTTGTCATGATGACATCACAGGGGTCCAACTTCTTTTGAGCACATGTTGTCTACAACACAAGAATCTTCTACACACATATGACACTTTGTCATTCTTATCCTGTCATCTAGAATGTTGGATAAGGTTCTTAGTTGTCTTATCTCCTGGTTATTTCTAGAGACATTCTAGGTGCTTCCTAAGAGCCTTTAATATACAGGAACTCCTAGTGTACTCTTAATCATGGCATATTGAATATATTGTCATTTCGATCATACTCTCTCTCCTTTTGCTCTACTATGTGCTTTGTTTGAGTTCTTAGTTCTTGGCTAAATTTTGCACTTAGAAAATTCTTACAAGAAAGAAGCAAGATTGTGCCTCACAAAGTACTACAGAGGTAGAGTATGTTGCAATAGCAAATAGCTATAATCAAGTCATATGGATGAAGCAAATGATGAAGGAAATTGGAATTACATTTGAAGATCGTGTTATAATTTATTGTGATAACACAAGAAGAGTTAACATGCCTAAGAATCTTTTTTTGCATTCTAAGACTAATCACATTGCTATAAAGTATCATGTGTTGAGAGACAAAGTTGTAGAGAAAGAAATCAGACTAGAGCACATTAACACTAAGGAACAAATTGTAGACATCTTCGCAAAGGCCTTACCGAAGGATACATTTGAGTACCTAAGAGGCATGCCTAGGGTTATGCCCCTACCTAGTTCAGAATAAAAGATACAAAAGTGCATCAATCCAGAGTACATAGCACCATTGTTAGACTGGATGGAATGCTGATGCTTCCTCAATGAGGGAGTATCTATGATGAATAGAGTCAGTCAAGGACTCTTGGTAATTGGTAATTGGTATGAAATGGTGTATTTAGGAACTTGTGTTGTTTATAGAGTTATATGTAAAATTTGTAAAGAAATAGACCAACCTGTGGTCATGTTGATAGATTACTGTATGTTCAAAACAATTGAACCATTTGTGTATTATCTTTGACATTGATGTCAATGGGGGAGAGAGTGACATGAAAAACATTATACTATGGGAGAGAAATGTTGCAATAAAGGATTTGCATGAAGCAAGATTTGATTGATGAAAAGACTTGTTGGTATTCTTGGAGCCAGATCTTTTTCATCTATGTTGCCACCAATGCCAAAGGGGGAGATTTTTAGAATGAATGATGATGCTATGGGGGAGCATTGGAAAACATTGTTGTAACTATGTTTTTCATTGATGACAACATAGTAATGAATTTTTAAAGATTAATAGAGCAACAGATTAAGATTTTTGTATCAAGGACAATACACTATGTATTTGCTTATGCATAGTTACCAGCACATACTACAATATGTATTCGTCACATGGGAAAGTGTGTAGAACCTGAATCAGTAGAGTACGAAAGATATTCATGATATATAGAGAACCACAAGGAAATAGAGCATTAGGAAAATAATCTTTATTGTATGATTGGTACAACAAATTGTATTTGAAATGAAGGTTTGTGCAATTAACTAGAGGTAGTATATTGACCATTGAAGATGTCAAAAAGTGCAGAGGTATACAACTCACATGTGTGAAAGTTTAGATATAACTGTGAGATGAAAACATTAATTAAATTTGTATTTTGTTTAATTAATGTATGGTAAAGTGTGAAACCAACTCAAGGATTTATTATTGAGTATGGTATAAAGGAAAGATGTTTTCCAAGTTCTAGGCATCATGATTGAGATTGATGAGTAGAGACGAGTTGTGAATTGTGAAGTAGCAGAGAAGAGTGATTTGCTAATGCATGTAATTGACCTTAAGGGTTATTATCAATGGATACAAACTTCTAGATTTGATTGCATGATCTGAAGGTGAATAAGTTAAACGTACTAGATAGAGGAAGAACAAAAATATTGTCACATATCTATTATTCTAAAATGAATAGTACCAAGATCAATTGGAAAGTAGGTTCCTTGATATGATCTTGAAGTTGTTTGGATGGTGGATTCAACTACCTTCCGCAACTCCTAACATGGTTGGAATCTCCTAACAAGGATTCAAAGTCTCCTAATAGGGAATGTTTGTACTAAGTGTTGTAACAGAATCCTAATAGGGTCCATCTTCTAACAAGGAATATTCATATTACTACATCATTTTGTTGGCATCATTCCCATCAAGGTTTTCCCTCTGATCAAGGGTTTCCCTAGTCAACATATCTAGTGTAATTGTGTATGTATGGTTGTTGTTTACTTTGATTAAATGGTTAAGATTTTTTATGAGGATAAATGTTTATGATTTTTATATAACTGATTCATCCCCCCCACCCCCTCTCAGTTATATTGGTGGACTGCCATTTTTAACAAGTTGATGATTTTGAAAAGGGGTTATAAAAGAAAATCATAGCAATGGTTTAAAACTAATGGCTTTCCAAAGTTGGGTTGAGAAAAACATTGAAAATAAATCTCAAGATGTATTTAGCTGACTCTATATGTATTATTAGGGTCACTCAACTGTAGATATTAAGTTTGAGTTTCTAGAACCCTCTCGGGTGGCATAAAATTGCCTATTTAAGAAATGCCCATAAATTTTCTAAGATAGCTCTGGGTGATAGTTCATAGTTTTGTCTTGTAGATTACTTTAATGAAGGCACCCATGTGGGTTAGCATATTGCAATTCTTAATTCTATAATTCCACATTTGTGGTGATAATAAGAAGCTCATATTTTATTCTCAAAAATTATTGTTATCTCTTTAGTTAGAATATGTGTTTAAGGTTTTAAGGGGAGCATCCTTGATCACTTCTTCATTCAAAATTTTTTTCTTCTCCAATGGGTCTTCTATTGCTACACCATTTTCACTAGAATTCCCATTTTTGAAAAATATTTTAATTTGGTGTCTACTTCTTTGTAGAGTGTATCATTTTATTGAATGGTCATATCTTCCTTTTATTTAAGGATTTCTCTAACTCCTCATTTGTTATTTCAACTTGTTGTAGTACGATATGGAAGTCAATTATGTGATTCTCAATAGTCTTTCCCAATTTGTAATCCTCCATCCCTAAGATATAAATTCTCAAGTTGTTAGACCTCTTCTAAGAGAACTTATCTTTCATACCAATTTTTGGAAATCATATTGGAAGCAAGATACTATGATGGGGGGGAATCATGATCTATAAAACTTTTAACTCCTTCAAAAAAAAAAAAATATTAACTTCATTCACTCCTCCTAATCCATCTCATATCTTTGATCATATGTCATGTCATCATAAATTGTTAAATGGATATAACTATGCATCACATCTATCAACATGAAAAGTAAATATAATCACATAACACCAAGATTTTGGTTACCTAGAAACCCTCAAAGGCAAAGGTAAAATTGGGGTGGGATGACATCCACAACTTTTCACTACTATAACAATAAAATTTTCCTACTAGGGCTACACTTTTTTATTACCTCTGATGATCTACACTATGAGGGATCTTCTTTATTAAAATCTTTACAAGACTGTTAAGTCTACCTTGATTAAAGAATTTAAACTAAAATTGAAGTAAGCACTCTATTATGGCATTTAACTAGGTCTATTAGGATCACTTTTTTTAAGAGACTTTCCCTAATACACTAGTTTAAATGTCTCAGTACACAATCCTTTGGTTAGCACTATATCCTATATTTTAAATCTTTTGTTCCCTTGTCTAAATTGATCTCCTAATATGATTTTCTCCATTTTCCCCTTGATTTCTAGGTTTCTCTATCCGACCTCTATCTATGATTATTAAAATTAGCCTTCCTATACTCTTTCCTTGACCTTCATGTGCATACATTATCATCCAAGGTATAATTGGAAATATTCAAGACTATGCTAAGTTACTAAGAGGGGAGGGGTGAATCATTAACTTCTAAAACTCAACCTATTTTAGCTCTTAATCCAGCAATCCAATTAGCATTTAATTCATCACATATAATCTAATCTAATTGTAAGCATAAGAAACTAAAAACATGAAAGCATTCATAACACTATGACACAAAGATTTGGTGACCCAGAAACCTTCCAAATAGAAAGTAAAACTAGGGCAGGGATGATACCAACAAACTTTAGTACCATAGTATAAAGTTAGCCTGTTAAAGCTTACATTGACCACTTTGATGATCTACCCTATTAGGAGCAATGATGACTACTAGGTCCACCTTGTGAAAGGATTTACAAAGATCCAATTAAGTATGCACTTAGTAAAGAGATTTATAAAAGACTGTTAGGTCTACCTTGTGAAAGGATTTGACTTATCAACCTATTAGGATGAAACAATAAATGATCTTTGATCTGCAACTTGGTTTGTTGAACGAGATTCCTTTATGTACTAATCACATTGCTATGATAGATATGTCTTTGTTGCTCCTAATACTATTGTATCCTTTTCAATTTTCTCTTTATGCTCTTCTTTCATGATTACATTAATTCCATGCTCATTCTCACACACTTTATTTATGATACAATACATTACATATATCAATCCAATTATACAAATTACAAAGTTTCCCAGAATACAAGTTACCAAAAATATTAAAAAGTTAGCCCACACGAAGACATTTTGGTTCTTATGACAAACTCAATGAGGTTCTGATACTTGACATCCACTATCAATGCTTGGCATCATCATGCACTTGGTAGACATAGAAGCTCAGTCCATACTAATCACTGTCAAGAAGTCTTGAACTTGATTTGCACTGGTGACTCAGTAGATACTATAAAACTTATCATATAAATTGAGTCTCTTGATTTCCATTATATGACATGGTAAACATTGTTACTTTGAGCTAAGTAAAAATTGAGTAACTTCATTTGACATCTCCTACTCTCTCATCCTGATGTTGGATCACGTAGTGTGATTCGAAACGTTGATGACAAAAATCTCCACACAATCTAATCCAGAAAATTGATCAACATTACTAAGATGGATTGTGGAAATCTGATCGCATTAACTAAGTAGCTCGGTTAACACTGTACTTTCATCACATACACTGCGAGCTCGGTGAACACTACATAGCTTGGCTTGCACTGGTAAACTCAACATACACTAAGATGCATGGTTTACACTACCGATCTTCACTGTAACTATGATTTCTTGGTAACCACTGAGATTTGTCCAAAGGACTTGGTAGAAATTGTAGAACTCAGTGACAACTAAAATACTTGGTAAACATTGATAGCTATACAAAGACCTTGGTAGCTATATACAATATGAATAAGTGTTCATTACTAACAAAAATCATGACTAATATGTCAACAATCTCCCCATTTGGCATTAGTGGCAAAATGACTTATCAACTAAAACTAATTTCAAAAAGTTTCCTAAATACCTTTTATCCATCACCTTGTGATACTAGCTTTGTAGAGTATACTGCTTTTCAAAGATTTTTCAAAATTGATTTTGTAAGGGATATATCTATACATGGTAAGGTTCTTTATATAGTATACTATACATCTTCCTTTTATATACAACATATCTCTCTCTACATAACTTACTTCCTCCATTGATTTTGCATGTTCTCCCCCATAACATATGTCTTTCTCCAATAGATATATCTTTCTCCTACTTTTTAACATTAATGCAAAAGTTTTTTTCTACATATTACATAGCAACACCAAAATGACATAAAAAAAATATGAATGTACCTTGAGAATAATCACCAAGGTGTTATCCTAATTTTCTTGCAAGACCATGCATGCGTGAAGTGAAATTTGAACCTCTATTGACAATTCTATCATATGATTCGCAATGGAGAAATTATTGTCCTGGATGAGAGTTTTTGAATGCACAATATGTTTTTACAGTGCATCTATGATGGGAAGAATCATATTTGTTATTTCTATCAATGTGGATCTTATCCTTGCTTCTTCTTTAAGCAATTCTGCTTGCATATCTAACAAAAATCTTATGCTTTGAAAATGTGCAGAGCTTGAACTAGGGTCAAGTGGTAGCTGATGAGCACTAGCCTTGAAATCTTCATCTATTTTGGATAATTTGTCATTTATTTCTTTAGTAAATTTTGAAACATCACAAATCTTTCTAAAAAGTGATGATACAATGTATAGGATGCTTCTAAATTGCCCGAAATTCTAGAAAGTTCTACTTGATAAATGGCTATCTACTGAGCAATGTGCTCTAGCACTTCATTATCAAACTTTTTTTGTGATTTTTGTACTTAGAATAGAAATAATAGTAGACATGCTAGGACTAGCTATAAAAATTGATACTGTGCATATTGAAGGAATATTTATAGAAATACCTAAAGAACCTAAAATTTGTCTGCTCAAAATTGAAGGGCTCAAAACTAAAGTACTCAACTTAGTTGATGAAAGAAGAGTCTATAGGTCAATAGATGACGTGGAAGTCACTTCTGTTAGTGATGTGCTGAGTTTAGTGGGAGTAAAGAGTGATTAGACATTTGGATTGGAATTGGTGGTCACAATAAAGCTTGTTGGGGTTGTCTTCATGCTTGATGTTGTTACTGGTTTGCTTGGAGAGTGAGGAAGTGAGGCAATGACTGCTATAGCTATCTTAACTAGATTAGTCTCCTCATCATCTGAATTTTCTTCCCTTGTAGCCTCTTTTCCATGATCCTCTTCGTCTTCTTCATTGTCAAAATGAGTTGATTCTTCATCTTTCTCCTTATCTTCTTCATCATCATCATCTTTGACATCAATTGGAAAATCACTTGGTTTATGTAATAGATAAATATTCTTCCAAGTGTTTTTTGCATTCTTTACAACATGCTCAATCTCTTTGATCAAAAGAAGACAAGTATTAAACTTTAGAGTCAATTTTTCTTTATTTTTCTTCAATGACTCTTTTACCTCAGCATCTCATATGCTTGGTAATAGTTGCCTCAAGGTTTTTCGATATATGTCTTTGACAATTTGCATGGAAAAATACCATCTTGCTTTATCCTTTCCAACAACTCATTAGAAATTTGAGAAGCAAGCTAGTCTGGTGAGTATTTTCATTTACCTATCTTATCCATCACCAAGTCTTCAATCTACTTCTACTCTTCTGCTATCCTAATTTCATATTTTAATGATTTGAAAATTTTTATTCTTGCTCTTGATTCTAGATCTTTTAATCTATCTTGCAAGCTGGGTGGAGGTTTTCTAAATATAATGTCTCCTCCTTCCTTATCAGATTTCTTACTTGAAGATCTCCTTGTGAAAACTATAGTGGATGTCTTTTGGGGCTTAGGGATAATCACCTTTCCTTTCTTCCTTTGTGGCTCTTCTTCTTTAGATTTTGCATCTTCCTCTGCTTCCATGTCCTCACCTTTTCCCTCAATTAACAAAAGGGTTGAACTAGGTTTCATTTTGTTAATTCTCTTCTTCCCATTGTTCATCGCCCAAGGAAGCTTTATTTAAAGTTCAATCCTAACCTTTGCTTCATCATGTGTCCCAAAATATGTAGCCTTAGGATCAACTGGATCATTGACAAGAGCTTCAATGATGTCTTTAGTTTCATCAATATTAACCTCATAACCAAGAGGTTTTACCCACACAATTCTAGGCTTAACTACCTAAATGTAAACTTTGTCACAATCCACCATGTAACATACATCTTCCTTATAATATTCTACTAGTTTCTTGGGGATTCATAACCTATTGTTCATTTTCTCTTTGAATGCATCAAAATAATTATCCATAATACTATTGTAATTTTTCCCCATTTCACCAATAAACACATTCATCTAATATTTCACAGGAACATATTTTCTCCAAACAATAGTGCCTTTTGAAGGGAAGAATTTATGAACATAGAAGAATAGATAAGTTAAAAAGGAATTGAACTGACACGGTTTATTTTTAGAAGTTCTTTATGCTTTCTATATTTTTGTTGAATTGTTTCAACAATAGCTCGGCAAGGTTGAATGACAAATTATTCTTTACCACCTTGTATTCCAAATCCATATCTTCAAATGACACACTCTTCAACCTACTAGAGCTATATATTTTATGTGCAATGACATGAATACCAAGTTTCAATTCTATATTAGAAATATTATTGATTATTTTTAGAAATACTATTGATTTTCATTCCCTTGTAGTCCCATTCTACAAGGGTTTTTATCATTTTGGCCTTCACTGGTATTGGGAGGCTAGTGATTCAATGAATCATCTTCTTTTTGATTAATACTAGTTGCTCCAACCATAACTAACCATTATGCACCAAACTGAGGATAAACCTAATCCATTTGACTTGAAATTTGTGGGGTATGTGAGGGATATGAGCTAACCCTTTGGTTTCTAGGTGTTGGTGCTTAGGTTTCAAAACTCCATTTACACATAGTTGACCTAGGGTATCATTCATTTCTAATGTACCAATTTATTGAATAACATATTTGAAATGAGTGTGCATATTTTTCATCTAAAGTACCTTTGGACAGATTTGAGATTGTGCTCCACTTGGATCTATGGTTTTGGTGATCATAGGTGTGAGCTTGAAGTCTGGTGCTTTCCATTTTACTCCATGAACCAACATGTCAGATCCTTGCTTAACCTTGCTACTGCTAGATGCCATCTTCACTCGGTAGGATTTGAGGGAATTCAAAAACTTTCACTAGAAATTTACTCAAATTGCTTGGAAGCTTAGAAGATCACACTTTCATAATAGCACTAAAAATTTCATAGTAAGAAATGATTTCATTTTCTTGCATTTAAAAAAAAAAAAAATTCCATAAATTCTTAATGCTAAGGTAGATTGACTTACATCATGTTGATAGACTATCATCCACTATGCTTGCATTGAACGCTTGATGAATTTTTTGTGACTCGATAACTATAAACATCTTTATCACTTCCAACCTTGATTGGTAGAGTCTATGACCCAACCTCACTCGATATAGAAGATAACTCTGTAGATGCTTGTACTCAATGAACCCTTTGTATCCTAAGAACTAATTTGGATCATTTTTCCCTTTCAATTTGGAACTATTTTGGATGTCTTCTTTGATAACATAGTTCTAGTTTCTCCTATGAGAACTTAAGTAGAAATGATAGAGTGACCCAATTCTTGAGTGACTTGATCATCATTACTTGAACTTGTGTCCTGATTAGACTTAGAAACCCATTGTTATCTCATCTATTTTTGGATGTTATAAGCTTTTTCCTTTTTCTCATCTTCAATTCTACCAATATTCATGTAGTTCTTTGCAAGATGACCAAGTTTTGTACAAATGAAACATCTTTTAGTAGTGTTTCTTTTCCTCAAATGATGCTTTACATAATATATTCCAATGTGTCCAAATTCTCCACAATAATGACATCTACACTAAGTGTTGTAGTCCTAACCAAGTATTGTTTTCACAATTTACTCTACTAGATTCAATACCTTGGTTTTTCATTCTGATTACTTGCCTCCATGTTTCTTAGATTTGTGAAATTTACCTTCAAATTTTGGTTTCTCTTTGCATTCATTAGCCTTATGACCATGCTGATTGCAATTGTAACACTTTCCATTGAATTTTTCTTTTCCATTGCTCCAACATTTTGTTTGATGTATGACCTATCTTACCATAGTGATTGCAAGTCGATCTTTGGTTCTTTTGAGCTCCTTCCTTGGATGATTATCCTTCTTGTCTATATTCAATTCCTACTTTTCCCTCTTCCCTGTAGAGGTTTTTTTCACTCAATTGATTTATGTCTTCTTGTAATTTCATCATTCTTTCATTGACTTGCCTCTTAGAGTTTAGATCATTCCATAATCTTTCATTGATTTTCCTTTCAGAATTTAGATCATTCCTCATTCTTTCATTTATTTTCCTTTTAGAATTTTGATCATTCCTCATTCTTTCATTTTCAAGTCTTAGGCTCATGATTTCCTCATTTGAATTGGAGAGCTAATCAATAAGGTCTGCTTGCTAAAGGGATTGGTTCTGAATATCATTGTTCCTTGCATCTATCTCTCCTTATATCTTGTTTCTCTATTTTATGACTTTACGTAACATTACTACCTAAATTTCTCACTCTATTTTTAGTTGTCTTACCTATTCTTTTAGGGAACCATTATTTTCTAGAAGTTCTTTGATTGTTTCATTGGCTTCATCTGAATTTCTTGAATGAAGGTCTTCAAATCTTTCTTCAATATAGACATGATCATTTATTTGAATTGCAAGTTATTTTCTTCTTTTCAAGGATTGAGAGAGTCACTCCTTTGCTTTCTTGAGTTGGGTAATGGTAATTTCTAGATCCAGCTTATCATTACCACTTTGTCAAGTATAAACATCTCCATAGCCTTCATCTTTGCTCAAGTTGTTAAGCTTTCTCTTGAGAACCACAATGCTCTAATACTAATTGTTGGAAATACTCAAAGACTATGCTAAGTTACTAAGAGGAGAGGAGTGAATCAGTAACCTCTAAAACTTCAACAATTTCAGTTCTTAATCCAAAAATCTAGTTAGAATTTAATTCATCACATATAATCTGATCTAATTGCATGCATAAGAAACTAAAAATTTGAAAGCATTCATAACACTCTGACACTAAGATTTGGTGACCCAAAAACCTTCCAAATAGAAAGTAAAACTGGGTTGCAAATGATACCAACAAACTTTAGTAATATAGTATAAAATTAGCCTATTAAAGCTTACATTGATCACTTTTGATGATCTACCCTATTAGGAGCAATGAGGACTGCTAGGTCCACCTTGTGAAAGGATTTACAAACATACAATTAGGTATACACTTAGTAAAGAGATTTACAAAAGACTATTAGGTCTACCTCATGAAAGGATCTGAATCATCCACCTGTTAGGATAAAATAGTGGATGATCTCTAATCTGCAACTTGGTTTGTTGAATGAGATTCCTTTATGTACTAATCACCTTTTTGTGATAGATCTGTGTTTGCTACTCCTTATACTGCTATAGCCTTTTCAATTCTCTCTTTCTACTCTTCTCTGATGATTACATTAATTCCATGCTCATTCTCACACACTTTAGATATGATAAAATGAATTTTATATATATCAATCTAATTATACAAATTACAAAATGGGCCACAATACAAGTTACCACAAGTATTACAAAGTTATCCCACATGAAGACATGTGGGTTCTAAATACTAACTCAATGATGTTTTGATACTCAGCATCCACTATCAATGTTCTATTGGAAATATTCAATATATGATAGGTTACTAATAGGGGAGGGGTGAATTAGTAACCTTAAATTCTTCTTTGAGTTAGTCACAAACCAATCTAAGCTACTGTATGCATTAATACTAAAAGTTAAAACATTCATCACACAAAATAACACAATTTTTTGATGACCTAGAAACCTTCCAAATAGAAAGTAAAACTAGGGTGGGGATGATACCCACAAAACTTTAATACTGTAGCATAAAGTTCTCCTATTAAGGCTTACATTGACCACTTCTAGTGATCTACCCTATTAGAAGCACAAAGGACTGGTGGGTCCACCTTGTTAGAGGATTTACAAACATACAATGAAGTATGCACTTAGTTAAGAGATTTGTACAAAGACTGTCAAGTCTACCTTGTTAGAGGATTTAGAAAACTAATTCACCCATTAAGATGAAGTAGTGGATCTGCTTACAACTGATTTTTGATAAGATCCTTTATGCACTAATCACCTTATGTGATCAATATAACTTTTATGCCTCTATATTAACCTTGCTATATCCTTTGAACTGCTTCTGATAATCTTTTGCATTTATTTCTCATTACTTTGCTATTGCTTCCATACATGTGATATCTTACAATACCCCTTACATATGTACCTTTCAAATTTACAAAAATTGTAAGGTCGACCAAATCATAAGTGAACAAATACATTAGAAAGTCGATCCGATAATAAATAACTCGAATTCACTGAACTGACTCAATGACCTTCTGATATATGGCATTCATTGTATTACTCATCATTATCATGCACTTGGTAGAAGTGAAGACTCGGTCCATACTAATCATTCGACATTGTTCTAAACTTGGTGACCACTAGTGACTTAGTAGATGTAGTGTTACTCAGTAGATATTGAGTTTACCTTGCTTCACTCGATAAACACTAATTCTTCCAATGCTCAGTTGACATAGAATTTGCATGACACAAACTTACTAGTTACTAGACATTGTGAAGCTTGGTAGACATTGTTGATCTTGTATTCACTCAGTAGCCACTGTGTGCTCTTCATATTGCCTGTATTCACTTGGTAGCCACTATCTACTCGGTGTAAATTGTTGAACTCTTTCAAAGCTTGGTTAACACTAGAATGCTCGATGAGAGTAGAGAATTATGTGTTGAGCTTGGTAGCTATACTCATATGGATAAGTGTTATCACTAATGGAAATACGAACTTAATGCCAACATGATCGACATCATCATGCACTTGGTAGACATAGAAGATCAATCCATACTGATCACTTCCAAGTAGTCTTGAACTCAGTCTACACTGGTGACTTGCTCAATGCTATGAAACTCATCATACAAACTGAGTCTCTTGTTTTACATTGTATGACTCAGTAAACACTATCACTTTGAGCTTGGTATAAACTGAGTCACTTGGTTACCACTAAGTAGCTTAGTTAACACTAGACTTATATCACATACACTGTGAACTCAGTGAACACTGCATAGCTTAGCTTGCACTGGTAAACTGAGCATACACTAAGATGCATGGTTTACACTGTTGATCCTCTCTATTACTGTGACTACTTGGTAACTACTAGGATTTTTCCAAAGAACTTGATAGCAACTACAGAACTCAGTGACAACTCAAATACTTGGAAAATATTGATAGCTATACAAAGAGCTCAGTAGCTATATACAATATAAATAAGTGTGTATCACTAATAAAAAACTTGATTGATATGTCAACGGGTATGATTTAGCGCTTGGTACCTCTTAAATGGACAAACGAGAGAGGTTCTAGATCATTATGAATAATCCAAAATTAAACCTTTTTCCCACTTAGTCCTAATTTTTTAATTGCTTACGCTTCCTTCCTAGGGATTGATATCCTCTAACAAATCATGTAGTTATTGTCAGAATTTAAAGTCCACTAATTTATAACTGAAAGGTGTGGGGGAGGGAGGTGAATTGATTATAGAACTATTATAAAAAAATTCAACCTTATTAATCCTTAACCATATTGTATGGACCCTAAAATGGTCACCTAGACTATGGGACCCCATTTATCAATTTATCAATACCTAAATCAATGCCTTGCAATATTTTAGAAAATCAATTCAAATCATTTTCCTTGATCTAATCATAATCAATTCAATTATTTCAATATCCTAAAGTTTTATAATTTTATCTTGTCTTATTTAATTGAAATAAAATTTCTCTTCTAATTAAATAAAATAATCTCATTTAATTAAAAGAAAATCTCAATTTTAATTAAATAAAATAAATCCCATTTTAATTAAAAGAAAATCCCTCTTTTAAGTAAATAAATAAAATCCTCACTTAAATATCTCTTTGTGATGAAGAAAGGAAATAAAACAAATAAAAATCATTTTTCTATACACTTAAATGCACATATTTCTAAGTGGGATTCCTTTTGCCTCTTTTCACTTTCTTGTCAAATACTCCTCTTTTCTCATTGGTGGAATTTTTTCTCACATGGATCAAACCCTATTATTCCATATTGGTTATGAGAAGCCTCCCACCTCCACACTTGATTATATAAGGAGCCCTATCCTTCTCATTTCAAAATAATAAGGTTAGTGGATATAGTATTGTTGTGGTGCAGATTTTGAAAGTGGGGAAAGAGTTTGAGCATTAGGGTTTGGACATTGGAGCTTCATTGCAACTTCTCTCTTCTTTTCTTCTTCTCTCATGCATCCACAGCTTCCATTATCATGTTTCATCCTTGCATTTCATATTAGCTTAGAGTCATATATTTTTTCATAGATTCATCTTCAATTGTTATTTCCTTTCATGCATTTCTTTACATTTTTATCATTTATATTAACTTGCATATTTATTTTCATGCATATTTGATGATCATGGAGACTAGAACTCTTTCTTTTCCTCTTTGAATCTCTTTCTTTATGGTGTGCTCGCATGGGCACAAACTATGTCAAACTGAGGGACACTATTACAAGCCCTTGCACTCCATGAATAGAGAGTTATGAGTCACCATTAATTGAGATCTATTCTTGAGAAATCTTAGATATAATGATTCAAAGAAGTGTTTCAACATTTTAGCTCACATTTTTTGCACCCACCATGGTGCAACCCACCTTTACATGATTGTTTTCACTATTTTTGGACCTAACCCCCTTGTGCAGATTTGTTTGGAGATGAAAAAGACTACATCCTAGATATTTGATAATATCTCCCAAAAAGGTTTGTTGCTCTAAAATTGTTGTTTAGTTTGGCAGCATATCAGAGAAGCTTCAATAAACAATTCAATTTTTTCTAAGGGAATTCATTTTTTTAAAATCTCTTTATTTTTCATAAAAAATAAATTTTGGGCACCAATTAGCAAATATTTTAGAAAAAAACTATTTTTTGGAACGGTCTTTGAATTGTAAATAGGTTTGTTTCTTTGTGTTTTGAATTTAGAGATCAGATGAAGGCTCAAACACTCAGTTTAAAAAATTGATCTATTTTGATAAAATGGGTCCTGAAGGCACAAATGAAAATATTTTTTTAAAATTATGACATTTTTTTTAATCTCTCTAATTTCTAATAAGGTTCTCTTTTTTGTATTTAGGATTTTGGGTCCAAATTCCTGTCATATAGCTCAATCTTGTTGATCAAGTCAAAAATCAAAATTTAAAAAAGGGCATTTAATGATTAACTTGCATTTAATTTTCACATGGCTAAATGCATGATGTTTATTGTTATTTGGGTTATTTTCTAGTTATTATAACTCCTAAAATAATATTTTTAGATCTAGCCCTAGGGTTTTCATAAGACATATCTATCATATATTGGTTTGCTTGTTGCTTGCTTGGAGCGATTGCTTGTGTCCTTAGATCAATTGAGTGATATGCACATTGTGAGGATTACCAGATATTTTTTTCATATCTATAATATTTGGATTTTGGAAGTAAAAATTGAACCTCTCATGTGTTTGAATTTAGTGTTACATTCTTTCATAGTTGACATTTTGATTTGGGCTTTAAGAATAAACCTAGATTTTCTTTCTTGCATATATGTTTCACATTGCAATTAGGCCCTATGCAAACTATGTGTGGTGTTCTTGAGAGAGTGAGCTTCATTACCTTTCCTTACATACGAAGCTCTTCTTAATGATAGATCCCCTTGTAGGTAGGGAAGGATATGATATCATCCCATTGTCCCATTTGGTTTAGTGAGGTGATTTCAAGCTAGTGTGTCAATTCATTTGTTTGCTATGTTTGGGTGAGGTGAAGAGGATAGATTAGTATGCTCTATTTATTTTTATGCACATAAGAAACTTGTAACCATTGAATCCAAGCTATGTCCACATGTGGTCCATATTTTGAGTCTTCCTTGTTAGAGAGGGTTAACCCTAGTGGACACTCCCTTTATTGGGTAAACCACATAGACATAACCTCAAGTGGTATTAGCCACTTTTGTCATAGCAAAAAAACCATTATATAAATGCCCTTATGGAAGAAATCTCCATAGTTTTGGTCTCTTGTTTGGCTATAGATTTCAATATCATCTCTATTTTATTAAATTCTTTAAATGTGTCAAAACCCTGGTGCATTGGGATTCGATATATCCCACTTGAGATTGCAAGAGTTGTAGAATTCACCATTACTATGAACCATAGTGCAGCCCACTTTTCCCTTCTAGGACTATGTGCATGATTGGAAAACACTTTGAGGACATACACAAGTGGAGTCCTTAGGGAGTAGAGTACTACATCACTATTCTTGTTCATTTGCAAGGTTACTTTGTCTCTTGCCCATTGTTTGAAGACATTTTATGCTTGAACTCCCTGATTATTGTCTTGTGTGCCTCATTAATGATAAAAGTTTGTTGATGCATCTAGTTGGTCAACTAAAATGAAGATAATAGTGGAGTTCTCAAGTTGAAAACTTGATGATTCATTACCTCTTGACACTGTCAACTTGCTCAATTTTTGATCCTATCATTTCTAATCTTCTTTGGTCAATCCAAGTCATATGAGGTCACTCACCCCATTGTTAGAAGCTTGTTCACACCTTGGATTGATTTTTTTTTAACCTTTTGAATTAGAAATCTTTTATGTTGCTAGTGATCTTGCTTGGAGTCGGTGAGCTAGAAACCATCCTTCTTGAGAAGATAGACCTTTCAATTCCTTGATAACATGCTTAGAGAGTCTTTATATTCTCTTTTCCATTCATTTCCATATAAATTCAAATCTAGTCAATTAAAATTTTGGTAAATCATCCTCCTGGTCCATATGTGTTTTGGTATTCACCCATAGTAGTGGACACCTCTATAGTAGTGTTGGTTTACACCTATTGCAAAATTCCATCTTATCACCTCTCTTTTGGAGAAGTGAGTTTTTTTTTCTATCCTAGTTTGGTACCAGCATTTCTAGGATCATCCTATCACCTAGTGCCTTTTCTTTCATTCTAATTACAACAAGATATCAAGTAGATCAAGGAAAGCGACCTCAAGTATTCTTTAACCAATTACCCTTAGTTAAAACTTGCCAAAAACCTAAGGAAAAGAACATGTATTTGATCAATCACCTAGGAACAACTTAGAAGTCTAGTTTGATCCCAAGAGTGACCTTAGTGAGTTTAATACAACCTTAGCACCTTCTTACTTAGATATGGATATGAGTTACATGATGACTCGATGAGAGAGGGAAGAAATGGGTGAGTGCCTTGATGACATATTAAAAAGCATCAACATACCATTTTATTTGGTAGTTCCTATTGTGAAAATTGACCAGGCTTACCCCTTATCTGAACTAGATATCTAGATGCACACCAATAGGATGAAAGAGATAAGATATAAGACTATCAAGCAAAAAAATCACAAAATGAAAACCAAGACAATGAACCTCATGGCACTTGTGTCAATAAAACATACACCAATAACTTGTTTAAACATTTAGGATAAGGTTTACCACTCAACACACCTTAAAGATACATGAGTAAAGACTTAAGAGAATAAAATGTGAAAAGAAAGCCTTCCTATATGAATAAGCTGCAAATGAAGAGAAATTTAGACTCCTAGATTTGGAGAGACAATCCTTGTTGGAGATAGAAAGGAAAACCTTCCAAGAAGAGAAAGATTGACTCTTTTCTCAACAACTCAATGATCAATTTAACATTGTTAGTGTTGGTGGTGGAACCAACTCCCCCCCATCTACCCCTCCTAAGACCCCATGAAGTGGAAGACATTCAAGAAGAACTTCATGATCTCCTAGCCCTAGAGGAAGAAGGACTTCAAGACATTATCAATATAGGAGACAAACACCTCCTAGGAACTCAAGAAGACCATTGCAACATGCTCACTATGGTTCAAAATATGGGGGTAGTAGCTTGCATTTTGACAACAACTCCCTAAACTTCATGAGGATGTAACAAGATCCATGTTTCCCATAGTATGTTGAGAGATATGTAGAGGGGAAAAAAAGAGATGTTCTTAGAGAAATAAATCAACAAGGATGCTAGATTCACCTACAACTTTGATGTGAACAAGAATATTAAGAAGCAACTTCCATCTATAGAGAAAACAATCAAACAAATGCAAAATATGATAGAAAAGGTGATGACACCTAACAGTTCATTCTCACTTGATTCAATTTGACCTAACCCTTTTGACAAGAGTTTTGACATCAAATATTACCATAGAAAGGTTGAGATCCCCCAATATGAAAGGTATGATGGGAATGGAGATCCACATGATCACGTGCATTAATTTTATACTATGAGTTTTGAGTTTCATTGAGATGACTTGTACCTCATGAGAATGTTTCCAAGGATTGTTAAGGGTTAGGTGATGAAATGGTTCACCAACATAACTCCCCCTACTAAGACTCTGAAAGAGCTTGTTCAAAGATTTTTTCAACACTTTACATACAAAATTTCAAAATTTGTCACCTTTTTGGACTTGTGCAACACAAAGAAAAATCAAGGAGAATCCTTTGTGACTTTCATGCCAATATGGAGACAAAAATGCTCTCGCTACTCTAGGACTATCCCTAAAAATGAGAAGATTGAAATCCTTATTAGCAACATGGTTCCTAAAATGTGGTATGAAGTTTAGAACATGGTTTTTAAGTCCTTTGACACCATGGTTGAAATTGCATTTAGGATTGAGGATTGTGAGAAATGTAGAATCTTCATTGGTAAACCTTAGCTAGTTGCCTTGCCTATTAGGCCAGTGATGATTGAAGTTCCTTTTCACCAATGGGTGTTGGATTTCATAGGCCTAATCAATCCTCCTTCTAGACAAGAACATTCTTAAATCCTAACTACCACATATTATTTCATTAAATTGGTAGAATCCAAACCTATGAAGAAGACTTCATTAGAGGTGGTATTTGAGTTTCTCAAAGGGAACATAGATTGGTCAGATTTGGATTCCTATGAAACTAATAGTGGAAAATGGATCCTATTTTCTTCCTTAGAGATTGTTGAGTTTTGTTATGATAATGGTATCCAAGTTGGTCATTCTTCTAATTATTTCCCTCAAGGAAATGGGTAAGCCAAATCTAGGAACAATAATTTGATTAATATCTTGAAGAAATTGGTCTCAGATAATAAGAAAAGTTGGCATAAGAATATGCATGATGCTCTATGGGTAGATAGAACCACATCTAAAAGAGCCATTGGTATCTCACCTTTTGAGCTAGTTTATGGAGTAGAACCTAACTTTCCATTACCTTTGGAGCTTTCCATTTGTAAATTAAAGACTATGATTGAAGATGGCATATGCAAAGATGCATTGGGAATGAGAATTTTGTATCTCACCAAGTTGTAGAAGGAAAGTGAAGAAATGGTAGATAAAATTTTTGAACATCAGGGAAGAGTCAAGAAGTTATTTGATAAAAGAGAAAGATAGGGGAAATTCATGGAAGGTGATTTGGTCCTGCTGTGGAATAAGAGGCATAAACCAAGAGGAATGCACTCCAATTTTCAATCTTTGTGGAAAGGGCAATTTAAAATCATGCAAGTGAAATAAAACAACTCTTTCAAGTTGGCATATCCCATTGGAGAAACCCTATCATGTTCTTATAATGGGAAAATTTTGAAGTTGTCTCAAATGCAAAATCAAAAGCAGGAAACCCTTGCATAGTGTAATACCCCAAAATTGACACATTGCCACACTAAAACAATTCTAGTCTATTTAGTATATCCTAAGTCCCATTATACTAGCCAATCCTAATTCTAATAATTGGTAATTGACCTAAGTGTCAAATGTAGAAAATCCCTAATCTACATTAATTACATCTTTATTTAATTCCTAAGTATTGACTCAAATTAGAAAAGTTAAACCTATTAATTAATTTAATTTAAATATGAAACCTAGCACTTTAATAAATTAAATATTACCCCTTTGGCTAAAATATACATTAACAAATTAAATGTATTTGATCTAACTAAATATATCCTCATTTTAATGTATTGGATTTAATTTTTCAATTAACTAAGATTATGCATTTATGAGGTCATATTAAATTTTATTGAATTAAATATACTCTCAAAATTCTCTCTTCAATTCAGAAATGGAAACTTTGAGTGAACTAGAATTGGAAATTGAATTAATTCAGTTAACTCTATCTCACATACAAAAGAGAATCAGTTAACTCTTTCTTACACTCAAAAGTGAATTAGTTAACTTCATTTGCACAAGGATGTCTCTATTCTAACTAAATGTCATTTCTAATCTTGACCATCCATCCAAATTGAGCTTGAACATTGATGAATTCTAGAATTCTATTTAAGGGACTCTCTATTCCTCATTTTAGGGGATGCACATGAATTATATCAAACTTATTCTGGAATAATCACTCACTTCTTATATTCATAGCTTTGATTTTCCTGCATTTTAAATCTCATTTAGTTTAAGTATGTACTCATTTAGATTAAAATGTTTTCTTTATTTCTAGATTAATATTGCATCTCATATAGATTAATCTTACACATCGTTTAGCTTTATGAAATCCTTCATTCTAGATGTTTGGTTGCTAGCTTCTTGGTTTAAGAGCAATTAGCAAAATTATTCTAGCTAGGATGCAATAGATCAACCTATTGGACATATTGGATGGACAATACCATGTTCATTTTAGGATGATTCTTTAGATAAAGATCATGTTAAAGTGAATGTGAATACAGAGGCCCATGTTTCCCACTCACACATAGTAGCTAGTTAAGCAATTTTTTCTATCATGTAGTTTGCTTTAGCTTAGTTGTTTGATTTCTTAGCTAGTTCTTACTTGTTTCCTAGATTAATTTTTTTTCTTTTTGTTTCCAAGTTGTCATATTGCTTTGCAAAACTAGAGATTGCTAAGTTCCTAACTAGGCACTAACATGCCTAATTCCATAGTCAGAATCAATTATTGCCATGATTCCAGTTCCCTTATATTTTTCAAACTTATAGGATTGGGGTTGAGCCAATGTGATGTCATGTCTATATCTAGGTTTCCCTTAAGGAATATTTCCTCTCATCTATCCCTCTCTGTTCACCTAGGTAGGCATTCACCTAGGTAACTCTATACATTTCCTAGATGAGAGAGAAGTTATTTTGAAATCCTAATGCTTTGATCAAATGGTCTATTAAAGATATGATACTGGTAGAATGGAGAGATTATAGGCATACTCAAAGAAAATGACAGCAAGAAATACAAGGACCGAGGCTAAAGAACATGGTCAAGGTTATGGGAACAAGACAGAAGAAAGATTGGTTGAATTTGAGGTAGAGTGAGCCTTGAAAGATGTAGAAATGGTGGGGAATGTAGTCAAAGGTTACAAGAGCAAAGATGGAAATGAAATAAATGGTAAAAAATGCATCTAGATCTCAATGTCACGGGTTGAAAGGTCAATCTTAGAGATAGATTTCTAACCATCAAATAAGGATTAGATCACTTGATCCCATTTTAGTTCCAACTTCAAGACATTTAAGTTGTGATGGTCCATATGGTTAACATAATAGTTAAAATCTAAGGTTATCACATCTTCACTAATAGTTAGAGCTAACCTAGAGTTAAGGTTACAAAGTAGTGAAAACATGGCTTTATGGTGTTGCAAGGCATTAAAGTTAACTCTTAGTGAAGGTTATAAAAGCGGGAGGGACAAAAATAGTTAAGTAAAATAGTTTTCATGAGATCACAAGCTAAAAGAGATTCCAAAAATTTTGAGTTGCAACCTAGTGAAAGTGGTAATAGTTAAACATTAAAATAATCATCACTGTGTTGTAGGTGATTAAGATGACTTTTCAATTTGACTTGCAAAGCAGTGAAACGTGATCTAGGTAGTTAGGTGTAAGGTGATTGCAATGTTGCATGCAGTATTGCAGTATAAGGAATTTTAGTGGCAAAATTGTGAAAAGTCATCTAAGACATTCAAATTTTGAACCGTCACACCATCATAAGTGGCGAATGGTAGTCTAAGCTTAAGGCTATGAAGGAGTGACTATATGTATTCACATAATTTTAGGTGGTTAATGGAAACCTTGAGTTAATACAACTTGGTCTTGACTAATATTCATGTTCTCCCTCGGCTTCTATATGCTCTATAGTTATCAACTCACTTGAAATAAAATATCTTAATATTTCACAGCTTTTATCATCCTTTACTCAGTATATATTGTTCCTCAATCTATACTAGGGTTCTTGGAAATATTAGACTTGCTCAACATGTGACAAAAATATAAACAAGTCCATGTAACTTGACCTTCACTATGCACCTTGGTCATAGTGATTCCTAACCAAATCTTTATAGAAAATGACTAAGTGTTGGACAGTAATACCAATCAAGGCTTAGAGATCAATAAGCCATAAGGAAATCATGTTTCTAATTAGTCAAAAAATTATCACAATTTGGTTGTTATGAAATTTTTCTTTAATATTCATAACATGATCAATTTTTATTCAAATAATAGTGATCACGTTTAGGATTGGTAACAAGAATTTTAAGCAACCCCAAGGTTGGGGTTAATGTTTTCCCTCCATTTTTATTGATTTAGATGCTTTTTATTTTTTAAGATCAATTCTCATCTTTGACTTCATTAGGTTTTCAAATGGTGAATTTGGTGTCTCTAAAATTATCAGCATAAGCATTCCCACCTTTCTAACCATAAATTTTTCTAATTTTTGGACAAGATTAGCATTGTGAAGTTGGTTTTCTCTATATCATTGTCATGACAATTTTCTCAGACATATATCTACCTTCCTTCTTAAATAAATTTTTATTTACTTAACCAAATAAAAAATAAATTACATATCATTTTTATAGGTGTTATTTTGTACACTTTTTTAAAAATAAGCGTTGATTTTAGAATATTGTGATGTAAGTTATGCCCAATGCACCAAGAGGTGCCCAAATTTTAGGATGGAGTCACTCCACAAAATCATATAGAATAAAACTACTTGTTAGAATATTATGAAAAAATATACAACTTATAGACCTCACTCTTACCTATCTCATACCAAAGGGTTTTTGAAAATACTAAATATAACTATATGTTTTTTTGAACACACAAAAATGGCTATGTCATGTTTTCTTAGTAAAAATAGGAATAGTTTTTTCTACATACAAGGTTTGAACCTCTTCATCTTATCAACCTTTTAAAAACATTAGTTGTTTAGAAACTAGATTTAGATTATTGCAAATTTTTTTTTTATAGATATTTTCTCATTTTGAGTGGATGACCCTCAAATGGGTCTGCCAAGATCAGGTTTACCTAATTTTAGAAAAAAGTGTCCACTTATACCTCCTTTTTTTCACACCATCTCAAAGCACTTACCTTGAGAAAGGTTCTTATCTCTTTCAACTTATTGACCAACTTGAGAAGATAAATAAATTGTATATTTATGCTCCACATATCCTTAATATATCAAATAAACTCAAAGTTATGGGCCCATATAACTTCAATTCAAGAGAGGTTCTTATTCATTACAACTTTGAGATCCTGAGATAAGGTAATTGTTGGAACCAAATATAACAAACAAAGAAAGGAAAAAACCATTAAATATATCCCAATTATTAGAAAGTAAACATTTATCCAATTTCTCTAAAATAATATAATATTGAGTAGACATGTTAGACCAAGTAAAAGAGCCACCCACTAACTCCACGTCAGTTAGGATACCATCAAAGAGAAACCCATGAAAGTATAACATAGAATCTGATAAGTTCCAATTATAGGTGTATTTAAATCCATTATGCTCAACAAATTACTAGCCAAGAATTGATAGCTAAACATAATCAACTCACACTATAAATTTATCCTAGAACTAGAAGAATTTAAAAGCATAGTGTAATTAGTCATCTTTTCTTTCTATTATGTGATTGTTGCACTATCACAATGGAGGAATGAAAAAAAACTATAAATGTATTTTATTGTTGATCTATCATTTTGCACGATGTTTAACAACAACAATCCTTATGAACTCCTTTCTTGAAAAGTTAATCTGGGATCAACTCCAAGGTTTCAGGTGATCTTGCAACCTACTAGAATCCACTTAGTAGAAGATAAAAGCGAGTGTTCATGAGGAGGACTTTGGTAGTTCTTTAAACAATTTGGATAAGATTTTGAATCTACTTGCTATTTCAAAATAACAACCACACAAAAAGAAATATAATTTTTTCTATTTTTTTTGTCCTTTAATGAATGCAGTCTAACAATGCAACTATATGAATTCCTAATTTAACTAAGGGATTATTAAAGAAAATAAAAAAGATAGAGTAATAAGAAAATTAAGAAAATAACATGAAAAATAAAATCCTAATGGACATAATCCACAAAAACAACGCGTTTGTGAGTTAAGCCTTTGAAAATATTGGAGGGTAACCAGTGGAAATAGGAGCAACACTTTCTTAATTCCACTAATGCAATCATCTATAGGAATTTAGTAACTATAATATGTTTCACTTTTCATCAAATCACAAGGCCATGGAAAGTGTGCTCATGATAGATGAGAAGCTATGTAGGAACAATATGGTGATATGTTCTCAAACTAAGTACATTAGTAGAATTTGTAAACCCATAGAGAATACCAAAATTAAAAGATCACACAAATATAATAAGACAATAAAACTATTGGCTCAATTACATTTCATGATCATACATTCAAAAAATATAACACACTTAGGAAAGAATCACTACACTCAGAATGCAAGCACCAATAGCATGTATTATTGCATCAAAATAATGGTGGCCAAGAATACATATTACATTCCTGAATTTATATGAAATCATATCTTTATGCAAACATATGCATCTAAACTAATAAAACAAATCTATTTATGTACAAACTAACTAGTGCTAGATAGGACTCCATCCATATTTATATCATCAAACAGATGTGTGAGCCTTTACATGTCTTAAAACATAGAAAACATGAGAAAATAAGAAGAAGATATCCTTTAGATGATGTAGAAGTATTTGGATGTGCCAAAAAATAGAAGCTCCATCTTCACTACATGTCTATAGGAGTTAAATTGTTGTCAAAATATGTTTCTGATGCATGAAAAGATCTAAATCTAGAACTAGCAATTAACTATTGTTGTGCCTCTAACTTTTTTTAAAACTTTCAGCACACCTCTAAAAAAGCACACCTTAGAAGTAGCACACCTCCATACCTAGTGCACCTACACACCTGGTGCACCTATGCACCTCGGAAGCAGGTTCAAAAAATGAAAAATTTCACCAAGTATCAACACTAAAATTATAACTTATTAGGTTTGTTCCCCTTCATACCAAAGCTATGTTTGGGTATTTTCTCTTGAATTTCTCAATAATCTCGATAACTTGAGTTGCATCTAGAAAATTGAGGGCTTCATACTTGTCCTTCACTTTTTGCCTATAGTTTCCCACCTCGATGCGAGTCTCTATAAAATATCCTAGTTTCACATCTAAATATAGTAATGCTTATTCCATTTTGAAACCTTGTCTAATATCATCATCATTAGAAGCTTCTTCAAAATTCTTTTAAAACCACTCAACAATTTCTTCCACAAATATCAATTTTTCCCTTGCATCATCCTCAAAAATATCTAAGCATGCATCACTATAATGCTTATCTACCTCCAAAATTTTCTCTTGGGTTTGATCCTTGAGCTTATTAATCTTTGCATGTAATATTTCCATTATTTTATTGCCATCCACAATCTTCTATATCCAATCATAAATTTTATCTAACTCTTCTTTTGTGTATACCTCCATTAGCATTCGATACCTTTGACCCTTGATCAACTGTAGTGCTTGCAGGTCCTTGCCCTATATATGTACTTCATCCATCAAACTAGAATCTTGGTTAAAAAATGGCTGCTAGCTTATCCACATTATCCTAAATATGTTGTAACAACTAAAGGTTTCATTGTATAATTTGCACAAATTTCTCTTAAAAACTTTCTTGCCATTGTTGACAAGCTCTCAAAATGGAACAAGTTGCACTATCTCCCTGTCCCTTTTCTCCAATGTTGCATTCAAAGTCTCCTTAGGATTCTTAGGATCTAAAGGACCAAAAACTTCATTTAGATATCCTTTTAGGATCTCATTCTATTTGCAAAGTGTTATCAATTCTATATCATCCTATTATAAGTGCCTAAACACTTCTTTAATCCCAGTTATCACCATCAAGTTAACAGTGTCCAATATGTATTTCCCAAGCATAACCTCCTTGATCTATTAATCCTTTGAACTCAATTCTTCAAAATCTATATCTAGAGGAGGGATATCAACATGAGCTAATAAATCCTAATTCTAATCACTCATGATGAATGCCAATGCCTTTCCATATTTTGGTGGTGACTTAGATTTTCTAAGAACTTCAATCAATTCTCTTATTCCTTCCACCTCAATATCATATCATTTCCTTTTGTTTCTAATTACCTCATTTCTCAACCATCTTGGGATATGCTCCATTAGAGATTTTCCATTTGGTTATGAAGGAGTTTCCTCTTCTATGCTCTTCCCTTTGTCACTCCTCTCTAAAGTGTTCTCCTTTTGTGAGAGATCCACACTAGGAGTCTTTGTATCTGTGGATTCCACAGTTCTTATCTCTGTGTCTTGTGAGGTCTAGTGAGGTCGTTCACATATTTTCCCTTCCTCTAACACTTCATTGACAGACATTTGTTGTGGCTCTTCCCCTTGTTCTACTTGAACCTCTTCTTCTTCGTTATTTGGAGGAAGAGGAGTAGCTAAACCTTTATCCACACAAAATATAACTTGAATGGTTGATAGTGGAGCTATTTTGGGTCCTTGTGGCTCAGGTGGAAACTGAATCCAATCCTCATATTGAGGTTGATTAGTTGCAGTATCTCTTATTTTATCTCCTGCCAATTTAGTTCCAATCGACATTAAATCAAAATCTGACATCTAAAAGACACCAATTCATTTTCTGTCCTACTCATCAATCCTTTGTTATAGTTCATGTTCTTATGTAGCAGGCTAAATTGGCTACTCAAGAATGGATGGTGGCATAATTGTGGAGATTATTCTCCACTCCAACTCTATGGCCTTGGTGAGATGACTCCTCTAATTTAAAAGAAGGTTGTCTTCTTTTTCTTCATCATTCTCTTTTTCCTCTCCTTCTGGGATAACTTTGCAGACTAATGGGAAAGGATTAACCCACCTAATAACCTTTTGTCTCCTCTTGATCGAAGTCTTGATCTTTCTTCTCTTAGGAGTGATTGGGGAGGCTTGTACCTCTTGTTGAGGATGTGGAGATAGTTCTTTTACTTTTTTTTCAGCTTCTCCTTGCCCTTGTTTAGTTAGTGGCACTTGAGGATTATCTTGGGTTTGTGTAGCTTCAACATTCTCTAACTCTTATACTTTTTTTGACCTTTGTACATTTTCTTCCCTAGGTGGTGGCAGTTCTTGAGTTGGTTCCTCTTCTAGCTCAGCTTGTTGGGGAGAAGTTCTCTTCCTCTTGCCTTTAAATTTTTGAGCCCTATAATACCCAACTTCTTTGTCAAGGTTGTGCACAATTTCTAGCCTCACTGGGGACTGAGCCATAAAAGTAGGTACTATTACCTTAGTTTGTTGATCTCTTTCTAGGTCTCTTGTCCAATCCTTGGTTAGTTTAGTGACATGCCTAGCCATGTGATTAATATATGAGTTTTCTTCCTTATTAATCTCACCATTCATAGCAGGTTGATCACCAATCTTGTCTCTATTGGACAACAAATCAAGGATATCCTTAATCTTGTTGTGTAATCTTCAAAGGAACCTTAATCTTTGAGGCACTGCTTGCTACATAGAGAGTCATCCTATAATAATTCCTTATACATGTATCATAGTCATCTACTAAATTTATCTAGTGGTCCTCAATTGCATCTTCATGATGAAATGTCTTGCTAGCCAAATAATACACCCTTCCAATATTATCAAAATAAAGGAAAGGAGAGTTATATTCCTCCAAGGGATACTAGTCCTACTTAGGCTTAAAAGATGGAATATCTTGTTTGTAGACCACACTAAATAGTCCTATAATAATGGGCCACACCTAGGTTATTTTGTGTATCTTCCTTACTTTTTTGTATGTAGACAAGAGTTGTTGAGTGATCTCTAGCAATATAAGTTTGTCACTTTGATATCTAGGGAGATTTTTGGGATTGATAGTGGTACCCACTACCCTCAAACAAGTGAACCATCCATATTGAATATAGTAGGCTCTAACTTCTAAAATCTTTGTCGTTGCCTCCTCTGCCATCCTCTTTGCATACTCCCACTCAATGAACTAGATAATTGCGAACATAAATGCATAATTTACTAACCTATATTCCTTTATGTTCTCTACAAGCTTCTTCTTTACCAACCTGGGATATACTAAATAGGGCCATGCGTTTGCATCTTGCATGCTACCTTTTTTAAAGAGTCCTAGATAATTTGTCGCCCTTGTAGCTAACAAGTACACCAAATATGATGTCATGTAGAACTTACAATTATTCTTAGCCATCACCAAGTGTTCATCAAAGTTCTCACTAAGAATAGAGGCCCAATTAATTGGCATCTTCATTGTCTTGATAGTCTCAATAAAGTGCACCATCCATATATTCAGGTGTCATGATGTTGGCAACCCCATGAATCTACTCAAGAATACTATAGAATATCCAATATCTTCTTTCATCTAACCTCTCATCATGTCTACTTTTTGTTCTTTACACCCTAAAGGAGTCTTCTTGATGGGGTATGAGAATTGCACATGTTCTTTGTACCATCTTTCTAATTAGTGATAGGTTAATCTGATGAATTGTTTTCCTCTTAGAACATGGAATACCTTCTCTATGTTCTTAGGTCAAAGATCTAGGATGATCTCTCTAGTTATTCTCTTCATGACTCTTTCTTTAGAACCAATTTTTTTTGCTAGTGCCATGATCAATTATGAAGACTATACTAATATTTGATGTGATGTTGCATTAACTATTCCTAATCAGATCAGAATAGATACCAATGGGGACCTCTTTGTAGGCTTCTTGCATAATACCAAGAACTCATTTTAATCTATATGACCAATTTCAGTGTCCTAGATCTCTACATAATTGTGTTGGAAGTATGACTTTGCCAAAACACCTTAAAACTTGAACACCACTAGTTTTAGGACCACCTTTGTAGCAATGAAGGATGAGGAAGAAGCCATTCAATCTTCACAAAAAAAGACAATGTCTATTAGTCTAGAGTAAAAGAAAAATTAATTAATACAAATGCTAATGACGACATGAAAAAACCAAGAAAACCCTAATTGACAAAGACATCTAAAAACTCAAACTTTAATCCTAGAAGGCAAAAAAAGGTGCACTTGGTGCACCTTAAAAATTAGGGTGTGCATCTGGCACACCTATGAGGTGTAATAGGTGTGCACCTTTATATAAAGATAAGTTATAAACAAAAAAAGGGTGTGCATTTGGCGTACCTTTTGGGGTGCACCAAGTGTGCACCTTTTAATCATTTTAGGATGTTTATCCTAAGTATAAGATGTGCAATAGTGCACCCTAGATAGGTGCACAACTATGTACCTTATTCTAAGTAAAGGCTTAGGATTAATTTTTTTTGTTTTTTTTAATAAACATGGTGTGCAAGCTTCACACCATGTGCCTCTAATTTATTTGTGTCTCTCTATGTGTAGGTTTAAATATGGTTGGGTGTAGTAGCACACTTGAGGAGCTATGATGATGCAAGAAGTGGAGCTTAGAGTGAAAGAACAAAGGAGAAAATGAGAAGTGAAGAGTGGTGGGGAGTCCTAGGTTTTATAGACCCCAAACCTAGTGCACCTCTTTAAGGTGTGTAGCTGCACTGTTTTGCACTTCAAAGAGGATGATGCATGGTGCTCCCCTTATTACCATAAACTCATAACATAAAAAAAGAAACAAAAAATGTAAGAAAAAAATATGGACTTCTTATTTGCACCATAAATGCAAAATTATAGAATTCATAAGCATAATATGCTAACCCACATGGGCACCTTCGGTACAATAATTTGTAAGACAGGTTGTGAACTATCACCCAAAGCTATCCTAAACAATTTTCTAGACTTTCTTAAATTGGCACTTTTATGTCACCCGAGAAGGTTCTAGATGCTCAAATTTAATACCTAGGGCTAAAAGACCCTAACAATACACATAGAGTCAACCAAATACATCTTTGACAAATTATTTTAGATATTTTTGTAACCCAACTTATGAAGGCCATAACTCATGAACCATTGCTTTGATTGGAAATTATAACCACTTTTCAAAAATTTAACTCCTAATCTACAAGCTTTGAATGATGCTAGCACCCTTCCTTTGAGTTTTTGGACCTCATCTGGGCAATCTAAGGCTTCCAACAGTGAGTGTGAAGATTTTTCTTCAAATTTTTCCACCAAAAATCTACAATAACTTCCCTAATACTAATGCTTAAGAAATGAGAATTTTATATTACGCTTATAACTCTAAAATGAACCCTCTTGTAGAAAATGAGAACATTCTGTGATCGTATGAAAAACTTACTAAAAATAGTAAGTTCCCATAAATAGTAACACCTTGTCTGCTAGTCCTTATTAAAATAGAAAAGACTAAAAATAAAATATTTTTGGGTGATGCAAGATTGCCCTTGCACCCAGGATGCTCTTGCATTGGACACCTAAGGTAATTTGAGAAGTGACCCCATCATGTCTCAGGTGTTCAGAGGAAAACTAAGATGGTTAACCTCCTCCTTTGCTAGCCACAATGAATCCTCAACTAGTCTCCCTTTCCATTTCACCATATATTCTTCATAATTTTTGTTTTTGGTACTTTTTCCAATATGAATGCTTAATATCTCCTCAATCTCCTTTGTAGCCGAACTAGCTACTAGAATGCTTAACTGTGCTTCTACAACTTCATCTCCATCACCTCCTTCTAATACTCTATCAAATCTAAAATTTCAAATACTAGTGAAATATTCAATTCAATAGGCAACTTCACTTCATACACATTTCCAAAATTATGCCTCTACAATATCTTGCATGGTCCAAACTTCTTCATCTTCAGCTTATTATATGTACCGACTGGAAAAAATGCTCCTTTATCAAATAAGCCATGACATCATCTCCAATCTAATATTCCTTATATCTCCTTTTCACATTTGCCTTAGCCTTATACAATGTCTTCATCTTTATGATGTGCTTCCTCACCTCCTCATGGATGTTCTTCAAATGTTTAGCAAAATCCTTTACTTCAACACTACTTATCTGTCCTTGGAATGGTGGTTTACTAGTACTCCTATTGAGAAAATTATTATATGAAAATTCTACATATGGTAAAATTGTATCCCATCCTTTTGGTTTATCTCCAACCAAGCATCTCAAAAAAATTTCCAAACTACAATTCATAGCTTCCATCAATCCATCAGTCTATGGATGATGTGATGAAGTAAACTTTAAATTTGTCTTCAACTTCTTCCACAATGTATGCCAAAAGTACCCAAAAAATTTGGTATCTCGATCTGAAGCTATACTCTTTGGTAGATCATGTAATCTCACCACTTCTCTAAAAAACAATTTTGCTACATGAAAAACATCACTATTCTTCTTGCAAGGAACAAAATGTGTCATCTTTGAAAATCTATCAACTACCACAAAAATAAAATCATACCCACATTATGTCCTTGGTAATCCAAGAACAAGATCCATGCTCACATCCTCCCATGGCTTATCTAGTGCAGGTAATGGCCGATACAACCTTGTATTTTGCTTCACTCCTTTTTCCATCTTACATACTCTACAACTCTGTACAAAATTTGTCATGTCTTGTTGTAACTGTGGCCAATAATAATTTTTACCAACCAAGGCTATAGTTTTATCTCTCCCAAAATGTCTAGCCAATCCTCCACTATGCTTTTCTTTGATGAGATTCTCTCTCATTAAGCTTCCAGGAATGCACAACTAGATTCCTTTGAACAACATATTATCTTGGATCATGAAATCCAACTATTTTGTCCTATCAAGTATAATAGGTTCTGTACAAGCCTTCCATGCTTCACCAAAATTGAGATCATCTAGATACAATGTATTGAGTTCCTTGAACCCAACCACCTCTATCTACATTTCTATTAGCAAAACATGTCTTCTACTAAAAGCATCTACAACTTTGTTAGACATCCCACTACTATGTTTCAAAACAAATGTATAACTCTACAAAAACTCAACCCACTTTAAATGTCTTTGGTTCAATTTTCCTTAACTATTCAAATATTATAAACCTTGATGATTAGTATACAAAAAAAAATCCTTAGGAAGAAGATAGTGTCTCCACTACTTTAATGCTTGAACTATACCATAAAATTCCTAATCTTAAACAAAATAATTTCTTTTTGCATCATTCAACTTCTCACTGAAATAAGCAACAAGCATACCTTCCTAGCTCATAATAGGTCCTATTGTAGTACCAGTAGCATCACAGTCTACTTGAAACACTTTTATTAAAATTAGGAAGTTCTAAAACAAGTTGCTCAGTAATTTTCTATTTCAATAGATTAAAACTCTTATTTTCTCCTACGGTCCACTTAAACTCTTTCCTATCTCCTCTCATTGTTTCACTCAAGGGTCCACAAATACTACTAAAACTTCTTATGAACTTTCTATAAAATGTAGCTAGTCCATGAAAATATATTACCTCTATTGGACTCCTTTGAGTAGCCATTCAAGGATAGCCTTCACTTTCTCTGGGTCCATTTTCAAATCTTCTCCTAAGACTGCAAATCCTAGGTATACCTACTCTTTCTTTACAAAACTGCACTTCTTCAAGTTTATCAAAAACTTTTCTTCCCTTAGCTTATCAAACACCTTGAAAATATGAATCAAATGCTCCTCTCATTTCTTACTAAAGATCAATATATCATCTAGGTGAACAATAACAAACTTACCCAAAAACTCCTTTAGTAACTCATTCACGAGCCTCATGAAAGTACTTGGTGCATTGGTTATCCCAAAAGGCATGACTAACCACTCATATAGTCCTTCGCTTATCTTGAAAGTAGTCTTTCACTCATCACCTTCTTTAATATGAATCTGATGGTACCCACTCTTTAGATCTATCTTTTTGAAATACTTAGCTCCACTCAAACAATCAACTATATCATCCATCCTTGGAAATGGCAATCTATACTTTATTGTGATCTTTCTGATAGCATGAGAATTTGTGAACATCCTCCATTCTCCATTACTCATTAGTGCTAATACTACCAGTACAACACATGGACTTAGACTCTCTCAAATCAACCCCTTCTGCAACAACTTATAAACTTTCCTATTCAACTCTTCACTTTTTGCTTGTGTCATTCTGTTTGTTGCCTTGTTTGAAAAACTAGCTCCTAGAACCAAATCCATCTAGTGACTGATCTTCCTCACTAGGGGCAATCCTTCAAGTACATTATCTAATACTATATTAAAAAACTCTCTCAACATATCTACAATTTTGTAGGTGCCTCCTCTACTTCTTCATTCCTATCTTTAGGAATTATAGCAAAACACATATGCTCATGCTTCATACCTTTAAGAAACTCTTTTCCATCAACAAAACATGTTCTGGCAGTACTACATACCTTTTTTCTTTATCCTTCAATAGCTTAAACTTATGTTTCACTCCATCCTTAGTCAGAGTGTAGGTATTTTCTTGCCCATCATGTACAATGTGCCTATCAAACTACCATTGCCTACACAACAACATATGATGTATGTCCATAGGTATGATATTACATAGTACCTCATCTTGGTAGCTTCTAATCTTGAACTTATTGAGCATTTCTCATTGACTATAACCTTGTGGGCATCTTGCATGCAAGCAATATGGTATGGACGTGGGTGTTTCTACCTCTTCAACTTCAACTTGGTGACTATCATTCCTGACACTAGATTTTTAGTACTTCCACCATCAATGATCACATCATAACACTTATCTTCACATCTACACCTTACGCAAAAAAAAAATCTTTATTTTCTCAGGTTCATTCTCACCACTCAGCAGGACTCTTTAGTTAACCAGGACTTCTCCTCTTTCTACATCTTCAAAATGTGATTATTTGGCATTCTTCATCAACATGAACAACTCTAGCTTGGCTTTTCTTCTTTGATCTATCCTTCCTTGGTGCCAAGTACATTCAAATGCTCTATGCCCTTCTTCTCCATAGTGAAAACATTTCCCACAAAAGCCTCCTCTTCCAAATCCTTGTCCTCTGCCTCTTCCTCTCTAATCTCTATTATTCTGATCATGAAAATGATTGGAATTGTTACACCTCTGGTTCTAACTACAACTTCTAGTCTCACCCTTGTTATTTTGATCATCATTATGAGCACCATAAGATCATCCACCAAATCTTCCATAGTGACCTCTTCCACTATTCTTATTGTCAACCTTCGTGTTTGATTTCTCATCAAATCTTAGGGAAAACTAGTATGCCTCCTCAATAAGGCTCATTCAAACTAGACTTAGCTCCTCCTAAATGTTCAGCCTTAACCTATTAAGATATCATGGCACTTTATCCTTATTAGCTTCTGCATGGCTAGTTCTAATGAGAACTCGGTAGAATTCCTAGGTATACTCTTGAACAAATTTTCTTGATTACTTCAACCCTTGTATCTTCTTCAATATATCAAGCTCATAATCCATAGCAATGAATTGTTGCTTCATTTTATCTTTCATTCAATCCCATTTAGTGATTTTTTCCTTTCCCTTTCTATTTCACTCCAACTGAACCTCCTACTACTCAATCTTCGCATGTCCCTTTAGCTTTACTTTCCCAAACTTGACCCTATCAAGATCATCAATATCTTCATACTCAAAGTACTCCTCTAGTTCATTTATCCAATCAATTAGCTCCTCTAGGTTAAGATTTCCTAAAAATGTGGGAACCTCAAACTTAGGTCTTTTTTCAATCTTGGAGATGGCCCCCAAAAAGCCTCTCTTCTTCTAGGTTTAGAATTACCTCTACTCTAGAATTTTCTTCTGCTTCATCCTCATCCTTGCTTTCATCTTTCACAAGAAGATTTATTCCTCTTTGCATTTGTTCTTCCAATGCTTGAATTTTCCTTTGGAGGGGTCAAAAACCCTTAGGTGTAACACCTATAGCTCTTTTTCCACTCTCTCTTCATGGAGGTATTTTTGTGCTTCCATTGAAACCCTAGTGCAAACTGCCTCACAATCAGCAATCTATCTAAATGCTCAACCCAAACCATAGTCCTGGTGCAAACTGCCTCACAATTAGTGATCTATCCACACACTCAAGAACTCTAGCTTTGATACCACTTGATGTAAGGTGCTCCCCTTAATACCATAAAATCATAACAGAAACAAAGAAACAACAAAAAATGCAATAACAAAATATGGACTTATTAATTGGGCCACAAATGTAGAATTATAGAATTCATAAGTACAATATGCTAACTGACATGGGCACCATCAGTACAATAAATTTCAAGATAGGTTGTGAACTATCACCAAGAGCCATCTTGGACAATGTTTGGGCTCATGATTTGTAGGCTCAGAACCACCCTAGTGCCCTTTCGTTGAGTTCTCGAACCTCATCCGGGCACTCTAAGGCCTCAAATGGTGAGCCTAAAGATTTTCTGACAAATTTTTTCACTAAAAATCTACAATAACTTCCCTAATACTAATGCTTGAGCAATGCAAATTTTATGGTAGGCTTACAACCTAAAATGAACTTTCTTGTAGAAAATGAGGACATTCTAAGCCCATATGAAAAACTTACTAAAAATAGTAAGTTCCCATAAATAGTAACCACACTATCTACTAGTCCTTATTAAAATAGAAAAGACCAAAAATAAAATATTTTTGGGTGGTGCAAGATTGCCCATGCACCTAGGATCCTCCTGCATCAAAAGAAGTGCTTTACCTTTAATATTTGGCACACTACCACACCTATTGAGGTGCACTAGGTGTGTTATTTTTGACAAAAAAATGACTCTCTTAGATGATTCTAATTTTTGGAATTTGAGTTTTCAAACTGGGACCCAGATTTGACCAAAGACACTAGGAAAAATGCTACAGAAGACTTAGCCACTAAACCAGGGATCCAGAATGCTGAAAAAAATATAGTAGCATGTCCCATTTTCTAGGCAAAATGCGGTGTGCATTTTGAAACCACAACATTTCTTCTAATAATGTTAGGGTCAACAAACTTGGTAGTGAATTGGTTCTATAATTCCATTTACCTAATTTTCTCTTCATGTTTTGTTGTCTATTCAATTCATAGATTAGTTATGCATTGAGAGTTGATGGAGGATTACATGTGATTCTATCATCACCCTATGAATTCCATTTCACTATGGTATTTACAGTATAGGTAATTCCATTTAATTTTTCACATGCTATTTTGTTTCTCCTCATGTTTGTTCCATGGCATGCTAAAATCACTTGAATTGGGAATTGAAGAATAAATGTGGGTGAATCTATTAGAAATTTGTTGGATTTCATCTCACCTAATTCTAATAGTTAAAGAAATTCCATTTTCCCTCATGTACATCTCTTGTTCCTTTTCCTCTTTTTCATTTAGATAAATAACCTACATTTAGAATAGGAGTAAGGGTCAGAAAATTTCAAGACAATCTACTATAGTTATTCCATTGGGTGTGATAGGTTGTTCCAATCCATTTTTCCTGCATTGTTTGTGTTTACAAGAAATTTGGCTAGCCTTTACTACTCTCAGTTAAGAGATTATTCTATCATAAACTTTTGATTTAAGAAAGATGTATAATTGCATATCATTGTAAGTCATACAAGGGAGCTGTACCTTGTAATTTAGGGCAATGATAGAACACATACATTGACCCATTTTTTAATGACATCCTTTTGTTTCTCCAAAAAATTGGGTATTAAAAGAGTCAAGTTATAAACCTTAAAAAATAATAAAATATTAACCAAAAATCCTCCATTTACTATCTACGAAGAAATGGTTAGGAAGAAGCATCAAACAAAGCCATTCTTAAGATCCTAGATAGAGAACTTTGTAAACTAATATAGATTGGCACTTACAAATAAATATGGATTTGTGGGCCTATAAAAAAAGTATTCACACTGCTACTAGGGCTACTCCATTTTTACCTTACATATGGTGTTGAAGTAGTGTTACCTTTAGAGGTCAAGATTCCTTCAATTAGAGTTTCCCCAAAGGTCTAGTTATAGGTGAAGACTACCATACTATGAATTAGAACTTCTAGATGAGAAACATCAAACATTATTTGACCATATGAGGGTTTATCAAAAATGCATGTCAAAATCCTTTAACAAAAGGGCTCAACCTAGAGAATTCCAAGTGGGAGATCTTGTCCTACGTGAAAATCCTAAGAATCAACAACATAGAGATTAAAAGGGTAAATTTGAACCAAGCTGGCTTGGACCTTACATAAGTACAATACTTTTGGGTCAAGTTCTTATTTATTGTGTATAGTAGAGGGATAGAAACTCCCTAATCCTATCAACATCTTTCACCTAAAGAAGTTTTATTCATGATGCTCTTTCTTTCTAGGGGCATCCTTTCTACATGCTTATTGATCCTAAAAAAAATTATATATTGTCAAAAATTCTAAAATTAGAGAATGACCTAATAATGATCATCTTAGTGAAAACCTAGCGATAAGAGCTTTGATGTGTCTCCAAAAAAATTATATATTGTAAAAAAATTCAAAAAATGAAAATAGAAAAAGAAAAGGTGCCTTGGTGAAAACCTAGAAACATGCACCTTGGTAGCAAAAATACATTTTTTTTTTGTAAAATGTCCTTTAAAAGAATAAAGAAATAAAATCACAATAAAATCCAAGTGGTGAAAACCTAGAAACAAGTGCTACTTGAGGCCTTTGCATGCTTGTTACTTAGTGTGTCCTCAACACTTAGCCTTTCTCCATCATGCCTTGTCCATGTTGCTTTAGTTTAGAATTGGTCTTTGTCTCTATCTAGGGGACATAATTATGTTATCTTTGGTCTCTTGGATGTGTTAGTCTTCAAGATACGTTATTAATCACATAATTTCAATGCTTGCCCATCTTTATTTTTCAATACAACCCCTAACATCAAGTGTTTTTGAACACTTATTGGTTTGGCATTACCTAATTTTTTCATGCAATCTTAAATGAAAGAGTTTAGATACTTAAAATTTAAAACAAAAATACTTCATTCTTGAGCTATGTCATGCTCTTTTCTTTGTGTTTTCTCTATTATTGATTTTCATTGAGTGTCCTTGTCTACAAGTCTTGCCATTATGCATACCTAGAGAACTTGGAGCATGCGACATGTTTTTTATTTTCTTTCTGCTTGTGGGTATGGTCTATTGGAAATAATCAAGATTAGCTAGGTTACTGAGAGGGGAGGGGTGAATTAGTAAGCTCAAAAACTTTAAACTAATTCAAGACTTAATCAGAATCATCCATTTACCATTAGTTCATCTATTCTACTGCATGTATGAGAAACTGAAAGATAAACATTCATGAGACATGAATACAAAATTTGGTGACCCAGAAACCTTCCAAATAGAAAGTAAAAATGTGGTCAGGATGATACCCACAAAACTTCACTATTGTAGTATAAAGTTGACCTATTAAGGCTTACATTGACCACTTCTGATGATTTTCCCTATTAAGAGAAATTTGGATTGCTAGATCAACCTTGTTAGAGGTTTTAGAAACATACAATGAAGTATGCACTTTGTTAAGTCTACCCTATTAAAGGATTTAAATAACTACTTCACCTGTTAGGAAGAAATAGTAGATCTGACTTACCACTTGATTGCTAACTATATCATTGAAGTATAGATCACCTCTTGTGATAGATATAACTTTACTAGTCCTTATAGACCTTGTTGAATACTCTGCTCTACTACTGATTCACATTCACTCTTCTCAAAACATTACTTCATGCTTCTTCTCATTATGATACATTGGTATGATACAATACATCACATATATATACCATTCCAATATTTACAATTACAAATTTGGCTGGAAAAAAAGAAAACAAAATATTACTAAGCTAGCCTAATAGAAGAAACTTAGGTTTTGTAAGCTAACTTGGTGAACTATTGATACTCAGCATCCACTGCATTACTTGGCATTGTCATGCACTCAATAGAATTAGAACCTTAGTCCATACTAGTCACACAATATAGCTTTGAACTTAGTGACTATTAGAGACTCGGTACATGTAATGTCACTTAGTAGATATTGAATACTTTGTTTACCTTGCTTGCACTCGATAAACACTGCTCATCCCATCACTCGGTAGATGTTGGCTTCACATCACAAAAATTGATTACTAGATAGACACTATGAAGCTTGATGACCACTATCTACTTCATGATAACTACTGGACTACACACTATCTATATTCACTTAGTAACTTCTGGAATGGTCAGTGTGAACTGTGAAACCTGGTTATCACTGGATTGTTCAGTATGAACTAGAGACTGAATGATGAGCTTGATAACCATACATAATTGAATAAGTGTTGTCAATAATGAAAAATATAACATAATTCCAACAATATCCCCCTTTTAAATTAGTAACAAAAATACTTATAAGCCAAGACTTATGTACAATGACATACTGATTTTTGATTTTTCAAAAATTTATCTTTGTAAAGCTGTTGTATATAAATTTTCAATATCTCCCCCATACATAGTCTCTCTCTCTCTCTTATTCTATACATATATCAATCTATTCTCTCCCCCTTTTTCTTTCCATAAAATATCTCTTACTCCCCCTCTTTGACAATAATGCCAAAGAGTCATACTATATATTCAAATAGAGACACCAAAATGTGAGACAAACTCGAAATGTACCTTGAGAATAAGAGCTAATGTCTTATCCTAGTTGTCTTGCAAAATTTTTTAGGTATGGAGAGCTACTTGAACCTCTACTAAAAGCTCAATCATATGGTCTAGAATAGAAATTTTTTTATCCTGGACCAATGACTTTTAGTATGCAATATGTTTTTGCATTGTGTCCATGATTGGAAGGATCATGTTTTGGATATGTATCAATGTGGACCTGATTCTTACTTCTTCTCTCAGCAATTTTGCCTGCATATCTAACAAAAATATCACCTTAATGTGATGTTTTGAGCTTGAGCTAGGGTCAAGCTATACCTTTAGAGCATTGGTCTTCATATCTTCATCAATCTTATTCAATTTCTCTTTTATCTCCTTAGCGAACCCAGTAACATCACATAGCTTAGCAAAAAGTGATGATACATTTGTAAAGGAATTTTTAGTGTTATCCAAAATGGAGGATAGCTCTACTTGGTTAATGGCAATGTGATGAGCAATGTACTCAAGCAACTTTTTATCAAACTTTTTCTCTGCCTTTTCAATTAACTTCTCTTGACCAGAAGTCTCCTCATTGAACTTATTGACTGCTTCTTCCAACTATAGCAAAATGTGTTGAGATGAATCCACATCAACATCTCTAGCCTCTATTAATATATTTTCTGCACTTTCAATTATTCTAAACTCTCTTTGAGCTATTTCTACCTAGTCTTCTATTCCAAAAGCTGGCTAACCAATATCATTTCTTCAATTGTAGCAGTATTAAGATCCAACTTAGGAATTACAATTTCTTTTTCTAGATCTATATCTTCATCAATTTCCTTTCTAGTAAGAAGAATTTTAAGGGGTGTTCTTGGTTCTACTTCAGACCTTACTTCCTTGGACTTAGAAATAGAAACAATTGTAGAGATAGTTGGACTAGCTGAAAAAACTTGAATAGGACCAACTGAAGGAAACTAAGAGGAGTGAAAACTGAATCCATAATTGAAGTGCTACCAAAAATTAAAGTGATAATATGTGGGACATTGATTATAGCACATAAAATAGGAGCACTATTAGAAATATTTACAAATAATGTACTTACAGGTGCATGCAAAATTTTAGTTGACAAAATTGTAGAACTAGATGTTGAACACAGTGCTGATGTTGTTGACTAGGGAGCTGATGAAGAGGAGGGAAGCAACTTAGTAGATGAAGTGGTAGAAACTTATATTATTAATACCTAGAGCTAAGAGGGAGAAAATAGTGACTAAACAGATGATGTGTTTTTTTTAGTTGTGGTCACATTTGCTGAAGCTATCTCCAACCCAGATGATGTAGTAGTCTTTGGTGGAGATTGAGGAAGGGAGGCTATGACTTGTGTAGTTATTCTCACTAGATCATTTTCTTCATCTCCTTCCTTATCATCTTCATCATCTTCTTCCTCTTTCTCTTCTTCATCATCCTTTATTAACTCTTGGCATTCCTCAACATCAATGGTGACATATGGTGTGTTATCTTCTTCATCATTTTCACTTTCATCATCATCATCCTTGATCTCTGCTGGATCCTCACTTGGTTTGTGCAAATGATAGATGTTTTTCCACATGTTTTTAGCATCCCTAACTACATCCTCAATGTTTTTGATCAAAATTAAACATGTATGAAATTTGATCATCATTTCACCTTCATTGTCTTTCATTGCTACATTAACTTCTCCATTTATGAGACTCGATAGAAATTATCTTAGTGATTGCTCATATATATCTTTTGCTATCTGTATAACTCATTCCCACCTTGGGTTCAATCTTTCCAATAATTCATTTGAAATCTAAGGGGAAATTTTATCAAGGGAATATTTCCATTTTCCCATCTTATTGAGCACTAACTCCTCAATCTACATTTTCTTAGCATCTGTTCTAGTTTCAAACTTTAATGCCTTGAAGTTTGTGATGCCTGCACCTTCTCCCATTTTCTTTAATCTTTCTTGGAAGGTTAGTAGGGGCTTACTCAATACAAATTCACTGCCACCTTTCTTCTTGGATCTTTTTGTAAATATAGTTGTGGAGGTTATGGGTGGCTTCGAAATAATTACCTTCCCCTTCTTTTTCATAGGCTCTACCTCCTTTTTAGATTCCTTCTCTTCTTCTTCTTCTAATCGTTCAATGTCTTCTCCTTTATCCTCAGTAAGCATGAGAGGGGCACTTGCATCTTTCAATTTTACTACCTTCCTCTTTCCTTTGCTTATTGCCTAAGGTAGCTTGATTTCAAGCTCTATTCTGGCCTTTGCTTCATCATATGTTCCAAACATAGGTAGCTTTGAATCTACTGAATAATTCACTAGGGCTTCAATAATGTCCTTTGTCTCATCAATGTTAACCTCATATGGAAGAGGTTTCACCTATGCAACTCTAGGCTTGATTACCTAGATATAAACTTTATCACAATCAACCATGAAGCATACTTCATTTTTATAATCTTCAAATAATTTAGGAGAAATCCAAAGCCTATTGTTCATCTTCTCCTTGAAAGCATCAAAATAATTATCCATAAAACTTTCAAAATTTTCACCCATTTTTGCAATGAATTCATTAATATGATACAAAATGGGAGTATCTTTCCTCCATACAACTAAACCTTTTTATGGGAATAAGTTTTGAACATAAAAGAAGACAAAAATTAACAAAGAATTGAATTTATATGGGTTGTTCTTTGATGTCTTGATTCTATCCATGTTCTTGTTTAGTTGTTTCAACAATAAATCTAATAGATCAAATTCCATATTCTTCTTCACAACCTCATATGTCAAATCAATGGCCTCACATGACACATTATTCAATTGATCGGAGCTATATATCTTATGTGAAATGATATGAATTCCAAACCTTAGCTCTATGTCAGATACATTGCTAGTCTTCAGTCCTCTGTCATTCCACTCAGCTAGGATTTTCTTCTGAAGTTCTTCGTGACCTAGGTTTTTAGTTGATTTGGCCTTGTTCAACATAGGGAGACTTGTAATCTTATGAAACATTTTCTTTGTGATCAACATAGGCTTCTCTAACAATAATTGGCCATTATGAACACAACTCAAAATATACCTAATCTACTTCACTTGGAATTCCTCAGCATATGCAGGATCTGGGTTAATCCTTTGACCTATAAATGCTTATGCTCAAGATTCAATAATCTATCAACACACATTTCTCCTAGGGAATTGTCCATCTATAGGGTTCCAATTTCTTGCACAAATCACTTAAAATGAGTGTGAATGTCATTAATAAGAAGTACCTTTGGAGGAATTTGTGATTGAGCTCCATTTGGGTCAAGTGACTCCATAACTACTCGTACCAACTTGAAATTTGGTGCTTTCCACTCCATGCCTTTTACCAACATTTCAGAACCTCTTTTTGCCTTGCTACTACTATTGCTACTAGATGCCATGGTTGCTCAATAAATGAGAGAAATTTTTTGAACAAATATTTTTTGTAAATTTTCTTGAGATCGCTTGGATGCACTGGAAATCACTTTGCTCTGGGCACACTAAAGTCATAGTGAAAAATGAAGTCGAATTCTGCCCTTTTTGATGAAAATTTTCCATTAATGCTTGGTACCATAATTGCATAATGCATGATAGACTATCATCCACTCACTATGCTTGGTAGAAGCTTGTGGCTTGATGATCGAACAAAACTTTTATTACTCCTAACCTAGCTTGGTAGAGTCTATTAACAACCTTGCTCAGTATGACCTGATTTCTTGTGATCCCTCTGTATCTAAAATATTGATTTGGATTTTCTACTTCCTTTCACTGGAATTTCTTATGATATGACATAAGGATACAGTTCCAATTCTTCCTTTATGAATCTTATTGGAAATGGTGGAGTCACTCACTTCTTGAGTGACATGACCATTATTTGAACTGGTTTGCTTGTTAGATTTGGGAATCCACTGCTATCTCATTTGCTTCATGATGTTATTAGCTTTAGCTTTCTTTTCGTCTTCAATCATACTTATATTCATGCAGTTCTTAGCTATATGATAAAGTAAAGTGCATGTATAACATCTTATTGTAGTATCCTTCTTTCTCAAGTGATGCCTTGCACAATTTATGCCAATGTGTCCATATTTTTCACAATAATGACATCTATACCAAGTATTGTAGTCCCAACCAAATATTGCCTTTACAAATTGTTCAGCCGGATTGAATGCTTTAAATATGCATTCAGATGCCTTATGACCTTGCTACTTCCATTTGTGACATTTACTTTCAAACTTTGGTTTCTCCTTGAATTCATTAGCTTTATGACCATGTTGACTGCAATTGTAGCATTTTTCATAGAATTTTGCCTTTCCATTGCTCCAACATTTGTTTGATGTATGACCTATCTTACCATAGTGATTTCAAGTAGGCTTCTAATTCCTTTGAGCACCTTGTTTTGAAGATTCATCTTCTTCTTTGTATCCAAGTCCTGCTTTACCCTTTTTCTTATAAAGATTCTTCTCACTTTGTTGATTTAGTTGATCCATGTCTGCTTGGGATTTCATTATTCTTTCATTGAGTTGCTTTTCACAATTTATACCAGCTTTCAATCTTTCATTGATTTTTCTTTTAGTGATTAAGTCATTTCTTAACCTTTGATTTTTAGATCTCAAACTCATGATTTCCTCATTTGCATTGGAGAGTAGATTGATAAGACTTTCTTGCTAAAGGGATTGATTTTGGTTTGCATTGTTCCTTGCCTCCAAGTCTTCACTTACCTTATTCCTTTGTTCCAAGATTTTACACATTCTTATTGACTAAATTTCTTGTTCTCTTTTTAATTTTCTCACCTCATCTTGTAGAGAGCCATTCTTTTCTAGGAGTTCTTTGATTGCCTCATTTTCTTCATCTGAACTACTTGAAGGGAAGAATTCTTCAATCTTTTCTTCAACATACTGGTGGTCATTCATTTTTTTTGCAAGTTCCTTCCTTATTTTTAGGGATTGGGAAAGATGCTCTTTTGCTTCTTTGAATTGAGTTATGGCCATCTCCAGATCTAGCTTTTCATTATCAATGGCTTTGTCAAGTTTGAATATCTCCATTTTCCTTGATCTTTACTCAAGATATCAAACTTTATCCTAAGAACCACAAAGCTCTAATACCAATTGTTGGAAATAATCAAGACTAGCTAGGTTACTGAGAGGGGAGGGGTGAATTAGTAACCTCAAAAGCTTTAAACTAATTCAACACTTAATCAGAATAATCCATCTAACATTAATTATCTAATCTACTACATGTATGAGAAACTAAGAGATAAACATTCATAACACATGAACACAGAATTTGGTGACCCAAACACCTTCCAAACTAGAGTGGGGATGATACCCATAAAACTTCACTACTATAGTATAAATTTGGCATGTTAAGGCTTACATTGACCACTTCTGATGATTTACCCTATTAAGAGCAATTTGGACTACTAGATCCACCTTGTTAAAGGTTTTACAAACATACAATGAAGTATGCACTCTGTTAAGATATTTGAAGAAAGATTGTTAAGTCTACTCTATTAAAGGATTTAGAAAATTGATTCACTTGTTAGGATGAAATAAAGATCTGACTTACAACTTGATTACTAGTTAGATCCTTGAAGTACAGATCACCTCTTGTGATAGATATAACTATACTGCTCCTTATAGACCTTGTTGAATACTTTGATATGTTGTTGAGTAGCATTCACTCTTCTCAAAAGATTACTTCATGCTTCTTCTCATGATGATACATCGGTATGATACAATACATCACATATATATATATATATATATATATATATATATATATATATATATATATATATATATATATATATATATATATATATATATATATGTATATATATATATATATATATGTATATATATATATATATGTATATATATATATATGTATATATATATGTATGTATATATATATATATATATATGTATGTATATATATATGTATATATATATATGTATATATATATATATATATATATATATATATATATATATATATATATATATATATCATTCCAATATTTATAGTTACAAGGTTAGCTAAAACACAAGAAAAAAAAATATTACTAAGTCATCCAAATAGTAGAAACTTGGGTTCTGTAAGCTAACTTGTTGAACTTATGATAGTTGGTGTCCACTGCATTACTCGTCATCATCATGCACTTGGTAGAAGTAGAAGCTTGGTCCATACTAATCACACAACATAGCTTCAAACTTGATGACCATTGGAGACTCGGTAGATATAGTGTCACTCAGTAGATACTAAATACTTTGTTTACCTTTCTTGCACTCGACAAGCACTACTCATCCCATCACTCAGTAGACAATATAAATCTCAGTGATCACTATTTTCTCAATGATAACTACTAGGCTGCACACTATGTATATTCACTCGGTAGGTTCTGGAATGCTTGGTGTGAACTATGAAACCTGGTTACCACTAGATTACTTGATATGAATTGGAAATGAAATGATGAGCTTGGTAACCATACAGAATTGAATAAGTGTTTCCACTAATGAAAAATATAACATAATGCCAACAATGGTCCTAAAACTCTAGAGTTTCTCTTTTTGTACCCTTGAAATACTTAGGAGATTTGAGGCATCATGCTTGATTTTTTTTACACAATCATTCTTATGGTCATCTTGATACCTATGTCTTGATGTGAGCATAGTTTTTCTAATCAAATTGGGTAAGATAACATTGAAGCTATCTAAACCTTTATTTCTTTGATGCTTATGTTAGAATTTTTTTGCATTCCAATACAATATATCTCACATTCATATCTTCACAGTTGCGCTTGTGACTAGTGATGATTGTATGCTTTTTCAATGTCTTTTAATAATGACCCAATGATGAAAATAATTTCCTTAGCATTATTTAACGAATGATGAAAAAACATCCTATGTTATGGTTTCTCTATTACAAGTACACCTTTGCATTTCCATGTAGCTTGCATAGTTAGAATTCATATTAATTTACATTTTTAGGTTGCATTATGAGTTTGGGAGCATTTTCCTTCATCTTTCTTGTTGACTTTTAATCAATCGTATTCATTTTTTATCTTCATTTCCTTATTTTCTTTTGTGGTTTCAATAAAAAAATTCTATATCTTAAACATTTGATTTATTTTGGGGCATTCTCTTTCTTAAGGTAAGTTCTCTTTCTTCTTACCATTTCATTCCACCTCTTCCAAAGTTCTATCTTTCATTCACTTTCACCCCACTTCTTTTCTTCTAATTCAACTTTGGGATATAATATTTCATGCTTCATGATTTACCTTTGTTTTGTGATCCTTATATCTTTAGTACAATTTAATGAAATTTATCATTTTTATATTTCTCCTCTATCTCATTTTGATTTCGATCATGAGTGGGTAGTACCTATCAAACTTTAATCCTTGATTCAACTTTATCAATCTTTGATTCACTTGGGGCAACCTCTCTTGAGATTCTTATCTTGGACATGTCAATTACCTAATTACAAGGGTGTTGACCTTGCTCTTTTCAAACCAAATTTGTATTCTTTATCCAAATCTGTTCCCAAATTTGACCATAGATCTAGGTTTTTTTGTGATCCCAAGTCAACGACACATTTCAATTACATTATTTGACTACATGTGTTCCCAGATAGACCAAACATTAGTCAAAGAGGGGCAAATGTATGCATCCTAAAATGGTCACCTAGACTATGGGCCCCAATTTATCAATTTATCAGTTGCCTAAATCAATGCCTTGCAATATTTTATCAAATCAATTCAACTCTTTTTCCTTGATCTAGTCATAATTAATTCAATTATTTCAATATTTCCTAAGGTTTGATCATTTTATCTTAAGTCTTATCTGATTAAAAGAAAAATTCTCTTTTAATTAAATAAAATAATCTCATTTAATTAAAAGAAAATCTCCCTTTTAATTAAATAAAATAAATCCCCTTTTAATTAAAAGAAAATACCTCTTTTAATTAAATAAATAAAATCCTCACTTATATATCTCTTTGTGATGAAAAAAGGAAATAAAAAAAATAAAAATAAGTAAAAATCCTTTTCCTCTACACTTACATGCACATATTTCTAAGTGGGATACTTTTTCCTCTTTCAACTTTCTTGTCAAACACTCCTCTTTTCTCATTGGTGGAATTTTTCATCACAAGGATCAAACCCTATTATCCCATATTGGTTGTGAGAAGTCTCCTACCTCCATGCTTAACTATATAAGGAGTCTTCTCCTTCTCATTTTAGAATAATAAGGTTAGTATATACAGTATTTTTATGTTGTAGTTCTGGAGAGCGATTTTAGAGAAGGATTTTGAGCTTTAGGGTTTGAGTCTTAGGGTTTGGACATTGGTTATTCATTGTAACTTCTCTCTTCTTCTATTCTCCTCTCATGCATCCATGACTTCCATCATCATGTTTCATCCTTACATTTTCATATTATCTTAGAGTCGTATTTTTTTTCTTAGATTAATCTTGCATTGTTATTTCCTTTCATAGATTAGAATTCCTTTCTTGCATTTCTTTGCATTTTATCATTTATACTAGCTTGAATCTTCATTTTCATAGGAATTTGATGATCATGGAGACTATTATTGTTTCTTTTCCTCTTTGAATCTCTCATTTTATGCTATATGTGCGTGGGTAGAAACTAGGTCAAACTAAGGGCCTCTATCACAAACCCTGGCACTTCATAAATAGAGAACTATAAGTCATCATTTGAGATCTAGTTCTTGAGAAATATTTAATATAATAATGCATAGAAGTGTGTCAACATTTTAGCACACACATATGAGAAATATAATTAGCAACCATAATAAGATATCCATACACAAAAACTTCAAGTATATTAACTAGGGGAACCCTTGACCAAATAGAAAACCCCGGTGGGGATGGTAACCACAAAATGATGTACTAACATAAATATGCCTAGTTAGATGATAGTGTTGACAATTGGCTATATTTAGTGATGTAATTGGTTTCATTTATAGAAACACATTATGTGCATGCTTGTAGTAAACCTTGGAAATAAAGATACTTAGCTTTTGGTACTTAGAAAATTGTCTAAGTATGAAATTGGATTTACAATAGTACATTATTTTATATGTAAAATGTTTTTGGACATCATATTATGAATAGAAAAGTTATATGGAGATAGTATACATGTTGATGATTATGTTTATAACCTCAAAAATTAGTACAAACAATAGAGAAAAGAGATATTTATGAGTTACCCAGTAAAATAGAACAAGAAAATTAAAGGGAAGGAATTATTTTGTTTACAAAATAATTACTTAACCAATTAGGGATGACATCCTAGATGTTTACTCTAAGTTGGAAAAGTATATTATGGTCTTTGGCTAACCTAACATAAATGTCTAAAAAAGCATGGTATTTATGTCAAGTATATTTTGTGAGAAGTAGTGTGCAATTGTATTGTAATAAGTGATATGTGACATTTTTATGAAGTGATATATGGAAAGTTTTGAGAACCTGATTTCATGATCCAATATCAAGTTGAGGTCAGAAATAAGTCAAGAAAGAAGATAAAACACCTATATACTTGAGCACTAATTACTTATTTGGGCAATGAGTTGTTCTTACATCTTTTTTTACTACAACTCCTAACAAGGTTAGAATCTCCTAATAGGAATTCAAATTCTCCTAACAGGAATTCTTTATACTAAATTTTCTCATTGACTCCTAATAGGGTATCATCCCCACTAGGGTTTTCCTTTGGCTAGGGTTTCCCTGGCTAAAAAAATATGGTGTTATGAGTTCTCTCTATGCATGGTTATTATTTCTAATCAACATTCCTTGTTTACTTTCTTATGCATGGTTCAAAGTAATTAATAATATCCAGTTTGTGAAAAAGGTTTGTAGAATACTAATTCATCCACCCCCTCTCAATATTCCCTATTTCAAACAATTGGTATCAGAGCATAGTTACTTAGATATGCTTAGCAACTTGAGTAAGATCCCTATGGATATGAAACAATTAATGAAGAAACTTGAAGAGGAACTTGAAAAAATTGATCTCCTTACTGAAGAAAGAGATAAGCTAAAAGATAGATATGAAGACTCCAAACTATACATTAGACAATTGAAGAATAAGACTGAACATCTCAAATCTAAGACTAAATCTACTAAATCTGAAAAAAGTGATGATAAGTATCCAAAATTGAAAACAAAGTACAAGATCTTGAAGCATGAATTAAACATTACCAATCTAACGTTGATTTTGAAGAATGATCCTAGCAAAGATGAATCTGATTTGAGGATTGAAAATTCAGATCTTAAGTGATTCTAGTGAAGAAGACACATGAATTTGAAACATTGAAAGAAGATCATGAATAAATTCATAAGTACAAAGCTATTATGAAAGGTGAACTAACTCGGCTCAATTAATAGCTTGAAATGCTTTGCACTAGCAAAGAAAGGCTTGATGAATCAATGCTAATACAAAGAGCTACCTATGGTAATACTGGTCTTGGTTATTTATTTAACATGTCTTTAAAGAAACCTTAATGTAAATTAGATTTGAAAGAGAAAAATAAATCTAATGATAAGATTGAATCCAGTCAATCTTTTGATAAATCCAAAGAAGCTAGGCAAGGGAAGGTAACTAAGAAATTGGATGAACCTAAGAAAGTGGAATCTCCTAAGGAAACTAGGTATGAATTTAGAGGTAAATGTTTTTTTATATAATGAAATAGGTCATATGAAAAGAGATTGTACAAATAATTCATTTAATCATGTTAGAAAATTTTAATGTCATAATTGTCATGGTATTCGTCATAATGCAATTGATTGTAGGAAACTAAATTTGATGATTGTAGAAGAAATAGTAGAATGTTTGGAAACACTAACCCTTTAGAAAGAAGAAGATCTAATGAAAGGACATCAAGAGAAAGTAGAACTTACAAAGAAAGAAAGGAGATCATGTGTTATAAGTGTAACAACTTCGGACACATAGCCCAAAATTGTCAAGCACCTATTGATCAATAGAATTCCAGAACCAAAACCCCACTATGTCAATTATGTGACAACATCAAACATACAAAAAAATAATGTAGAATGGATAGAAGAAATAATGGATGGGACTTCAGAAATGATAGAAGTAATCATGGAAGAAACTTTAGATGCAAAAGCAACAATGGAAGGAAGTTTAGAAATGACAAAAGGAATCGTGAAAGTAAATTTGGAAGTGAGAAAGACAATGAAGAACAAAAAAAATGTAGATAGTGAACTTTGAGAACAACCTAATAAGGAAATTTCAAAGGGAATATATATTGTAGAAGAAAAGTTAGATGATATTGAGACAAGAAAATTGAAGTCAACAATCGAGTTTGATTCAACCAAGTTGAATTAAGATTGTTCACAGCATTAGAATTGGAAACTTTATTTAGAGATCAAGCTACTTATAGTGATATTGAGAGAAGATGTATTTTAATATGTTTGAACTATAGTTAAGCTTGCTTGTAATTTGGAGCTTAATAGAACAAGTTAAAAAGGAAATAAGAGCTATTGTTATAACAAAGAAATTTTTCTCTACAACAGAAGATGAAATCTATGTTTCTACAACAAATTTTGTGAAGCGAAGTTTTGTGGAGCATTGCCATCATGAAAGGAAGCTATGGTGAACCTTAGATAGAATTCAAAGATTAGATAGTTGATCTTGAGTAAATATTTGATTTCAAAGAGATATAAATAGCTTTTTCAATTTGGTGAAGTATGTAATTAATGCAAGTTCTAGCTGAATAAATAGAGTATGAATTGGATTATTTCTACATTACTATCATCTCAAGAACTTAGAGCATCTAGGAGTTTGGTAAATTGATTTTGAGAAAAAAAGAATACTTTAAGAAGGATCATATTAAGAAAAATTCATTAGAAAAAAAGATTTGGATGGGAGAGAATATAGTTGACATATTTGTCAACCTTGTTCATGAGGTCACTGGTCTTAGCAAACAAGGTAGTATAGCTATTGGTGAGAAACTAGTTAAGAAAAAGGTTGAAAATTATACCAAGGAAGTCTACAATGGTAAAGCAATAGTGATCAACACCATTAGACAATATGATGTAAGATTCTTGAGCAAAATCATTGTATATTCTATTTATGCAAGTTCTAAAAGAAATGAGTTTTCAACAAGCTTCATTTATGCAGCTTGTAAGACATGTGTTGAGAAAGAACAAGTGAATTTAAGTGAGATTCTAAGAGTACAACTGACTAAGAATTTGGAGAAGATTAAGAGAACTAAGAATGGTGTATTTAGATTCCAGTCTATGATTACTCATATTTTCTTTCATGTACTTAAGAGATTTCTATTTTTATCAATTACTAATATTATGAGTACTAAAAGATGCACTATGGAAAAGATAAAATACATGTGTACAAGACATCCTATAAAGAAAATCTCAAACAACAAAAAAATGATCATGAGAACATTTCAGAATAAGATAAGTAGAGATACAAATTGCCCTTGCAATTGTTGACAGATTTAAGAATGATATATATTTTACTATGGACACTGATAGGTAACTTGTATTGAAGTAGTACAACCTTGGGAAACATTTCATGAGCCCCCAGGTTATAAATTGAGTGATGATGTAGCTATTAGTTGTATTAATTTATTGCTGAAATCCAATATAGATCAAGCATCATATAGATTTGGAACGTATGAGTAGATAACCTAGTTAGCCTACTAGAAATCATTAGAAAAGGTGTTTATAAGAAGATTTCATTTGTAATGAAAAAAGCACTATTGGAGGCTAGTATGTTAGAAGAAGAATCAAAAGAAGTCAGACAAACTATCTCCAGATTGAAACAAACTACTAGACAAGGTATAATGTATGTGACACTCTATTAGTTAGCCAAGCATCCTATGTATCCATTGCTAAAACTCCTATAGAACAAAGCATTGTATATGTTGTTTTATCATCTAAGAAACCAAGTGAACCTAAGATGAAGTCTAAATGGTTAGTAGAGACTCACAAGTCTAAAAGAGTTAAGAAACAAGCTATTGGACATAAGAAAAGAAAGAAAACATTGTTGAAAATTGCGGACTCCAGTGATGAAGAAGAAGAAGAAGAGGAACCAAAAGAAAGCAAAAAAAAAAAACTAGAGAAAGTCATTGCTTCTAAGTAGCCAGTAGGTAAAACAAGGCAACCATGGAAACCTAAGATAGAGAAAATCAATACAATCATTGCCAATTAAGTAATTTTTGTGCAGATGAACAAGTTATATGATTTATACAATGATATTTACAAGTAACAAATAGATATCTCTACCATGAGATATATGATCCTTAATAACTTGAAACTTGAGAGTATTAAAGGCATGATGAAACAAAAATTCTATGAAAAAATTGTGGCTACGAAGGCACTAGTTCATGAAGAAGACATGGAACTTTAGAAGTCAATGCTAAGAACTATGTGTAAGATAGATGATGAAGATGAAATCAAGAAATTGTTGAAGAAACTAGCACCTTACTTGCGAAGTAAGATGAGGCCATTTTTTTCCACAAGAGGAGAAAAGAATGTTATAAGAAGTAAAACTATTGTCGCCACCAATCAAATGATGAGTGAGTTAAAGAAAGAACCTACTACTATAGAGAAAACCCTAGAAGTATTAATAAGTGGTGATATTGTGCAGCTAGATTAGGCAAATGCTACTATTATCATTGATGGAGATCTGTTCAATTAGCCTGAGCCCCATTCTAAAGATATTGAGGATCAGTTGAGGCTAATAGAACAAGTGAAAAGACAAATACATGAAGAAAAGAAGAAGATTGAAGAAACCAAGTGGAAATTGCATGAAGAAGAAAAGAAGCAGATACAAGATGACAAGAGTAGAGAAGAAGAAAAAGAGAAAAAGTTGGAAGAAGAAAAGAAAGAAAGAGAAATGGAAGAAAGAGAAAAGAAAGTAAGAGAAGAGAAGGAAGAAGAAGAGAGAAGATCAAAGAAGGTAGAAGATAAGAAACAAAAGGAAGACAAGATGAAATCATCTAGCTCATCCTCTCATATATCTCTTGCTAACCTTACAAGTGATGATGAAAATCAATCTAACTTGATCTCATCCTTGACAAAATTGTTGGAGAAGAAAAAAGGGTGAAAAGCCTATAAAGAGCATTAATATAGGTGACTGACAAATTGTACAACACCCTCATAGCCAAACACACTGAAGAAAACCCTAAATAGAGAGCTCAAGCAGTTGTAAAATTATTTGATGATGAACTTACAAATTTTTTAAATGTTGTTGAGTCCAAGGCTCAAATTTCACATGATGCTAATCTCTTTAGCACCGTTTGTCAGAACATTCAAAATTATTTGTTGATTCTTGATACTTGTATTAAGGAACTCCAAAGATGTTAACAAGTTGGGAAGGTATTGTACATAAAATTTACTTTATCTCATATGTTGACCAAGTATTTGAATAGAAAGATTCAAGGGAAGCTAAGTTAGCTAGAAGCTCTAACTAGTAACATACAACAACCCTCTTGCAGAGTTCATGAGTTGGAAGGACAACTTGTCGGTGTTCACTCAGACATCAGGAAACTATAAATTGAAAATGACCTAATTTTGAGAAGACTATCAAAATTTAGAGAATCTATTGCTCTAAAGATATCAACCTTTGAAAGAAAAGGAAGGATGTCTCAAAGCTAAAGACACTTATGAAAAATTCACGTACTCAGACCTTAATGTAGTTGAGATTGCATTATATGCCTTATGTGTGATGCTCACTACTACAGAAGTAGCAAAGGACACTTATGAGAAAGGAATGAATATTTTGAAGGAAATTTTTGATGATTTCTTGAAAATATTAGCAGCTTGACAGCATATACACAACTTCCTTTTTTTTACAATTTTTGGACTTTCTGGCCTTTGTCATTGATTTTAAAGGGGGAGAAGTTGTAGAAGAAAATTGTGTAGTAAGTTATGGATATGGAAATCATATTCAAAGGGGGAGAAATTAAGAAAATTGAGCATTTGTAATATGAAATAAATGTAACGTATTAGATTATAAACATTGTAAGTTTTTGTTAAGGTTTTGTCACTTAGCTAGTTTTGCTTACTTTGTTGCCATCAATGCCAAAGGGGGAGATTGTTGAAAATTTCTTATATGTAGTGATATAATTGTTTTCACTAATGGAAAAACATCATCTACATACTTGTAGTAAACCTCTGAAATAAAGATACTTAGCTTTTACTGCTCAAAAAATTGTCGAAGTATGAAATTGGTTTATAGTAGTACATTGTTTTATATGTAAAATATTTCTGACATCATATTATGACCAGTAAAGTTAGATGGAGACAATATACATATTGATGATCTTAGGAATAAAGTGTCTCAACCTTCGATAATTGCTATTCTTTTTTTTTTTTTGTAAAATGTATTTCTTGCAAATAATGTTGATGTGTCAGCATCTTGAATTGTGTATAAGGAGATCATCGTTAAAATAGTTATGATAGATTCTTATGAGATGTAAGATCTATGTCATGAAGATTCAATGATAGGTGAAGACATGTGGCAATTGGTAAATTTGAGTACTGTACACTCTACCCCAATACTGGGGTTCAAAAAAAAATTGGGGTTCTTATTTTCTCAGAGAATGGTAACACCCTAATATGGCTACCTTTGGGAGTAGTCCTAAAGTGAAGTGCATGTTATAAGCATTTTTAGGGTTGTGAAGAGAAGTGATGTGAGAAAGTGTATTGTTGGTACTGTGAGTTGCTACTAGAGTCTTCTATTGTCACTATTGAACTTACATTGCAAGTGTATTGTAACCTTGTGTTGAAGATAATACATTGTGCAGGTTTTGGAGGGGTGGGGTTGTTTTATCAAAAGGTTTTTCCCCACTGGAAAATCTTTGTGTTATGTGTTTCTTTCTCTATCTAATTTCGTTATGCTTGGTTGGTTAAAATATTGTTGTTTACATGATATTGAATCTGTAAGTGTAAAAGATTTTAATAGGATTTGCACCATACTTCTCTTAAGAGATTAGTGTAGGAAGCTATTTCTGCACCTGAGTTTCCTTACAAGTGGTATCAGAGTCTAATCAACTTTTGATCTGAGTTGTTGGGTAGGCTTTTTTGAGCCAATCTCAAGTTGGATGGGAGTCTTGTGTAGAGCATCCTGAATCTTATTTGCAGATTGAGATGGTAAGTTCATCATATGGAAGAATGGAGGTGGAGAAATTTAATGGCACTAATTTTGAGTTGTGAAAACTCAAGATGAAAGACATGTTGGAAGATCATGACCTATGGGAAGTGACTTCAATTGCTACAAGACCAGCAACTATAGCTCAAGTAGATTGGGATATCAAAGATCATAAAGTTAAGGGTCTCATAAGACTCTGTTTAATCGATGCAGTTCCTCTGAATGTTCTAGATGAGAAAACTGCATATGGTTTGTGGGAAAGACTTGGGGCCATGTATCAGGCCAAATCTCTGGTGAACAAGTTGTTCTTGAGGAATAAGTTGTACTCTTATGAATGGAGGAAGGTGGATCCTAAACGAATCATTTAAATGCATTTAATCTATTGACTGCACAGTTGACATCAACTAGTCTCAAGTTAGAGGAGGAGGATCCTTGCTACACACTTTTGTGTTCTTTACTAGATTCATGGCACCATCTTGTGATGGCTCTCAAAAGCACATTATTCACTTTCAAAATGGATGATGTGATTTATTCACTGCTATTAGAGGAGATGCGGAGAAAGGCTTTCATTTTAGAAAAAGAAGCCCTTGTTGTTTATGGGAGATCCACGAAAAGAGGGAAGAAAAATGATAATAAGTATGACAATAAGGGTAGATCCAAATCTCATGGGAAGTCAAAGACTTCAAATAATTCCAAGGAAAAATGTTGGAACTGTGATAAACCTGGGCACTTCCATAAAGATTGCAAAGAGCTGAAGAAGAAGAAGAAAGGTTTAGATTCAGCTTCAGAAAGATCTTAAGAAGATGGCAATGCATTCATCATAGCTTTGGTAGCCCATGCATCTGATCATGTGTGGTTAGTTGACTTGGGTGCATCTTTTTACATGACCTCTCATTGAAATTGGTTCTCAAAATATGAAGAGTCTGATGGTGGAAAGGTGTACTTGGGTGATGATTATCACCTAAAGATAGTTGGACATGGAAGGGTCACTATCAAATTTCTTAATGAATGAGTAAAGGGAATTAATGGAGTTATGCAAATTCTAGGTTTGGCATGAAACCTATTATCTTTAAGTATGTTGAATGATGTAGGTGTGCAAGTTGTTTTTTCGAAAGAAGGATGCAAGATGATGAGAGGATCAATAGTGCTTGTAAGGGGTACTAGGAGAGGTACCTTATTTCAGCTAGATGCATGTATTCCTCTATGTAATAGTTCTTTATCCTCACCATTTGAATGAGTAGTGAAGAATTCTGTGGTTATTGGTTCTGATGGCAATGCAAACACTTTGGAAGGTAAGCTTCCTACAGAAAAGACAATGTTGTGGCATATGAGATTTGGTCACATTGGTGAAAAGGGTATTAGAACCCTGAAAAATAAAAATCTCATTGAGGGGTTAAATGATTGCAATCTCAAGTTTGACTTCTATGAACACTATTTCCATGGTAAAAAAAAAATTGTGTTTAGTTTTACTCTAGTTCTCACAAATCTTCTAATTTTTTGGATCTTATTCATTCTGATGTATTTGGTCCTGTAAAAGTTCCTTCAATCTCCAGGTTTGTATTTTTTGTATCTTTCATAGATGACTATAGTAGAAGGACATGGATTTATTTCCTTAAAAGTAAGACACAAGTCTTTAGTCCATTCAAGGAATTTGTAAGAATTTGGCTTAGGCAAAAATTCATCCAAGAACTAAAGAACTCAACACAAGCACACAGTAGACCGATATAGATAGAGTATGATCAAAATGATGATATTCATTCAATAACTACTTCAAGAGTACATTAGGAGTGCCTGAATTTAAAGGCCTCATGTGAACTTCTAGAATGCATAGAAGTTAGCATCATGATATGTCATACAACTAGGCACATGTCCACCAGATATGGATTATCCTCCATTAAGCACCGGATTTAGTGCGATGATGTGAGGATAAGCCTATAATGGTGTAGCATGCAAATCAGTGGTTTAGACAACATGTGCTAATTGAGGAGTTCTGATAACTATGTTGTCATCATGAAAACTCAGTGAATGATGCATACTCCTATGCTATAGACACCATGTGCATAATTAGAGTTGTGTAATTTAATGAGAGTTCACAAACTCCTAAGTATCTCACCTAAAATAATAATAAAATAATGTAAAATAATAAAATAATGCATTAACCTAAGTAAAACTTAAGTAAGTGTAATAAGTAAATACTTATTTACACCAACACCCCCTCTTAAGTGCAACTTAGGGGAATGCCCTTAAGCTTAAAAAAACTAGGATGATATGCAATATGGGTCTTGGCTACTAGGCCATGTTAGGTATCCATGTACATAATGATATATAATCTCCCATAAAGTAGGGAAAGAGGGAAAACCTTGTGGGAAAAACCCTCCCCCAAAAAGAGAGATATAGAGGATGCATGGATGGATAGAGTAATCAAGACCCCCCCATTACGATATACATCCAATATATACATAAGAGAATAATGAGAAGAGGAAGAGAGACAGGATGGGCTCCCCCCAACAAAGAAGAATGTCTAATAGTGACTACTCTGATGAAGAAGTTGATCCAGGACTGCAGAATGGTGTTCCTCCCCTTAGGAAGAAACAATGCCAAGGGTACAAATGAGACACTTTGTCTATGTGTGGAAAGAATCACATGGATAAGTGATGTCTCTGAAACCTACTCAACTAGCTGAGGCACCTATCCCAAAGAACTGTCTATCTCTACAACTGATGAAGAACTCTACTACAACTACTGATCATAAGTATCCACAATCACTTCAACCTATGAGGATCAATCATGTAGAGAATGAACAAAAGAGTTGGATTAAACCCTCATGACAACTAAAAAAGGTAATTCTGCATCAAGAAGAAGAGGCAGATCATCAATACTATCCCCCAAATCTGTCACTGAACCTGTATCTAGAAGACTGAATGTACCCTATTGTTTTGGACCTATCACTATGGTGACGTATGCATTTGGACTAAACTGATGAAGTTACATCTCACTATATCTGTCAATAGAACCCCATGTATCTGAAGCTGTTGAAGCACTATCGCCGATGTCACTATCAGTTTCCACACTATATGATTCACAAAGAGGAGTAGAGGACAAGCTTGGTGAAATTTCCTCAAAATGTACATCCTTCTCCACAAATATCTGATGTGTCTTAGGATCTAGAAGTTTGTATACCTTCACACGGTCTTCATAACCAATCAAGGTACAAGGCCAAGATGACTGTTCCTTGCATCCCCTGGAAGATCTCTTTGCCCAAGCAATACAACCAAAGACTTTGAAGTGTATCACAATAGGTTTTATACTGCACCATGCCTCAAAAGGAGTTTTTCCATCTAAGGCTGGATGAGGAGAATGATTAAGAATGTGAGTGGCACTAGAGATTGCTTCGACTTCTAATGGTGGATCGAGAGACTTGGCATGAATCATACAACTTGCCATAGATTTAAGAGTTCTAATCCTTAGTGCTGTTACATCTGTATTATGTGGACTAAATGTTGAAGGAGTCTGAAGATCAATGCCCTCATGTCTACAAAAGTGTTTAAGTCTTATGTTCACACCCATATTTGCATTGTCCATGCGGAGTACTTTGATGGCCTTTCTAGATTTGCGTTCTACATGAGTCTTGAAGGCTAGAAATGTATCCAACACTTCTTTCTTATTATGCAAAAAGTAGACCCAAGTGAACCTCAAAAAGTCATCAACTAAGGTGAGTATGTAGCGAACCTGGCTGAATGCAAAAGGACCTGCTAATACCATGTGAACCATTTGTAGAACACTTGTTGCTCTAGAAGACTTCCCTCTTTTTAACTTCCCCTCTAGATGCATATCCACTAAATCTATTGAACACTCACCCTTAGAAAAGCTGATTTGAGGTAGACCTTTCACCATGTGGTATGTGCAAAGTTGTTGAAGATAGTGGTAGTCAAGATGACCATACCGCTCATGTCATAATTGCATGTTTAAATTCGATTGATTTAACAAGGCCTTTGAAGGAGACTTGGGTACAAAATGTGAGAAAGAGTACAACCTCTTGTGATCATTCACTTTCCCCGCTACAACCAAGGAATTGTCTTTAAGACTGTGCACCTTTACTGAGTCTGGAAGGAACTCAACTTTATGTCCATCTCCAAAGTGAGTGACTTGGTAGATTGAGAGGAGATTTGAACTTAGGTTTGGAACATAGAGAACCTCTTGAAACTCTCCATTTTCCATCTCCACATTTCCTTTCCCTTCAACTTCCATTTTGCTATCATTCCCCATGAAGATGTGTGGTACCTTTGAGTGATTCAATGAAGAAAAATCCTCATTTGAAGAACCCATGTGATATGAAGCACCTGAGTCAAATATCCATTCCTTTCAAGAGTTTGCATTAGCCATGAGTGCTTTCCCTTTGCCCTTTGAATTTTAAGAAGACCCTTTCTCCTTGTAAGCATTAGGTAATGGAATATTATGTTTGTTCATGATGTGAGTTAATTCATCAATCTTTTTAAGATAACACTCATGCTCTTCATGACCTGATTTCTTGCAATAAGCACACTTCTTCTTCTCCTTATTGTTGTCCCCTTTCTTGTTGGAATTCAAGGACTTGCCTTGTTGATTTGATTGAGGTGTTGTCTTTTTTGCATCCTCAGATTTGCTCTTCCATTTCTTCTTACCCTTTCCTTTACTTGAAGACTGCCTAGCTGAATGTTGAGAACGCTCATTTTCCACCAATGCTTTGGAGTAAGGTGATTTGAGAATCCCCATTTTTTTCAACCTCTTTTCTTCATCATCCAATAGTTTAGCATATTCATCAAAAGTGACTTTCTTCTAGGTAGACCCTAAGCTAGTCTTTGAGGTGTTAAAAGAGGATACAAATGTGGAATACTCCGATGGCAGCTTGTTATGGATGAGATAGATCAATCTATCATCTTTGATAGAACTCCCACAATTAGTAAGCTTCATCCTTAATTCATTCACCTTAATGATGAAGTCCTGTATTGAGTCATATGACTTAGGATATAAGGATACAAGCTCGTCTTCTATTTTGAACACATCCTCTTCAAACACTGTACCATAAAGGCTTTCGAGGATATCCCAAGCTTCCTTGGATGCAGTACATTTCTTGATCTGATACATGATTTTATCATCTACCCCCAAACATATATCACCTAGAGCTTTTCTATCCATGGCTACCCAATTTGAAATTTCACTTATTGATACATTATCACCTATTGGTTTAGGAAGAGTACCATCTACATATTGTGAAACTCTATTATGCATTAAGTGATACAACATTTTGATTGACCACAAAGCATAGTTATGAGGAGTTAATTTAGGAAACTTAAAGTTTCCCATAATATAGAAAATGAGAGAAAATTGCAAAAAAGAGAGAACACAACACCAAGAACACCCCCCCTTTTCACTAAATCAAGAAACCCCCCCAAAATAGATGCTTTGGGAACTTTATTAGTAGTGCAATTACAATGATCCACTTGGAAATTTTGGCCTTTTTGGACTTCTAATTTTTCTTTTTACAACCTCTTAATAGAGTACAAATCTGAAACTTTGCAATGTGTTACAATTTTGAAGCATTACAAAGCAAAGAAAGGCCCTATTGCTGAAAGTGATAATTTTTTCCATAGAACACTACAATTTGATATCCGATTAGGAAAGTAGACAAAAAAAAAATGCACTTTCAAAAAAAATAGAACCTGTTTTCGACTCTAGATGTGCCCGTACGAAGCATTTGAAGTTGCAAAATGTAGGATTATCCATGTGCAGTAGCTAAAAAATACAATTTCTGAACAATCCATATACCAAAACCAAAAAATAGCTGCACCACTAAAACATTCAGGAAATTCTACTCAATTTTTTAAAAAATTGCACCTAATTTGGAGTCTGGATGTGCGAGTTATGGCCTCTTAAAGCCAAACTACAAAATCCAAAATTGATTTGGTGAGGGGTTGCACCAGAAAAAGACGGGGTTAAATTTGATGGTCATATGACCATCACACCAGTTCAAATTTCACCTATGATAACATCCAAACAAGAGTCAATTTTAGGCTCAGAATATGATGACATCAGCAAAAATTCGAACTAAGATGATTTTAGTGGCTGATGTATCACCACTATGCGGTATAGACTGTACGATATGTATAGAATTTTCCATGTGTTGGTTGACATGTCTGGTGATAGTGCAATGATGCAATACTGAGTTGGATGCAAACTTGGCAAATAATGGGGATCTAACGTGTTTGAGCTTTTTCGCTGTACGCTGTCCGTGTAGGCTTATGAGATTCCACCGCGTGTCACCTACGGATTGTGCCACATGTCTGTACAAGCTGGTAGTGCTTGCCATCTATCTTCCTCTCTATGTCTATCCACTCCCAGATGGGCAATTGGTTGAGCGCTATGTGGCGGTCACAGATTTTTGCCGCATTCATGGGCGGGAGATTCAAAACACCGCAGGAAGGTTCGAAGGATGTCATCACCTAGTTTATATTGCAATGCTGGATTTTGTGGAGTTTGTCAATGGTCAACATACATGTCAAATTTTCTTTTGTCGTCGCCGACCGCCAGAGTTGTCTTTTACTGTAGCCAAAATTTAATGCGCTTAGTCCCACATGCGTGGGAGGAGAGATCAAAGTGTGTTTTAAAAATAAATCACCGAGTGTAAATACCAAACAATGACCATCGAAATACCAGCAAATGCTTGTCAGAATCTGGGGATATATCACTAGTAAATATGCAAGCCAAGCCCCTCCCAATCAATATGCCTGCATGTTTAATTAGCTCGCCGCTAACAAAAGTCTTCGCCAATGATAATGCATCTAATGAATTAATAATTCCACCACCAAATATAGAAGGCCGAGTTGGGGTGTAATTGCCCAGTTCGGCCAAAATATTTCCTATCTCTGCTAATTAATTCGAAAAATAATTTTGAAAATACAGATAAAGTACAGAGAAAAAAAATTGTAGATCTGAAATACAATAATCAGATCAATGAAACGATCATACCCAATTGCAAATCGGTGCCTTCAGGTGTCGATTTGCAAAAAAAATTTGCCTCACGTTCAAGTTTCACCCAAGATAGGCAAATTTATAGTTGATCTTCATCGAATCGATGCTCCAGATGCAATGGTGAGGTCAGATCTAGCTCTAGATGCTCCCAATTTTTGCGGATCCTACGAAATCATTTTGAGGTGTTGAAGCATGAATGGTCTTGAACAGCTACGTAATGAGAATCTTCCTTGGCTCTGATACCATGTAAGAATTTGGTTTAGGCCAAAATTCATCCAAGAACTAAAAAACTCAACACAAGCACACAGTAGACCAAAATAGATAGAGTATGATCAAAATGATGATATTCATTCAATAACTACTTCAAGAGTACATAAGGAGTGCTTGAATATAAAGGCCTCAGGAGAGCTTCTAGAATGCATAGAAGTTAGCATCATGATATGTCATATAACCAAGCACATGTCCACCAGATATGGATTATCCTCCATTAAGCATGGGATTAAGTGTGATGATGTGAGGATAAGCCTACAATGGTGTAGCATGCAAATCAATGGTATAGACAACATGTGCTAAATGAGTAGTGCTTATAACTATTTTGTCATTATAACAACTCAGTGAATGATGCATAGTCCTATGTTGTAGACACCATGTGCATAATTTGAGTTGTGTAACTCAATGAGAGTTCACAAACTCCTAAGTGTCTCACCTAAAATAATAATAAAATAATGCAAAATAATTAAATAATGCATTAACCTAAGTAAAACTTAAGTGTAATAAGTAAATACTTATTTACACCAACAGAATTTAAAGCCCTTGTAGAGAATCAGACTACTAAGAAGATTAAGTGTGTTAGAATTGACAATGGTGGTGACTTTTGCTCAGCAAAGTTTGAACAATTCTATATAGAACAAGGTATCGAGAGGCATAAGAAAACTCCTTATACCCCAAAAAAAAATGGATTTGTAGAGAGAATGAACAGGACACACATGGAGAAGGCTAGGAGTATGCTTAGTGGAGCTGGTTTATAACAAAGGTTTCTGGGCCGAAGCTGTGGCCACTGGTTGCTATCTAGTTAATAGATCTCCTACATCAACCCCTTTTTTTAAGACACCCATGGAGGTGTGGTCTGGTAAGAAGCCTTCAATTAGACATCTTTTTGTTTTTGGTTGTGAAGCTTATGCACATGTCCTAAAGGAGAAAAGATCTAAGTTGGAAAACAAAGCTGTTAAATGTATTTTCATCAGATACAGTGCTGGTGTGAAAGGATACAAGCTTTGGGATCATGTGACTAGTAAGGTGTTGTTTAGTAGAAATATTATTTTTAGAGAGCTAACATCTTCTCCTATTGTGCTACAACCAGATGAAAAAGAAAAGGAAAAAGATGTTGTTCAGTTGCCTCCTACCCCTGAGAAGACTGAACAGAAAGACCATATTGGGTCTAATGACGAGGAGAGCTCTAACAGCTCCGATAGTTCAAAAGAAGAGGAAGAAAAAACTCAACCACAACCCTTGAGGAGATCCATGAGAGAAAGAAAGCAACTAGAAAGGTTTGGTTATTCTATGTTAGATTCTAGTTGTGCTTTTTCTTTGATTACTAACACTGATGAGCCTAGATCTGTGAAAGAGGCTTTGAGCATGGAAGATGTAGGTTCCTAGATTGAGGCTATGGATGATGAGATGGCTTCATTAGAGAAAAACAAAACTTGGGACCTTGTACCTTTTCCTAAAGGGAGAAAATATGTTGCCTATAAATGGGTGTTCAAGAAAAAATTCTTTGTAGATGGTAGTGTTGAAAGGTACAAAGCTAGATTGGTTGGTAAGGGGTATTTAGAGGTAGAGGGAATAGATTATGGTGAAATATTCTCTCCTATTGCAAAGTCGACATCCATTAGATTTCTGTTATCTCTTACTGCATCATATGATTTAGAGATAGAACAGATGGATGTTAAGATAGCTTTCCTTCATGATGATTTGGAGGAAGAGATTTATATGTCACAACCTGAGCACTACATTTTTATAGGTAAAGAATCCTTAATTTTCATATTAAAGAAATATCTATATGGTTTGAAGAAATCTCATAGGATGTGGTACCTTAAGTTTGAGGCCTTTGTGTTGTCAATTGGATTTGTAAAATTGAAATCAAATCATTGTGTTTATTTCAGAGTTGAAAATGATTGACTTCTTGTTGTTGCATTATATGTTGATGATATGTTGCATTTTGGGAAGGGTAAGGGTATGATTTCTGATTTTAAATCTCAGTTGTCAGTACAGTTTGAGATGAAAGATCTTGGGGCAGCTAGGTACATCTTGGGTATGTAAATCAGTAGAGACGGGTCTAATAGAAAACTTTGATTGAGTTAGAGTAAGTATGTGAATTCTATGTTGGACAGGTTCAGCATGGAAGATTTCAGACCACTATGTGTTTCTATTTCTATGGGATCAAAGTTATCTGTAGATGATTGTCCAAAATCTCCTAGTGAGGTGGAGGACATGAGTAGAGTACCTTATGCTAGTGAAGTTGGTAGTCTTATGTATGCTATGGTTTGTACTAGACTAGACATTGCCCAAGCAGTGGGAGTCTTGAGTTGGTTTATGGATAATCCTAGATGGGTACATTGGGATACAGTTAAGTGAGTATTCAAATATTTGAGAGGTACATCAGATTGGTTAGGTGATATTGACTGCAGGCGATCCACTAGTGCTTATGTGTTCACTATGTTTGGTGGTGCCATCAGTTGGATGAGAAAGTGACAACCTGTGGTTGCTTTGTCCACTATAGAAGCTAAGTACATGGCTGCTACTCATGCTTGTAAGGAATCCATTTGGATTAAGAGATTGTATACTAATTTTTTATGTTGATGTAGAACAAATTACCATTTGTTGTGATGGTCAGAGTGCTATTTGCTTTGCGAAGAATCCAACTTTCCATGCTAAAATGAAGCACGTTGATGTGCAGTTTCACTTTGTGAGAGATATGGTGGAAGATTGAAAGGTAAATTTGGAGAAGGTAGATATTGTGAGGAAGGTTACAGATGCATTAATGAAACCAGTGGGCACTGAGAAGTTCAGATGGTGTTCGGATTCTATGGGACTTTTGGCCTATAATGGTTAGTTCCTGTTATGTTCCTATTGCTCTTACAAGGAGTTCGACAAGTGGGAGAATGTTAGGAATAAGGTGTCTCAACCTTGGATAATTCCTATTCTTATTATTTGTTTTGTAAAATGTATTTCTTCCAAATAATGTTGATGTGTCGGCATCTTGAATTGTGTATAAGGAGATCATCGCTAAAATAGTTATGATAGATTCTTATGACACATAAGAGCTATGTCAGGAAGATTCAATGATAGGTGAAGACATGTAGCAACCGATAAATTTGAGTACTGTACACTCTACCCCAATAGTGAGGTTCAAAAAAATTTTGGGGTTCTTATTTTCTCAGAGAATTGTAAAACCCTAATACGGTTACCTTTGGGAGTAACCCTAAAGTGAAGTGCATATTATAAGCATTTTTAGGGTTGCAAAGAGAAGTGATGTGAGAAAGTGTATTTTTGGTATTGTGAGTTGCTACTAGAGTTTTCTATTGTCACTGTTGAACTTGCATTGCAAGTGTATTGTAACCTTGTGTTGAAGATAATACATTGTGTAGGTTCTAGATGGGTGGGGTTGTTTTACTGAAAGGTTTTTCCCCATCGAAAAATCTTTTTGTTATGTGCTTCTTTCTCTATCTATTTTCTTTATGCTTCGTTGGCTGAAATATTATTGTTTACATGATATTGAATATGTAAGTGTAAAAGATTTTAATAGGATTTGCACCATATTTCTCTTAAGAGATTAGTGTAGGAAGTTGTTTCCGCACCTAAGTTTCCTTACAGATGATGACGTGTATAACATCAAAAATTAGTATCAATAATATAGAAAAGAAATATTCATGATTTACCAAGTAAAATAGAGCAACAGAATTAAAGGAAAGGAATTGTTTTATTTACAAAATAATTACTTGTCCAATTAGGGCCAACATCCTAGATGTTTATTCTAAGTTAGAAAAGTATATTATGGTCCTAGCTGGCTTGAAATAGATTTGTGAGAAGGCATGGTATTTATGCAAAGGATATCTTTTGAGAAGTAGTGTGCAATTGTATTTCTATTAGTGACATGTGAACTTTTTTTGAAGCAATATATGCAAAGTTTTGGGTAAAAGCACAAACCTGTGTCACCTTTTATAAAGAGACATGATATTAGAATGTGACAGTTCAACATTAATGACAAAAAAAACGATATTTTTGTTTAAAATATGAAGACGATGTAAACTGATGAAATAAGTAGAATTGTATGAATTTTACACCTATAATTTTTATAATTTTTTTTACTAAGAATTTATTCATTTTATTTTATTTTGAAGTCCCTTTTTTAACTATAAAAAATATAGGATGTAGTTACCGTCAAACAAGTATGTGCAAATCATCTTTTTTTGTTTTGATTTGAAAATAGTTTATAGATGACATGTATGGCTAGTGAACAAAATAAGAAATAATTATTTTTGATGTATATTTTCTTTGTTATAAGTACTCAAGTTCGACCTTGTCAGAATCCAACAGTTTTTTCCTCCCGTCAAAACTTCCCTATCAAATCTATACCTTCTTGAAAAAAATTACATATTCGTGAAGATGATTCTCTCCTCTAGTGATAAATATAATTTTTTTTTTTTTGATATGATTTACTATTTTTTTTAATTTTTTGACAGAGCATCTTTTGAAATGTTGAAATATCGACTTATAATATTTGAGATTATAACATATTATAACTAATGAAAACACTCAAAAATTTATATAATGATGATATTGAATCTAAGATCTATAAAAGGGTATTTTTAGTTTTTGAAAAAAATTGAGTTTTGATAGAGAAATGAGATTTCACCAAAACAGGTTTTTGTATCACAAATGGTGATACACATCTATGCTTTTACCCTTTTTGAGAACTAGATTTCATGATTTGAGATCAAGTAGAGATCAAAAAATAATCTAGAAAGAAGATATAGCAACTATATAACTGAGGACTAATTACTTGTTTGGGTAGTGGGCTCTTCTTGTAATTGGAAGTGCATGTTTGGTTAGTGTGATCTTCTTGCATCTGTTGTACTAAACTCCTAATAGGGTTGGAATCTCCTAATAGGGATTCGGTCACCTAACAGGAACTCTTTATACTAAATTTTCTCATCGAATCCCAACAGGGTCCATCCTCTAACAAGGAACATATATATCAATATATTATCTAGTGGGTATCATTCCCACAGGGGTTTTCCCTTGGCTAGAGTTTCCCTAGTTAACAAAATATGATGTTATGAATTTTCTCTATGTATGGTTATTATTTATGTTCAACATTGCTTATTTACTTTCTTATGCATGATTTAAAGTAATTAACAGTATCTAGTTGCGAAAAAAGTCTGTAGAATATTGATTCAACCCCCCCCCCCCCCCCCTCTAATATTCCATATTTATAATAGATAGACCATGTTGGGAGTTAGTTAAATATATTCAATAGATATTAGTCCCTATTAGGAGACTTTGAATCCTTGTTAGGAGACTCTAACCCTATTAGGAGTTGTACCAACCCTATTAGGAGTTGTGAAAGGAAGATGGACCCACTGTCCAAATAGCTTTAGGGGCAAGACCAATGAACTACTCGTGCACTCATTAATGTCATCATCAGTTTGTCTACTTCCATTGTATAACATTGTATATTATGATTTGATCTCAGTTAAGAGATATAATCCAATCATTAGAATCTACCTATTAGGTACTATATCTATATATTGCTCTATGTAAATCACACATATCTTCTATATTTATTTGACTTACTTGATGCCTACTTAACTTCACCATCATAACACAATTTAGAACATGTCCTAAATTGTGCTTCCATTGACCATTTGTGCATTATATGGATGAACTTTTTCTTTCTCTGCAATTCTATGAATCTTCACAAAAACCATACTATGTTGTCATCAATGATAGAGAAAGTTATGAATACAACATGTCAATCATGCTAACAATCTCCACATGATGTGGAAATTCTTAGGATAGTCCCCCAAAGGAATACCAGTAGCATTCATGCTAACTATTATCTCCTTAATGGACTCAACAATTCATAAATATCACATACTAATTCACCAAAAATAATTTACATAAGTGTTTGTGCCATTACAAACACATATGCCAAAACTGATTTACTCGGCACTTGAATATCCTAGCACTCAATCTCAACTAATATTCATGTTGCCCCTCAACTTCTACAAGATCTATAGTTATTGACTCATTCAACATAATCTATCTTCACATTTCTTAGCTTTTATTATCCTTTGCTCAACATATATTATTACTCAGTCTATACTAGGGTGCTTGGCAACCTTAGACTTTCTCAACATGTAAAGAAAATATATAAAAGTTTGTGTAACTTGACCTTCACTAGGTGCCTTGGTTGCAGTGATGACCAATCAACTCTTTATAAAAAATGACTAAGTGTTGGACACTAATAGGAAACAAGGCTTAGAGATCAATAAGCCATAAGACGATCATGTATTTACTTACTCAAAACATGATCTCGGTTTGGCTATTATGACTATTTTCTTTACTATTCATAACATGATCATTTTTTTCTGAAATAAAAATGTGATCACATTGACGATTGGTAATAGGCATTTTAAATGACCCCAAGGTTGGGGTTGATGTTTGCACTCTATTTTCATTGAATTAGATGCTTTTTATTTTTGAATATCAATTATCATCATTAACTTCATTAGGTTTGCAAGTGGTGAAGTTAGTATCTCTAAAATTATGAGCATTAAGCATTCCAACCTTTCTAACCATTTAATTTTTTAATTTTTGGACAAGAATAAAGCATTGTGAAGTTGGTTTTTCTATATTAGTGTCATGACAATTCTCTAAGACATATATCTAAATTTCTTTTAATAAATTTTGATCTACTTAACCAAATAGAAAATAAATTACATATTATTTTTATATGCATTATTCTATACACTTTTTAAAAAGAAGTGTTTATTTTAGATTATTGTGATGCAAGTTATGCCCAACACATGAAGAGGTACAAAAAATTTAGGATGAAGACACTTCATAAAATCATAGAAAAAAATTTCTTATTAGAAAATTATGCAAAAATACACAACTTATAGACCCCACTCTTACCTATCATCCTACCGAAAGGGTTTTTTTTCAAATACTAAATATTACTATATGTTTTTTTGAGCTCATAAAAATGGCTATGTTAAGTTTTTTAGTAAAAATTGGACTAGTTTTTCATGCACAAGGGGTTTTAATCTCTTCATCTTATCCAATCTTTTTAAAAAATAATAGTTTAGAAATTAGATTAGGAGTACTAAATTTTTTGTCTTTTTACAAATTTTATCATTTTGAGTGCATGACCCTCAAATGGGACTGCCAAGATCAAGTTTACCTGATTTTAAAAAAAGGGTGTCCACTTATACCTCCTTTTTTTCACACCATCTTAATGCACTTACCCTAAGAATGGTTCTTATGTTTTTCAACTTATTGACCAACTTGAGAATATAAATAAATTTTAATTTTATGCTCCACATATCCTTAAGATAGTTAATAAACTTGAGGTTATGGGCACATATAACTTCAATTCTAGTTGGGTTCTTATCCATTGCAGTTTCGGGATCTTACCAAGACTAGATAAGGTATTGGTTGGAACTAAATCTAACAACCAAAGAGAGAAACAATCATTAAAGATATCCCAATTTTTGGAAAGTAAACATCTATCCAATTTCTCTAAAACAACAAAATATTGAGTACACATGTTAGACCAAGTGAAAGAGCCACCCACTAACTCCACATTAGTTAAGCTACCATCAAAGAGAAACCGATAAAAATATAGCATAGAATATGATAAGTCCCTATTACCACCTTATTTCTCAAAGGTATTGAAAGCCATATTAAAATCCATTATGCTCATCAAATTATTAGCCAAGAATCGATAGTTAAACATAATCAACTCACACTAGAAATTTATCCTAGAACTTGAAGAATTTAAAGCATATTGTAATTAGTCAAGACCCCTTCCAACCCATGTGAATCATAGGAGAAGGAAATATGTTGAGAAATTTTTCTCTAACCTAAACTAAAAGAAAAATAAGAAATTAGAGTTCCAAAGACTCACATGTCCTCTCGAGGAACCATCAACATCCATAGAAAAGACTTATACAAAAGGCTAGATAAACATACTAGCAATAGAGAAGGATTCAAAAGACATTTAATTTTGTAAAGTAATGCTATGTCAGGATTTAGATCTTCAATTTGAGTATTGAACAAAATCTATTTGTTAGGGTTCTTAATACCCCTAATATTCTAACACTACAACATTTGGGATCAAATTATGATGGAAGTTTGTGATGGTAGTGTAATTTGTGGTGATTTTCATGTTCCTTTCTAGCAATTTTCCCTAATTCCACTTCAATACAGACATTGGTATCTTAGTTGCAATGCCCTCACAAGAATATTTTTAAAAAATTAAAAATGACATAAATTAGTTTCCCTTTTTTTATTGTGGAGAATTGTGTGTGAAAGAGGTGGAGAGCTCCGAACAAGGGTGGAGAGCTATGAAATTTTCCATGCCCATTTGATTGTTATATTTTGTTGTTGTGCCCTCATGATCTCTACATTTAATTTTTGTGCCCTTTCTCTACAATTTTGTTGTCATGTTGTGCCCTTTCTCTGTGATTTCATTGTTGTGTGGTGCCCTTGTGATCTACATTTCCTTCCTCTATAATTTTCCTATATGGTGAGAAGAGGTACATATGAAAATGTTCTTTTATTTTCCTTCTAAACATGTACATCTTTATATTTCCTTGTTAATATGTATCTCTTTATATATTCAGAGAGATCATTTTTGAGGTGCTTATTACTTATTATCTCACAATAGAAAAAGATTCAGCTACATACATATTCCAGAATCCAAATTAGAAAACAATAAAAGTCACTCAATCCATGGTTAGTGACTTACCTCAAGATCCTACACAAAAATAATGTAGACCACAAAAAATGGGCAGAGTTCACATGAAGTTTTACAAAAACATATCATAGCAGATTTTTCAAAAATAAATAAGCCATAACCCAAATAAATTGTTCTAGTTGCTAATTAGCTAGGTTGATTACAATTTCCTATAGAACTATCATTAGATTAGGTCGAATAAAATGGACAATTAGTTATTCACAGCTAGCAGGATCAAATAAAATTTGTGAAGGTGATAAAATTGCATATGAAGATGCATCACTTGCATGGCAAGCTTGAAGTACATTCCCCAAATTATAATAAATGGTTGGGTATGAAGGCTCCATACAATCGTCCAACAATAGAAGCCAAGGATGTAACCATGCATGTATTGGAGTATTCCTGTGAGCATCCCAAGTATCTAGTTCCAATTTTAATTACGGGTTGTTTTATTTTAAAATGTGGTTTGAAGGTAATGGTTTTTAAGCATGGGCACCCTCTTTGTTCTAAATGAAAAAATATATGGAGTCTAATTTTTATTTTTATTATTCTTATAGATTACAAAATAGATCCAGACTTCACCCAAGTTCAAAATGAAAATACTAGATTAATGCATTCATGTACCTCACTTTTATATGTCCTAACAAATAGATTATACATTATATTTACATCAAATATTATGTAGTATTTTCATTTCCAAAATCAAATACCCTAACACATTATATTATATTAGTAAAATTAATATCTCAATTTTGATCAACCAAACTCGTAGTAATCTAATTTTCAACATGAATAATTAAAATGTGAAATAGAAGTAATAGACATATTTCAATCATGTTTTTATATGGAACTCTAAATTCCAAGACCGTTTTCCCATTCCTTATGATTGTACAATCATTTTATAAATTATCTTCATAATAGTTGAATTCTTCGAAGGTACTTACACACTTTAAAAAAACTTAATTTATTTCAATTTTTATAATAGATTACAAACATAGTCTATTTCTATTTTTATAATAGATTTATTCCTAGAACTCAAATTTAGAAAAAATGGTGATGCTTCTTGCTTTTTCTTAATTTTAATATTTTACTTCCTTATTTGATTATCTCAGATTAATATTTACTTAAACTTTGTCTTATTTTATTTACTAAACCTAGATATATCTACACTAATCTTACTTAATTTATACTAGCTAAATTCACAAATAATTAAATAAACTCACCTTTCTTACGTTGGCTTACATTGATAGTTCATACCTATTGACATGGGTATTGTTTTATCTTATTCAATAGAAACATGGGCTCAAGCATAGGGATGGCCTATTTCATTATTGGTTTCCTCTTTCATGTTATCTCCCTTATATCATTTTCTTGTTACCTTTTTTTTCATTGCTATTCATTATGGTGTATATCTATATGCATTTATGTTTCTCTATCATGTCCCCTTTTCAAATAATTAAAAATAATAATCTTTTCTAAGGCAGGTAGGCCCAAAAAGGTGAAGTTTCAGAAAAAGGGGATAATCTTTGGAAGCTAATGGACTAATAAATGAAAATTATTATTAAAATATGTTTTATTAACTCCTCTTGGACATGAGTTAGGGTTATGCCCTCTTTTAAGGAGTTTGGAGGCATTTTGGGCTGATTGCAGAACTTGATTTTTGCTCATTTCTTTGTTATTCTTCAGAGGCTGCCAAACCTGTGGAGAAGGAGACCCAAGAACGAGAGTTTGTAGGTTTCTAGGGAGACCCAAGAATGGGAGTTTGCAGGTTTCTATGAAGGCTAAGGATGGGAGTTTGAAGCTACTCCATGTGCATGCTCATGCAGAGTTTGCCTTTGTGCTGAACAGTGCAGATTTGTGAGTTTTCGGATGTATTTTTTGTAAGAGTTTGGTGTTTCCAGTTGAGTATTTCATATCAGTTTGGGTTGCTGCTGTATATCAGACTTTTAAATGTTAAAATAGAGCTAAAAATATGTATTTGGATATGATTATACTTCTGTGATAGATTATTAAGTTTCTGTGGTGATTCCGGGCTATTTTGTGCTATTTTCGGGAGCCCGATGAGCATTGTTTTTGTCCTCCATTTGGGAGCTATTGTGTGCACGTTATATAGATATAGAAATGTCATTTTATAGGCTGTTATGCTGCTCAAATTTTTTAAAAAATTTTCACTTTCAGATTTATTAATAATAGGTGAAGCTGTGAAGCTTTTGGCACTATTTCAGGCATACCCGATTTGGGGTTTATTGAGAAATTGGTGGATATTTGAAATATTGGTTGTTTGATCTTAAAGATCTGATTAGAGGTTGGAAATATCATACAAAACCAGTAAAGGAACATTTTAGTGGTATCAAAGCCATGATCTTGCTAGCCTGAGGGTTTGTAGAAGTTTGCATGTCAGTTTTGACAACTACCCAGATCTTGCATGTCAGTTTTGACTACCCAAATCTTGCATGTCAGTTTTGACAACTACCCAGATCTTGCATGTAAGTTTTGATAACTACCCAAATCTTGCATGTCATAATTTATGGTTGCATGTTGCTTCCAATCAGTTGGATGTCAAAATTTATGGTTGCATTCTACTTCTAATCATTTGCATGTTAGTTCTTGGTGAATTTGGTGGTTGCATGTTGCTTCTAATCAGCTGCATGTCAAAATTTATGGTTGCATGCAACTAAGTGAAAGAGAAAAGAGATATTTACAGCAAGAAAAGAATAAAAAAATTTTGATCAAACCTCCAGTTGAAAGTAAAAGTATAAAATCCAAGGAAGGAAAAAGTATGGCTAATCTAGATGAGATGGCAAATAAATTCTTCCAAGACATCCAAAATACTCAAAAGCAAACAGTGGATAGTTTGGCAGAAACTAGAGAGGCTTTGTGAATATTGACAAAAAATTTACAAGGAGTTGCATCTATTAATGAGAAAGGGAGAACTTTAGAGGAGTCAAGAAATCTGAAACTCACACCCTCTCAATCAACAAAAACTATTTTTCTACATGTAGATGAGCCACCGGTGCCAAATCCAACCCTTAATCCCATGGAAGAGGTTACAGGTAACTTGATTGCATTGAGCTACTTACAATGGTTTAGATGATGACTTTCGCAGTTTAGTTCCTTTTAGAGAATATGTGGATATGATGAACACTTTGATGCCCAAGAAAGAGTATAGAAGGGAGCATGACATAAGTGGAAGAGAGCTCAAAAATAAAATAAGCAAGTTTATAGCACCTGCTTTTGATGGAACAAATAAAATTTCAGCTAGAGCATGGCTACAAAAATTAGAGACCTTCTTCACACTTAACCTCGTGAAGGAGAGTGATGCTATTCAAATTGCAAGTCTACACTTGGAAGATGTAGCCTATGAGTGGTGGTATCATGGAATGACTAAACCTATGTCACCTTTTATAAAGAAAAGTGATATTAGAATGTGACAGTTCAACATTAATGACAAAAAAAATGGTATTTGCATTTAAAATATGAAGATGATGTAAACTAATGAAATGTGTAGAATTGTATGAATTTTATGCCTATAATTTTTATTATTTTTTTGACTAAGAATTTATTCATTTTATTTTATTTTGAAGTTCCTTTTTAAACTGTAAAAAATATAGGATGTAGTTCCTGTCAAACAAGTATGTGCAAATCATCTTTTTTTGTTATCATTTGAAAATATTTTATAGATGACATGTATAGCTAGTGCACAAAAAAAGAAATAATTTTTTTTGATGTATATTTTTTTTGTTATAAGTACTCAAGTTCGACCTTGTCAGAATCCAATAGTTTTTTCCTCCCGTCAAAACTTCCCTATCAAATCTATACCTTCTTGAAAAAAAATTACATATTCATGAAGAGGATTCTCTCCTCTAGTGATAAATATATATTTTTTATTTTTTTGATATGATTTACTATTTTTTTTCATTTTTTGAGAGAGCATCTTCTGAAATGTTGAAATATCAACTTATAATATTTTTAGATTATAACATATTATAACTAATCAAAACACTCAAAAATTTATATAATGATGATATTGAATCTGAAATCTATAAAAGGGTATTTTTAGTTTTTTTTTTTTAATTGAGTTTTGATAGAGAAATGAGATTTGACCAAAACAGGTTTTTGTATCACAAACAGTGACACAGATCTATGCTTTTACCCAACTACATTTGATGATTTTAGTCAAAGAGTGATAGATAGATTTGACCTCAAGGATGATGATTATGAGGATGTTATTGTGCATGATGGTGAGATACCTGGTAGAGATGAGCAGACATTGAGCATTCATGACTTTTCTAAGAGAGAGTATCAGGCATAGTTAGATGCTTCGTCACATGAGGTTGAGACTAGTAGTACTTCACATGATTTATCCCGCCAGCTGAAGGTGAGTGAAGACAATATTGTGACTACATTATCTCATCATGACAGGTATGTGGAGTTAGTTGGTATTGGTCATATTACTCAGGTGAGGATTTTGCTTGAGTTACTAGCTGATTCTAGTCTATGGATATGGACTCAAGATTATTATATTGGCGTTTGGGATTCAGTTGACTAGAGATCTTTAACACTTTCTGGTAGTAGTGTTTGTTTGGGTGCTATCATGGATTTGATTAGCAGATTGCACAGTGTTGTCTTTTCTTGTGCTAGCAGCTTGTCCGATGTTGGTATTAGTTTTTATACACTAGTGTTGGGCTTTGTTCATATATCCAATCAACCATACTTTCTGGAATGTGTTGATGATCTTTCATATTTGGCAGTGTGTACAGATGAGTCCTAAGATCATATTGGCATTGATGACATCCAAGAGGATGTAGTGGGCAGTTTTGAAGGCTTAGTTTCCTTGGGTACAAAGGAGTTGGACAGCAGTGCTACAGTTTTTGATACTATGTATGTTGATATGAGCTTTATAGTTGATTCACAGGATATGGATGGTAATACTCTAGAGACTAGTAACTTTGAGGATGCTCCTTTAGACAGTGTATCAGAGGAGGTTTGTAGGAGACAGTTAAGCCAATGCCATCATGTGTCTAATCAGTTGAGAGTTAGTGAGCGAGACATTGCTATTTGTTGCCAACATTTTGATGCTGCTCGTCAATTGTTAGCAGTTTATGGATGGGGTTCTCCTACTAGTGATGAGCAGGGAGGCAGTTATCTTTCCTTTAAAAAGTTCCACTCTTTATGGGAGGCTATCTAGATTCTGAGATAGGATTATATGCAGTTGGTAGCCAACAAAGATTATCTTATGGAGTGGGGCAGTACAGCATATGATGCATTATTGGCCAAGGAAGATGAGGTGAGTGAGCTTACTGAGTAGCATAAGGTGACTTCTGAGATTCTTGAGAGTACACAGTTGGCTTTCAAGGAGTCACAGTTTCATTTGGCTAAGGTGACCATAGAGTCACAGTCTCTTTGATACATCTCTAGTCTCTGTGCCATTAGTGCTAGAGGTCACAACCATTAGTGCAGATTGTTGTGGTATGCCTGACATGGTTGTGACCTCTAGCACTAATGGCACAGAGACTAGAGATGTATCAAAGATCATGTGTGATGTTGGTGAGTCGACAGTTGGCATGGTTCCTGCTAGTAATACTACTCACTTGGTGATATCTTCAGAGGTAGTAGTCAGTTCCAACATGGTTAATGATCAATTGCAGTTAGTTTCATCTGGATTACAGTCTGAGCCATTGACTGAGATTGGCGCATTCTATTAGCATTACACTGTGAGGTACACTCATCAATTTACCTTTGATGACCATGTTGATGAGATGATGATCCAGAGATATACTTTGGTTCCTAGTGCTTATCATCAGTTATGGGATAGTTTGATGCCTCGGGATGAGAGTTGTGATGGGCATGACATGGCGATAGGTTCTGTAGTTGACAGCTTGATAATACGTGACTTAGAGCAGGACTTTCGGAGTGATGCTTTAGCAAGTGTTGTTATTGATTCTACTCCTTTTGCTATGACATCTCTTGACTTAGCTGGCATTCAATCACAGTGGGTTGTATCACTTGTTCATGGTGAGCTATTGACTAAGGTTGGTTTTTTTTATCAACATTATATTGCAAGGTATGTACATCAGTTAGCATTCAATCCTTGTGTTGAGGAGTTGATGGCAGGCAAATTTGGTTTGGGTTCCAATTCTTGCTGTTTATCTTGCGATGGCTTTTCACCATCAGGGGTGTATGGGAGTTATGGTTATGAGACAGTGGTCAGTGATCTATAGATTTGTGTTGACTATAGGAGTTGTACAGTGTGTGGATTCTCCATATTTGGTATAGTTTCATTTAGGAGCATTCACCATTGTTGCAGAGTTGGATTGTACATTCCATATAGGCCAGTGGAATGCATTGATGGTATTTACTGTGTTGGTAGTTTGATTTGTCCACTTTACTTAGGTTTTGATGTTCTAAGAGTTTGTGTCTCGTGGTTTTCTGACTGTGGAAGTTGTGACTTTTGAGTTTGGTTGAGCAGTAATTGTCAGTTTGATTATGGATTCCTCTTGGTTATATTGCAGAGGATATTGCAGGAGCCTGTGCTAATTGACAATAGTATAGTTCATGACTACATTTGGGATCCAGGTGGATTGATTGGTTTATTGTTTATCCATTGCTTGAAGACAAGAAATATTTGGAAGGGGAGGACTTTTCATGTCCCCTTTTCAAATAATTAAAAATAATAATCGTTTCTAAGGCAGGTAGACCCAAAAAGGTGAAGTTTCAGAAAAAGGGGATAATCTTTGGAAGCTAATGGACTAATAAATGAAAATTATTATTAAAATATGTTTTATTAAACCCTCTTGGACGTGAGTTAGGGTTATGCCCTCTTTTACTGAGTTTGGAGGCATTTTGGGTTGATTGCAGAACTTGGTTTTTGCTCATTTTTTTGTTATTCTTCAGAGGCTGCCAAACCTGTGGAGAAGGAGACCCAAGAAAGGGAGTTTGCGGGTTTCTAGGGAGACCCAAGAATGGGATTTTTTAGGTTTATAGGAAGGCTAAGGATGGGATTTTGAATCCATTCCATGTGCATGCTCATGCAAAGTTTGCCTTTGTGCTGAACAGTGCAGATTTGTGAATTTTCGGGTGTATTTTTTGTAAGAGTTTGGTGTTTCCAGTTGAGTATTTCATATCAGTTTGGGTTGCTACTGTATATCAGGCTTTTAAATGTTAAAATAGAGCTGAAAATATGTATTTGGATATGATTATAATAATTTGATAGATTATTAAGTTTCTGTGGTGATTTCGGGCTATTTTGTGCTATTTTCGGGAGCCCGATAAACATTGTTTTTGTCCTCCGTTTGGGAGCTATTGTGTGCATGTTATATAGATCTAGAAATGTCATTTTATAGGCTGTTATTCTGCTCAAATTTCTTTAAAAATTTCCACTTTCAGATTTATTAATAATAGGTGAAGCTGTGAAGCTTTTGGCACTATTTCTGGCATACCCGATTTGGGGTTTATTGAGAAATTGGTGGATCTTTGAAATATTGGTTGTCTGATCTTAAAGATCTGATTAGAGGTTGGAAATATCATACAAAACCAGTAACGGGACATTTCATGCTCCTATTTAAATAATATTTGTCTATATCTTCTTCTATATTATTTTTGTTGCTATTATTGACTTCCACATGTATCCTAGTAGAAAACTCATGTGATATATGATTATAGATATTGGAATGTCATGTCCTTCCTTTTCAAAATTTTATGCAGGACATAGGTTTTCCAAGTTTATCTTTCGAGTGAATGAGATACATATAAAACTAATATAATCTTTAAAATTAATAGTATAATATTCTCTTTCTCATTTTCTTGTTATTGATTTTAGTGTGGACTAACAAAATACATAGAATGATATTCCATTGTAAACAAGGTTATATTTGATACTATGTTTAATTCAAAATTATAGTTAGATACTATATGACTCCCTAGTTCAATTTTGTTTGCTTTATTTTTTTGCTGAAATTTTATGTACCAAGATCTTACTTTATGCATACTTTAATTGTTATAATTATTTGATGATTAGCTAGTTTAGTATTTCATTAAATAGCATTAGACACAAAAATTACTTATTTAATTAAACTCATTTTCATGTTCTTTATTCATATATTTGTAACCACTTTCCTTAGTGTTATCCTAAGATGATATGTGCTTTTATATGCATCATAAAAACATGGAGAAAGAAATTGAAAATCTATTTTAGAACATATAACAATAGAGAAACAATATGACTAGGAGAAACAAGGATTTTAGTTACTTGAAGATGGATAAATAATTTTCAATTGAAAATAGTTTAAAAATAATTAGTTGTGCCTAGCTAGTAGGATCAAATACAGTTTTTCAAGGTGATAAAATTGCATATGCAAATGAATCACTTGCATGCCAGGCATGAAGTGCATTCCCCAACATATAATGAATTGTCGGATATCTCCATATGTTGGCCCAACAATGGAAGACAAGAATATAACCATGCATGTATTGGCACAATCTCCCTACAAGGATCCCGAGTATCTATTGTTGCTATTAATTTGGGAATCACTATATGATACAAAATGTTATGAAGTACTTGTTAGATATAATGAAATTGGAATGAACTAAAATGAAGAACAATAAATTAATCCAAGAGAGTTTGTAATGAAAATTGTTACGATACTTTACATGAGCTTTCATTATCAAATTTCCTTTAAGACATCGGGGTATTTTAAGACCATGGATGAATTTTTGTTAAAATTTGATTCTATTAAAAGTCATCTTGTTGCTTTAGGTGTTTAGTTAGATGACATTCACTTAATTCATATTATTCTTAAAAAGTGTTTTCCTACATAGTTTCAACAATTTATAACTAATATTCATGCACAACTTGCTATTCCTACTTTAACTCCTTAGTTAACTTATGTAATTTTTCAAAATTTATTAAGATAGGAAGAAGCTAAGCTAATTCAATTTGGTACTCTTAAATCAACAGAACATGCATTCATGTCTTGGAATTCAAATAGTAATTTTTTTGTTCAAATAATAATAATAATCATAATAACAAATACTATAATAATAATTCTAATAATTCCAATAATAAATCTCATGCCAAATATAACAGTAACCATAACAATCATCATAACAACAATCCTAATAATAATAATCAAAGGAATCATTCAAATTCCAAACGTCATTGTTCTTATTGTGGCAAAGATGGTCATGTTGTCAATAACTATTTTAAAAAGACAAATGATAAAAAACCTATGAACAATAGTAACCTTAATCAAAAATCAAATCATAAAAAAAGGTAACTCTATTAGTTCCAATTCTCATCATGCTTTTACTTGTAGCTTTAATGTTTGTAGACCTTTAGAGTGGATTGTTGACAGTGGTGCTTCACAATAGGTAACTTCTCATAAGGAAATTTTTGATTCTCTGCAACCTGATATTGCTAACATTCCTATTCAGTTAGCTAATAATCAAACTTGTAAAGTTAAACTTTTAGGTGATGTCACTATTCCTAATGGTAAATTGCATGATGCATTATATGTACCTAATCTAAAAACTAATTTTCTTTCTGTTTCAAAGTTATGTCAGGACTATAAAGTTGAATTCTATAAAGATACGTGTTATGTGATAGATCCTCAAACTAAACAAGTGATTACTCATGGTACAATGGATAATGAAAACTTATTTAAATTCCACGAATTTTCTAGTTCATGATATTCTTTACATAGTTCCACTTATTTGAATATATGGCCTTTGTTGGCTCCTGATTTAACAGTGTTTAAACAACCAAGTATACAGGCTAAGATTGCATCTATGGGAAGCTATCTCCAATAATGGACACAATTCACCAAGAACTCGAGCCAACTATAATGCTACATTCCTTCTTCACTTCAGGCACTACAAAACTTAGGTGGGTGAACCTCTCAGGATCCAATTATGTGACCAGTGCATGAGTATAATCAAAATCCAAAATAGCAGATGAAAACCTCCAAATCTTCTATACTTAACCAATACTTCATAAGCATGAAATAGCTAATGACCTAACTCATGAAATTGGTAAGCTAAGTGAGGGTTAAGCTTTGAATAACTTTCAACATCAAAGGGGGAAACGTTTGATTAATGATGTTGATTCAACACAACCTCAAATATGCAGCAGTATAACAAGTGACCCTATAACTGATCAGTGCCTAATCCATTGGGCAATTCCATGAATTCAAAATGTACATTTGTGATGTCAGGACATATTTTGTATACCCAGACATCAGATCTATCTAATCACCTTGTGATTCAGACATTAGTGTTCATTCAGATCTCATTCTCACAAAATATCCTTCTCAAGTAACCAGTAACCATGTTAAACATATCAAGAATTTACTTGGCCCTTTGGTCCAATAGCAAAATACATCAAACATGCAACTTGAATGGGATGCAAATGAATCTTAGATCTTTTTTCCAAGACCACATAAGACTTATAGATTTTTGAGACAAGAGACATGAACCAAAATGAAACTAGTGGAATTATTGCTCATATGTATTGATTTCCTTGAAACTATACATTCAGATGCACAAAATTAAAACATGAAAACACCTAACATATAAGAACTTGCTATATTATCCAGACTAATACTATTCACATGAAAGAATTATGTTGAAGAATCGTGTCTCAGTATTTGGAATCCATCAAAACTGGAACCAGAATATGGTCTCTCAGCAGTGAGTGGTTTTTTCTTCCTAGAAACTAGAACCTGTACAATGAGAAAGAAAGGGAATGATATAGGAAGAAGTGAATTCTTGGATCTGATTAGGAGATGACAAGTTTCCACTCAAAATTCCTTCCCAAGAAGATCAAAAGCCTCTCTCTACCTTCTCTCTGTAACTAAAAATCAAATCCCATCATTTTGGCTCTACAAGGCATAAAGAATCTCAGATATTTGGTTCATCATCATAACCACTTTTTATGCCAAATTTTAAATCATGGCTAAGCCAAAAATTAGTTAAGAGGCCTCCAAAATGCAATACAATCTTCTCAAAGTCATTTTTTTACATTCTAGCTTCAAATGGTCTTCATAACTGCCCTCTAACCAATTCTAATGACCAATGTTGAAATCTGCTCATTCTGTCGCCAATGTCCCAAGTTTTACAAATTGTCTTATAGTGCAATGAACTGTTTGCTTGAAAAAGAGCAATGAATAGATGACTTCTCTATCATTGAAGAACTTACAATGGACTTTGGCACAATAGACAAGTTGACTTAAGTGATGTTGAGAACCATTTGTAAAGACAAGCAGCATGGTACTTGTGTTTGCAGGTTTTACATGAAAAATGAGGAAGAATATGATTTTCTGAATGGACAATGTTGTAACAGATTGGGCACTCTTCCACACCTTCAAATTTACAGTTAATAGATGTTGTTTAGCCAGGCCCTAAAGCGGGTCTGGCTAAAAAAAAAATTTGTTTTCAAACAACTAATATTCAAAACTGACCCATTAACCATCTGGCACTAATTTGACCAAAAATCAACCACTAGAAACCAATTTGAAACTCATTTTACCACTTATCTGCAAATTGTCACTTTCGCGTTAGGAGGTCTGTTGATTGGTCTTAAAAACTAATCCAAACACCTAACCGGGCTATGAAATTTGATCTACTAAATCTTTGTTCTGCACACTTATACCATGTCAAATCTTGTCTCATGATGAATTCAAGGGAAAAAGAGATTCACTGTCAACGTTGACCTCTCAAAACTACCTGCACAAAAACATGTCAGAAAGCAATAAAATGGGTTTGGAATCGGCTTTCAAAATTGGGCAAATGGACAGTTCGAAAGATGAAAACTGGGGCATTGATTCTCTATCATGTGGGCATTATGGATCTTCAATTTGAGCTCATGATGAATAAATGAGCGTAAACGGTGAGGGGGAAAACTGAGCTACTTGAAATTTATAGACTAGAAAGAATGGCAGAAAAGCATTTTTTGCAAATGGAATGGACTTGGAAAAGTGTACAAATGGATTTGTCATGACTTGCAAACTAGCACACTTAGAGTATTTTCAGTGGAAAAAATAGTGGTACAATCCATTTGACTTCACCTATCATGGATTTCAAGATATAGTACCATGAATAGGGGTTTTGAAAAATCTGCAAATGCTGACACCAGTAAAAAGATAGAAATTGCGTTTGGAATTGCATTTGAAAACTGATCAAACAGATTCGTCATAAGCTGAAAATTGAAACATAACAAGTCTCTGACATTTAGAATACAATGTAAATAGAAATTTATCATTTTGGTCAGCTGGTTAGAAGTTATAACATGTCAAACAGGGCTTCCTAGAAATGTGTGCAATTTGCAAATGTGTGAAAATAGTAAACTACCAACTTTGAGGGATTCAAAACCTAGTCAAATAAACTCGAAAAAACTCAAAATTTGAAACATAGGCTCTTAGGTATGGACATTAGACATTCCCAAAGTGGTAACTCATGAAACATTTCTAGGTGCGATATATTCAATGGCAAACAGAGCCTCCTATCATTGTCTGACACGTGAAAATGCAAATTTGAAACTAGCTCAGAACAAGACTTCACAGAATGGCTCGGAATCTCAATTTTTTTTCATGGAATGCTTAGATAGGCTGAATGCAGGGTGTTAGAAACATTAAACACCTTAGGGGCCTCAAAGGTACAACCGGGTACAATCTCATTTATTGGCATTTGTAGGGCTCAATTTTCTCAACAATGCTCAAAATTCGAGCTACAATTTTGAGCTCCAACAGCATGAAAGACTTGGACATTTAAATTCAGATTATATTGCTTTAATAAAAAAAGGCAATATGGTTGATGGCTTGCCTCACATTATTCCTTCTAAGATTGCTTGTACTGGTTGTATGAGTGGTAAGATGCATAGGGAGCCCTTTCCAAGTGGTAAATCGTGGCGGGAAGCTCATAAGTTGTACCTTGTCCATAGTGACCTTTTGGGCCCCATGGAGAATAACTCCATCCAATCTTCTCGGTATGCACTTACCTTTGTTGATGATTTTTCTAGATGAACTTGGATCTATATTTTGCACAGCAAGGATCAAGTTCTTGATATATTCATTGAATTTCAATTATATGTTGAAAGGCAATCTAGTTTTAAAATTAAAATTCTCAGAACTAATAATGGAAAGAAATATGTGAATAATGCTTTTCATTCTTATTTGAAATCATGTGGAATTAAACATGAGCTTACTATTCCTTATACACCACAGCAAAATGGTGTGGTGGAAAGAAAGCATCAAACCACTGTAAAAATGGCTAGATGCATGTTGCATGCTAAGAATCTGCATTATAAATTTTGGGCTGAAGCCATGTTTTGTGCAACTTATATTCTTAATAGGACTCCTACCAAAGCTCTCAAGGATATTACTCCAAAAGAGGCATGGTTTGGTAGGAAACCTGATTTGCATCAATTGGAAATTTTTGGATCTGTTGCTTATGTTCATACTCCTAAACAAAAATGACATAAATTAGATGCTACGTCTTCTCCTTATATTTTTGTTGGTTATGATGAAAAAACTAAGGGTTATCGTGTTTATGATTCTACTACAAAAAAAGTTCAAGTTGCTAGAGACGTTTGTATTGCAGAAAATGGTGTACATGACTATTCTACTACACATGATTTAGAATTCAGTGGCACCAAAATGTGCTAGTGGAGGACCAACCTCCTTCTCTTAACCCTACTCCTTTTAACCCTACAACTCAAGCACCACCTATTATTTTTTCTTCTACTAGTAATGATATTCAAGTAGCTACTAATGATGCTTTTATTGATAATGATTCTTCCTCTAGTGATGATTCCATTACAACTAAACGTAAACCTAAATGGGCTCAAAACTTAATCAATGAAAGTGATGACTACATTTCTAGATTTGGTGGAATTAAACATAGAAGGATTAATTATTTTAATTATTCTTTGATGACTACTATTATGAATTCCAATGATCCTAAGTCTTTTGATCAAGCTAGCTCTCAACCTCATTGGCAAAATGCCATGCACGAGGAATATGACTCTTTAATTGCTAATCAAACTTGGAACTCAGTCAAATTACCTCATGGTGAGAATACAGTTTCATGTAAATGGTTATACAAAACAAAATTGAATGCTAATAATGAAATTAGTAATTTTAAGGCTAGATTATATGCTAGAGGTTTTTCACAAATTGAAGGATTAGATTATAATGAAACTTTTGCTGCTATTGCTAAAATGCCTACTATCAAATTAGTTCTTGCTTTAGCATCTAAAATGAATTGGCCCATTCATCTAATGGATGTTAAAAGTGCCTTCTTAAATGGTGATTTACATGAAGAAATCTATATGGCTCAACCTCCTAGATTTGTTAAGAAAGGTAGTGAAAATATGGTTTGCAAATTAAAAAAATCTATTTATGGTCTTAAACAATCACCTAGAGAATGGTATTCTAAAATTAATTCATTCTTTATTTCTCAAGGCTTTTCTAGAAGTAAGAATGATCATAATTTGTATATTAAACATACTAAAGATGATAGTATCATTGTTATTGTTTATGTGGATGATCTAATTCTCACTTCTAGTTTAGATGCTTTAATTTCTAATATTAAGTTTCAACTTAAACATAAATTTCAGATGATTGATTTAGGTATTTTATATTAATTTTTAGGGATGCAAATTTGGCAAACCCCTAAGGGTATCTTTCTTTCTCAAAGCAAGTATCCTCATGACCTTTTAGAAAAATTTAAGATGAACGATTCTAACCATGTTTCAATTCCATGTGAATTAGGAACTAAATTAATGGCTGATATGGATACTCCTTTTGTTGATGAAACTTTGTATAGGAAATTGGTAGGAAGTTTAAATTATTTAACTCTTACTAGACCTAATATTTATTATAGTGTTGGTTTAGTTTCTAGATTTATGTCTAAACCTGAACAAACACATTTTAAAGTTGTTGAAAGAATCTTAAGGTACATTAAGGGAACTATTAATATGGGATTATTTTATGATGCCAATTCTAAATTTATTTTACATGGCTATAATGATTCCGATCTAGGTGGAGATCCCAATGATGGGAGATCCACTTGTAGCTATTGTTTCTTTGTTGGTTTAGGTGCAATTTCTTGGAAAAGTTAAAAAGAACACTCTATTTCCCTTTGCTCAACTGAAGCTGAATACAAAGGTTGTACTACTGTAGCTAAGGATGTCTTATGGCTTAGAAGACTTCTTGAAGATTTGGGTCTACCTCCACAAGCACCTACCCCTCTACATTGTGACAATCAAATTGTTATTGCATTGGAAAAGAATCCATTTTTTCATGCAAGGACCAAATATATTTCACTTCAATATCACTTCATTCAAGAATAAGTTGAAAACAAGCAAATTGCTCTTCTTTATTGTAAAGTTAAACATCAAGTGGCTGATATTTTGACAAAACCATTTTCTAAAGAGAGATTTCAATTTCATTGTAAAAATTTGGGTTTACAACCTTTTGATGTAAACTCCCCAAGTAAAGATTAAGAGGGGGTGTTAGAAACATTAATCTTCCCTTGTATGTATTTAATTGGGATATTCCAAGGAACCCTAAATGTAGTATGTCCTATTGTACACATGTGGAGGACATGTCATTATTTGTCCTTTATTCCACATGTGAGGACAACTCATTTTTATAATTCCTTTATTAAGGAAAGGATTTGACACATTGCACAAACCTATTATGAATGTGGCATTCATAGAAATGGGAGTTCCACATGCGAACACATGAAACTCCTATTTTTGTATTTCTCTCTCTCTCTCTCTCTCTCTCTCTCTCTCTCTCTCTCTCTCTCTCTCTCTCTCTCTCTCTCTCTCTCTCTCTCTCTCTCTCTCTCTCCTTTAGGCATTTTCCTTCATTTATAATACTCACAAGGGGTTTTCTTTGCTTTCCCCTTATAAATCCTTGTCTCCATTGTTGAACTATCTTGGTGTATGCTCTTGGATTTTTCTTATCACATGGTAACATTGTTTCACACTTAACTTACTTGGATTGTTTTTTGTTCCTTGCTCTATCTTATCATTTCTTATAATACTAAATCTAATAGTAACATCTTCCATGTGTCCAAAAAATATAGCATAGGTTTAGGGTTTCTTGCCTCCTAGGAATTTCAAGCAGCTATTCTCACTACTAGAAGAATAACTTTAGTGGATAGTTGACTGAAAGGAGTTGATGAAGAAAGTTCTAATTCTATGTAAATACCATAATCACAAGGCCTATTCCCTTGCAAAAGAATTTGCCACAATGACATTACCTCTAAACCATGCAAAGCATGTTGAATTGGTTTCCAACCCTGAAAAACTCTTATACGAAATGGAAAAGCAAATGTAGATGCAATACATGACAAATTCCAAGGTGATCAGATGTTATTTCCAAGGTGATTATGAAAAATAATATTATCTTAATATCTTATATACAATCAATTCAAGGGTAAGAGTCTTGTGTGAAGCATTTTTTATTTAAAAACCCCATGCATTCAAACTTTTAAACAAGAAACCAGATAAAGAACATACACAAAAACCATTAAAATGTTTTAGATGAACAAATCGGAGAAACCAACATTTAAGATATTATGATACACTTGTTTAAGTAAATGCAAATTCTATAGGCAATTGCATATTTGAGGCACATGATGGAAATCATGTATTTGTATGTGTGATAAAATTAATACATGGAGGCAAACAACTTCTTATTGATTAAAATTTGAATTGGATAGATACAAACAAAGCCTATCATGGGTGAGGTGGTATGTACTATGCACATTTAAAATCAACTCTAATTAATGAATCCAACACACCATTAATTTTTAATTTTTTTTGTTAACGTAGAATAATAACAAGTGTTTTAACATGTCTCAATAGTTTTCTTTCAAAATGTAGGGTTATAGTATGCATCAACAACCACATAATATGCATAGTGGTGATGGTTTTTCTTCCCAACAGGTAAAACTCATTATTGTTGTATAGATTAAATACAAGAAATATGTTAATGGATATTTTTAGTATGTTTTATTATTCACTATTGTTTTGGATTGATTTTAAATCCAGAGCTAATCATATTGCTCTTGCAAATGAGTGCTAGTCAGAAAAGGGAAAAGAAGAACTAGTTCACAAGTATGAGGGGCTGGACAATGACCTGGCTAAATTTATTATTGATTTTGAATCAACCAATTATCTTGAATTTTCATTGAAAATTTTGATTCATGATATAGGAAATATGTTATCACAATTGGCATTAAATCAAGCTCAGACTCTGCATTATGAAATTAGATTGATAGGTTGGTGAGCCTAGTTTACATATGTATAGTAAGTATTAATGTAGTTTTTAGCTATAAAAAAAGTTCAATAATGGTTTTTATAGTATACTATTTTATTTATGTCATTAAATTAAATGCATATGTGTTATTTGTTCAAAGGATGCTAAGGCCATTGAGGGGAAATCACCTAGAGGAAGATAATTTAGATGGTTCAAGTACATCGCATGTCATTCTATCCTACACTAGTGTTTTACATGAAAAATACTTTTTTAATAGCTCTAACAATCTTGTTTTATTGTGCTCTAACAATCTCATTTGTTAGCTCCTACCATGGATACTTTGTTCTCTACGTCACTTGCTACAATGAACAGAACCAAAGATGCACTATCAACTATGAATTCAACAACACATAGCTCAGTGAAAGATGCATTAGAACTGCCTATTGGTAAGTAGATTCCTATTTTAATTTCTCATTTTCCATGTTTTTATTTCTCTGAAAGTATTATTTATTAGGGGGCATTTTGTAATATTGGATTCATTTTATGTAGGAGGTGATGAGAACCTTCCTGGGTATTCCTAAGTGATATGTATGAGAACAATAAAGAATTGTGATCAATTGCTCATTAGAAATGAAGATGGTCCTCACCTAAAAGTACCCCAACTTCCAAGTACTTTAAATATTGATCCTTTCTTTTACTATACAATATTATACTAATAATCAAATGCACTAAACTCTCGTTCAATACCTAGCAATAAATACTAATCACAATATTATTTTGTAGGAAATAATATATTTTATGAAAAAATTAATCATGAATTTTTTCATATATTTGGGTCAACCGTATGCACAGGGTATCAAGTTTTGATTTCATTGCTAGAGCATGCTTCCTTAATTTGATCAATTTCTTTAAGTAAATTAAAAGGTAGCTTCAATTTTGTATCATCCTTAAATTTACACACTTCCACTTTAAGAATATTTATCCCTCTAAGTAAGTGGTATGGGGTCATGTCAGGTGCCTTGAATGGGTCTTTGCACATGTTCTACTTTTTCTCTCTTTATTTCCATCCTATTTTTGACAAACTACACTGTGAAATTGAGAACTTTGACCTCTCATTCAAGGTTCACCATCAGGGTCATGGTTGACCTTAACCTTGACCTAGGGTAAGGTTGACCGCATCCATGACGTAAGGTCTTAAATTCAATTTCCTAGAGTTTTGGGATCTGAAGCTTTAGAAAGTTTCTTTTCTCATATCTGGGTTGGTTGTTTTGGGTTTTTCAAAATGGTATACTCTTAAACTACATTTAATATAGGTCTATTCCTAGGATTTAACATTAAATGAGACTTAATGCTCCTATTTTTGCCTTCCCTAGGAGTCAGTACCCTAGTTCTCTATATAAGAAAGCATTCTTCCCTCATTCAAGCATCTACTTTTTTATGCACAAATTATCCACCATCAATGAGAAAAGTTATTATCTACAATATGTGCATGGTTGATCCACTATCTATCAAGCATTAAAGTGTTCAAGCATTCAATTCATCAAGGAGGACCATTGTTAGTGATTGAACGATTCAATCTCTATAGAACCCTCTTGTTGAAGATTTCATTCGCATTCATCCAAGTGATTTCCTATGTAAAGATGCATTCAAGATTGGTGTTGAAGATCTAATGATATTGATTTGAGACATCCTACATACATTCTACATATATTTGGAGCATGTGTACTTGTGGATTCAAGGATTCAAATCCTTCACAAGGATTTCCACATGATTAAGGTGAATAGATCCATTTTCTTTGTTTGTGCACATATATTTCTTCAATTATATTTCAAGGTTAATTCCAAACTAGGGATTGCCTAAGTAAAACACCCCATTCAACATAAAAAACCATTTTTCTTGTAGATACAAGTGTGGAACAATGAAACAAAGAGCAGAATCAAATACCCTTTTTCTCAAACTTGTGAGATGCATGAACATGAATTTTGTCATAGTGCAAGTCAAGGTTGACTTTATGGGGTACAATTGTGCTCTGAAGTAAGATTGTGCCCCACCAATAGGGTCAAGGTTGACCTCACTTCAAAAAGACAAAATATTTTAACATTTTCTCTATCTTGACATTTCCAATCCGAAACAGGTTGCATATTTTCCAAAAACTATATACAGACATCACAAAATGACATTTTCCATATTCAAGGTGAGTATTTGTCTTTTATCTATTTTGGGCTTTTTACATATAATCTCCTCAAAATATAAAGGACGTCACTCTTAACTGCCCTCTTTCCCTCTATCCTTCATCACTTGATACATTTATGCATTGAGCACTCTCTTGTGTTTAATCAATTTGGATAATTCCTTTTGAAAAATAGGACTAGGAAGATTTTCTTTCTATTCATTTTTGTAAGCCCAACATGCTTACACTCTCTCTTTTGTGGAACTAGATGCCCTATTATGTTTTCAACTTCCCTTTATATTATCTTGTGTGTTCACCTTTCTATTCATATTGGTGACCCATAATAGAAATTTTTTTCTTTTTGTTGTTACATTTACATCTTGCATTAGATTTCCTTTCATACTATCTTTTGTAGAATTAGATGCCCTATTATGCTTTGTGGTGTTATATTTCATTTCATTTCATTATGTTTTTTCTTTCATTAAGATTAGGTTTAGTTTATGCTCTTGCATTTTAACTTTAAAAATACAAAAATGTTGTTGTTTTATAGTTTAGTTTATTTTATTTGCATCTTTTAATGAGATTTGTTACTTCTAGTCCTACTTGAAATCTTAGGGTTAGATGCAGTCATAAACTTATGGGTACCTTTAAGCCTGAGTCTTCTTCTCCTTTCTTGAGGATTTCAAATGAGCCTTTGATTCTTCTTGATTCTAAGCCTCTTATGGAGAAAAACTCTTCTCACTCATCTCATGATGAGGGTGATGCTCTAAGAGTTTGTCCTAAACTAGTTCAAAAAGTTTCAAATGAACTTGATAAAATGGGTAATTGGCTTCTTCAAGAAAACCCTAATCAAGATTCTATTCAAGCTATAGAGTCTCTTGGGAATGTTTATCATGATAGTGACTAGGGTGTTAATATTTCATGTGGTATTACTCTCCGTATGCATTCCAATGTTAAAGCTTTAGCTTAAGAAGCTCAAGATTTAGGGTTGTTTCCTCCTCGCACTAGTGTTGGACTTTCTTGTATTCCTCTTACTAGTGTTCCTACTTACACTCCTTCTTTGGTGACTGTGATGGTTCCCTCTATTCCTATTCATGTTCCTCTTGTATCCTTTCTTACTTCAGAGCCTTCTTATCATAATCTTGTTTCTACTTATTCTACTCCTCTGCCAACTATAGTGCCTAGTGTTCCTCTAGTTGTGTCTTTTATTCCTACAACTTCTTACATTGTACCTAGTGTATCTAATGTTTCTATTCATTCTATTTCTCCTCATGATTCTACAATTATCAGTTTGAGTCAAATTGTATCATTCTTACAACAAAAAATTGCATCCTTAACTCAAAAAAAGTTTAGTATCTTGACTTGTGTCATGGGAGGTCCCTAGTCTTAGGATATTATTCGTACTCCTATTCCTTAGCAAGTCAATATGCCTTGACTTCAGAATTGTAATGGTAAGGGAGACCCAATTTATCATGTTAAAACTTTTCAAGTCCTTTCTAGTGATTATGCTCATATTCATAGGATTTAAGCAAAGTTGTTTGCTTGAAATTTTCATGACAAGGCTTTGCAATGGTTTTGTTCTTCGACTTATTATTCTATTCATTCATTTCCTTAAATTTCTAATGCTTTTATTCAACAATTCCAAAACAACATTGAACCATAGGTGTCTTTGACTAATTTGATGCATTGTAAAAAAAACTCGGAAGAAAAATTAAATAAATTTATTGGTAGATTTAAAGCATTTGCATGCTAAGATTTCTTATTTTATTCTTGATACTGATATTCAATGTATGTTTATTTTAAATTTGTAAAGAGATATTAGAGATAAGATTATGTTTACTAAATTTACTTCTTTTCAACAACTTTGTGCAATGCTTCATCATTATCAATTACAGTGAGTCAATTCAAGAGCACCACTTCAATGGCTCCTATTCCTGTTGATAAAAGTGATGTTGCTCCTAATCCAACTAAAGTTCAAAAATTTAACAACTATGTCAAGATAAATAAACAAGAAAATACAGTTCCTAATCAAGTTTCTATTGCATCTCACAATGCCACTTCTACATCCACTGCGTTTTGATTAAATCATACATTTACCCCTCTATCTAAATCTTTACATTCTATAATGAATACATTGTTAACTACTAATATGATTGTTTTACCTCCTATTCATCCTCTTTTACCTGCTACAATGGTGGCTAAAACTTTTGATCCAAAAGCTTTTTGTCAATATCATTGCCAGAATGGTCATGATACTAAGAAATGTTATTCTTTAAAACATAAGATTCATGACTTAATTGATTCTAATGCTTTATCTGTTGATAAAATTGGTGGTAGTGGGAATAAGTTTTTTTGACTCCTAATCAAAATTTGCAAATCTATACAAATCCTTTACCTATACATGATACTAATACTATTGCTTAGCCATCTTCTATGGATATTTTGCATGGTTCAAAGATGGATGATCTTAATGATGTTGTTAATCAAGTGGAGCATGTGGTTCAATATGTGTTTCCATCTCAATCTCAACCTCTTCTTGAATCTAAAGTTTTAGCTCCACCTCAACTGAAACCTAAGTCTAAATTGAAGGCTTAACCTAAAATTTGATAGTTCAACCTAAGAAGAAATGACCTCAAGACCTTTTGATTACCCTTCATTATTCTAAAACTATTAAAGCTCCTAATGGTCCCTTTTATATTTAAGCTAAGATTGCTAAGATACCCACTCATGGTTGTCTTGTTGATCCTACTTCCTTAGTCAATGTTATTATAGAAGAAAATCCTTTTATCAAAAGTTTGCAACATGATTTTTATGATACATCAAATGTGTCGATTCAAACTTGTAATGGTTTTCTTTGTGGACATCATTTGGTTCTATTGATTTGCTAGTTAATCTTTGTGGAAAAATTGTGAACACTACCTTTGTTGTTGTTCCTACTTTTGATAAATTTCAAGTTAAGCTTGGTTTACCATGGTTAAATTCCATGCATGCTATTGCTTCACATATTTATAAATGCCTTAAGTTTGTTTATGATGATGAAGTGAAGATAGTTAATCATAGTTTATACCATGCTTCCAAGACTTGGGATACTACTACCATTGACTTCATTTGGTCTTCTTTACCTAATTCATTTCCTTCTTTACTTGATCATCTTTTATGTTCATATCAAGCCTATAAATAGTGGAAGATTCTTGAGTTAAGCTTACCTCTTAGGGGTCTAACCGTGGTCCTTTTGCTACACCTTCTATACCTCATTTTTTCTATACCTTCTACAATTGTTAATCAATTTTCTCCTATTTCTTGTTAGTCTGCTAGTAATCCTATTAATCCTACAACAGAACTGGTGAATGATCCTATAATTGTTCCTCCTAGTTCTCAACACATTTCAAGTAAATCAAAACATAACTAATCTGCTAACAAATTTTGTTAAAAGTGTCACTCTCAAGCTAAAGCTCATAATTCTACTATAAAAAAATCTTTATCTTCTCTAGATACAACTATGCATGATTTGTTAGAAGAAGTTGTTGATGATGTTAAATTGCATGATTCTAATGGCTCTATTTGTATCTTGGATCTCATTTTGATCAATCTAAATGATGGCAATACTCTTGATGATGTTATGATGTTAAATAATGAATATGAAACTATTGAAATTACCACTAACACTGATTTACTTATATTCTTTCCTCACTGTAATTAACACTTACACCTACTATTGAACATTGTGATTCTCAAGAGGATCCTTGTTTGGAACTGGCTATCATTCCTACCGTGTTGGATATAGCCCCTCTTATGAGTGCCATGCCCTAAATTTATGAGGAAAAACACAAAAAAAAATTTTTTTTTTTAAAGGTGAAGTAAAGATAATAGGTGTAGTTCTAGAGTTGTTTTCCTTGAGGGGAAAACATTACGTATGTAATTATGAAACATAATTTCTGCATTGATGTTGTTAGATTGGCTCCATAATTATTTTTGTGAAGTTTTCTTATGGTTATCCTAGGTAAAGAAATACATCTCATTTGATCCTTAATTATTATAGTAGGACTATTTCGATGAAAATCTTGCACTCTATTCTTTCAAACCTTCAACTAGCTAGATGTTTGCAACTAGGTATTTTAAATCATTTATCATTGATTCGTTATCCAAATTCTATAATGTATTACTATTTAAGAACCCTTTATTGTTTATCCTCTATGTTTCTATATAATTATACCTTCTAAATAAATATCCCTATTTTATTTAATCATTATTATTATTTTATTTTGTAATATATATTTTTATTTATTTATTTATTTTTTTTTTCTCATATAATAACTTGACCTTCAATTTATTATTACTAATACTAACCATGATTCTAACATCCCTTTTAGATAATACTAAGTTTATCTACAATCTAAATTCTTAACCCCATACATTACTGTTTGCCTCATTAAATCAGTAAAAGAACCTGCATAATAATTTTAATACTATATAAATGTTTAATTTCAACTTACTTATTTAAATTAACACCCTAAGTTATATCTTGATAACAATATTCCATCCTAAATCTTCCTATAATTATAAAAGAATAACACAACCTATTCACCTCCTAACCCTTTAGTTATATAATTAAGTATCTAGTCTAATCCAAAATACAATTAGGATTATTAAATTTCTAACTCATTCACAAGCTAATTTATAAAGCTCTTGACCTAAGACAAATCTCACATCCCAACCATTAATATGATTTTCTTAAGTCACATAACTTCCCCTTTTTGTGCAAAGTCTCCCTCCCTCAAAACTTGCATACGTTGTTGTTCTTCCCAAGGTGGGGTGACCAAGTAAAAAATCATGTCAAATGGCAGTTTGAATCTCAAGGCAAATTGGCTTAGGCATAATTTTTAGACTTGGAACACTTCCCAAGTCCTTTCTTACTCCTCCCTAGGTGTGGGTTGGTGGGGAAAGGATATGACTTAAACCATTTCACATTTTTGAAGTGGTAGACACCTAGAGGAGGGATGTTGACAAATGTCAAAACAAGGTGCCATAATCATTACCTTTTTACTAAGTCTAAGGTGCTGACTAGAGCAAGGATGCCTAAGTATATGGGTTTCCATAAAGTTTTTGTTTTGAAAACAAAAAAAAAGAGATAATATTCCTCATTTTGTTTGGGACACGGGTGTGAAATTTATAATTTCTTTTATTTGGGTTTAATTTTAAATGAGGAACACAACTTAACTCATGTGGCTTCACTTGAGGTGGAGTATTTTGTGACATCCCAAGGTGAGATGACTTAGTCTAGGTGCCTAAGTAGGTTCCTATGTTAGTTAATTATTATTATGTTTCCTTTTGTTCTAAGGCGTTAATTTTTAATTGTATTTTCGTAAAGGGATTTGGGGTATATGCTCTTGTAATATTTTATTAATCTATATTTTGGGGGAGGTATTATTTTCTTCCCCCATACATTTCCAGAGAGGTGAAATACACACCTACAGCCTACCTTTCTTCAAAGATTTGGAACTATGTTTTTTTCTCTCCTTCATTCTATTTCCTTTTAAAATTCTATCATAGAAATTTACTGAGTATGTTGATGATGTGATGGTGTTATCTTAGGACTTTAAACCCAAATGATTAAATTTTTAAACTCTCAAAATGAACTATTAAAGTATGGCAACTTTTTCCCATTTCATAACATATGCATTTAAAATGCAACATCTATATTGTGAATTGATCAACTATATCTAAAATATTTTTCCACACAATATTTATGAAATATTTCTACCAAATGAATTACAAGTAACATAAGAAGAAGGATCTTATTACATAACTTCATCCTAATACGTCAAATCTCATACTGAATGTTTTCTTACAAGTAAAATATACATACCATCTTTCAATCTTTCCTTTCACAATTTCAAACAATAACAATGATAACAATTCTCTTTTACACCATAATGAAATCACAATGGGAGGTTGATATCACAATACATTTGAGATGTCATGACACATTTGTCTCTCTTTACACACTTGATTTTTTTAAACTTTGTCAAAGGTGAAACCCTACTATCTTCAAGGAATCCATCTTCACAAAACTTGCATGCACACACAAACTAGGAACCATGGAGGCTCACCACCCATCCTAGGCTTCTATGAAGTGACCCACTGAGTAGGGGAAACAAGATACAAACGTGATACACACATAGAACATATGATAGCATGAAAAACTTACAAGACAACACATAATACTCCCTTCCAAGGTTTACACATTTATTCACCATTGGAATCATAAGAAAATTGGGTGAAGGTGGGCTCTTCCAAGAGGAAATTTTCCATGTCAATACAACTCATGCTCATTCAGTTCACCATACCTCTACAAGGCTTCCAACATACATTGTTTTCTTCACAATCTTCCACTTGTCACCCCCAAATTCATATTTTTGTTTACCACCCTAAAATCACAATATCAAGAAAATGGCTTCAATGGAGCCCATATTCCATGAAATTTTCCCCCTTCTCTTCAAGAGAAGAGGCTCTCTACTACATTATTGATCCCAACTAATCCCTTCACCCAAGGCTTCTCTTCTCTCTCAAGGGTGAGTGAAGCCTTCACACCCATGATCACATTCAACATTCAAATCCAAAACAAAAAAATCAAGAAAGAAAACCAAGAAATCTACAAGAACACAATACACATTCACATTGCCAACACACAATACAAAAATCCACAATGCAAAGATTTAGAATACAATGCATGCTCCCTTGAAAAATTCTCCATACTTGTAGATTTATTTTGCAATACTAAAAGAAAGTATATGAACATGGTTTGAAACACCAAACTTGGTCCAAGCTAAAGGAAATGATAGTTTTCGTAGAGATCCTTAATCTCCCTCCAAAACTTAACTATCTCCAAACTTAGAGAGTGGGTGAACAACCCACTAATTTGTCACCACTCCTCTAAAAAGACTCTTTGCTAACCATTTTTAATAGTAAAATCAAGCCCCCTATTTCTTACATTGTTGCTCCTTCAAAATAAAAAAGTTTGACCAAGTGGGATTGTGAGGGTAAAATCATGGGGAAACCCCAAATTTTAAATTGGGTCAAGAGTGTTTAAGGGGTCCCCTAAGTTAGCTAAGCACTAAAATGTTTGAATTTTGGCCCTTGACATGTTATACTACCATATGGGTGGTTTATTTTCAATAAACTAACACATTAGGGTCACATTTAGGTTGCCTAAAATCCTTGAAAAGTTTGAATTCGAAAATCAATATGATGGTAACCCATCCTAACACTGTCTCCCAAGTGGGTGTACTTAAACATTTATTGAAAGAAAAGAAAAGGACTGAGATTAAGTGACCTTATGACCAACACCCTAGGTGACATGTCATCAACACATAGACAATTACAAGTGTCTAGTGACAAATAAAATACATTACACTTTACCATGACATGTCCAACATCTCTATGATTAAACATTTCCTCATACAAGAAAACTTACATTACAAAACAAAATACTTTCACAACAAGGCTTTTGAATCTCCCAAAGATTCGCCTTGGTTAAACTGTGCTCACATAGATATGGAACTTTGTTTCCCCCAAGAACTTTGGTTAGATGCATATAATTTCAATTTTTATGAAATCCCTATTAACATAGTCCAAATTCAATTTCCTTTACTAATCATTTCAGTTAAATCATTCAAGATCAAATCTCCACATCATAAACCATCATAATCAATTTAACATCTACCTACATACCATAAATTATCATAATCAATTTAACATTTATCTACATATCATAAATTGTCGTAATCTAATTAACATTATGCATCACATTATAATCTAATTCTATCATGTCATAAAGTTGCATCTATATGTGTTTAGTCATCCCATACACAAAATTAGGTTATTAGTACATCTAATAATTGAAAACACTACTGAAATATCAAAATCAATAGATAAAATAATCCACTGTCCATCTAAGTCTCGAATAACTGTCAAAATATCAAAGTCACGAATATCAAAATGCAAGTAAGAATGTTTATGCTATGCCAAGTTAGGGTGAAGCCTCAGAATGAGTTACCCACCTTCTCTAAATGATAAAAAATAAGATGGGGAGAGTAGGTAGCACACTCTATTAGCTAGTCCTTCATGGTAGTTTTTATTGTGTGTTTGTCTCTTGTAATGTACATTTCTCCTGTAATATGTTTGCTAAATGTTGTTAGATTCTTATACATGATATTTGTTGCTTTGTAGGCACAAGGTGATAAAAGAATTGAACATGTTATATTATTCCTCTATATGTATTTCTATTCTTTTGTATGTTTTTTCAAGTTATGTTGTATTTATGCTATTGTGTGTACATGTTTCCTTATGTGATCTGATTAGATTCATGAATTGGTAGCACTAATTCTTTTTGGTCTCTAGGTTATGGTCCAAAAAGATTTTTCTTCATATTTCTTATGTAAGCTTTCCTCTTTTGTGATTGTAGTTATAATTTCTTTGGGAAATGGTGAAAATTCATTTGCAATAATATTGTATATATATTATCTTATGATCATACTCACCCCATAGCAGGTAGATCCCTTCTATGTTCTATGTATGTTTATGTGGTATTTCTCTTGTAGTGGAAACATAATCGATGAGGTTGTTTATGTTTTTCATCAAAGTCATTGCTCATGTTAAAGTTTTAGAAATGACTTTAACGTAGGGGCATACACTCTTCTCACTTATTGCACACAGACACTTTTCAATACATATATATTTTTCAAGATGGCTTTTTTCCCTTTCCTGATTAGTGATTAATCCTTAAAGAATGGATTTATATTTTAGGATCTTTTGATCCCTTGAGTTTGAAATATTATTGATCCCTTAAGGTTGAAAGTTTCCTTAAGATTGGATCTCTTTTGGTTTTACTCTTATAGAATAGAATATTCTTGAGGGTGAATCCTTGATGGGTTAAGTAGTGAGTAATCACATTCACTAGGAGGTTCAATTCCATCTTTCCAGTTTCATAGTTTCCTTGTGTGGTTCATAATGGGACATAAGTTTTCATTGGGTGAGATAATCATACTCTTATTCTTTTTCTCTTTTTCTAGAGATGTCTCTCTTATTATGAACTTGGAGCTGACAAAGACTTGAGTCTCTAGGGGCTTGAGGATTTATTTGTCCCTTCCATTTTAATATGATTATCTTTTTCATTACGATTTATATTACCAAGAGTTTGCATCAAGTCCATACTCTTTCTAAAGTGGGGGATTGATGTATCATCTTAAAATGGAAGCACTTCCATGTTAAGAGAGTTTATCCCTCTGAGTAAGTGGTTTGGGCTCATGTTAAGTTCCTTGAATAGGTCTTTGTATGGATCTCACTATTGTACCCCAATTCTTCTTTTTCTATCTTTATTTCTAATGTATTTCTAACAAACTGCATAGAGAAATGAAGGACTTTGGCATCTTGTTCAAGGACAACCTTCTAGGTCAAGGTTGACCTCAACCCTTACCTAGGTCAAGGACAACCTTGAACCTGACCTAGGGTACGGTCGACCTTGTCCTTGGTCCTAGGTCCTATTTTCAATTTCTGGAGGTTTCAAGATCTCGAGCTTCAAAAAGTTTCTTTTCCACTTTCGAGTTAGTTGTTTCAGGTTCAAGAATGGTATACTCCTAAATTACATTTAATCTAAGTCTATTCCTAGGGGATTAAGGTTAAATGGGATTTAATACTCCTATCTCTGCCTTCTCTAGGCGTTAGTGCTCAAGGTCTCTATATAAGGAAGCCTTCTTCCCTCATTTTGACATCTACATTTTTATGCACAAGCATTCCACCATCTATGAGTGAAGATATTATCCACAATATATGTGTAATCTATCCACTATCTATCAAGAATTCAAGCATTCAATTCATCAAGGAGGATCATTGTTATCCATTGAAGGATTAAATCTCTATGGATCCCTCTTGTTGAATATTTTATTCACATCCATCCAAGCCATTTCCTATGAAAAGATACATTAAAGATCGTTGTTCAAGCTCTAATGATATTGATTTGAGACATCCACATTCTACATATATTTTGAGCATCCATACTTGTAGATTCAAGGATTCAAATCCTCCATAAGGATTTCCACATAAGCAAGGTGAGCAGATCCATTTACTTTGTTTAAGCATATACATTGTTTCAATTATATTTCAAGGTTAATTCCAAACTAGGTTTTGACTGAGGCAAACCCCTCATTCAACAAAACAAACCATTTTTCTTGCAGATATAGGTGTGGAACATCAAATTAGAGAGTAGATTTGGATACCCTTTTCGTCAAACTTGCAAGATTTGTAAACCAAAAAAAATTCAAGGTAGTGGAGGTCAAGGTCAACTTTTTGGGGTGTAATTGTGCCCTAGCGTAAGATTGTGCCCTGCCAATAGGGTCAAGGTTAACCTCCCTTCAAAATAACAAAATATTTATGAGTTTTCTATGTCTCGATATTTCTAGTCTAGAACAAATTGCAGATTTTCCAGATACAGACATTAGAAAACAACAGTTTCTAGATTCAAGATGAGTATTTGTCTTTTATCTATTTTAGGTTATTGGCATATACTCTCCTCAAAATAGAAACAAGATCACTCTTAACCCGCCTCTTTCACCCTATTTTTCATGACTTGATCCATTTTTGCATTGAATACTCTTTTGTGCTTAAACAATTTGTATCATTATTATTTTTAATTAGGGTTAGGAAGAGGGTTTCCATTTTATTTCTATTCAAGTTTATTTATGAATCTAACAGTTTTTTTCTTTTCTTAAAAGGTGGAATTTGCAAATGAAAGAGTGGCCCCCCATATTCCAATTATTGAGTGGGAGAATCTTTAAAATGATGTCACTGAGAAAAAACCATTAAATGATAGAGAAATAGTACTACCCGATGAAAGTTGGTATGTCATAATATTAAAAAATAAATTATGTAATAATTACTCTTAATGCTTATGTGATTTAACATATTTAAAAATTCACATAGATTGCTTAACACATCAAAGACAACCAAAGCAAGAAAACAAAAGCCTGGGTAACACAAGCTCGACTCGGGTGGATATTCAAAAATTTTTGCACAAGTTGTAAGTATAAGTAAATGAAAAATTATATGCAAATATTTATAAATTGTAAACAATTTGGTCTTTGATAAAATTGATTACAAAAAGAATCATCTATCTTATCCTAACAATTTTGGAGGTTTCATGTGGACTTTTGGTGTAGCTCAATTTTTTATTTCTTTTATTGGTTTCCCTCTTTGTTCCTCTTCCTTGTCCCTCCTTTCTCTAGAGCAAGGATTCTTCTTTGGCATCTAGTTCAGGGTTGCCAACTAACCCTATTTTATTCAAAATGTAATATCTTAGTTGTTGGACCCTAGGTCTTGTTGGTTGTGGCTCCATTTAAAAGCCATTTGAATTATAGTCTCATGAGTTCCTTTCTGTTTTCTTTTTAGGATTGATGTTATTTCTATGATCTTATTGATTTGTTGGTTGTAGGGGTAGCCCTTTCCAACTTTTCTTAATAAGGGCAATTTGACTAATTGACTTTTCTAACAAATGTCACAAATTATTTTTATTTTTGAATAGGCTATGGTTATACTCCTTCTAGCTTCCCCATCCCATTTGAAATAGGACCATTGACAATAGCTCCTTAATAAAAAGATCAGAGAAGAGAAATGAGCTATGTTTACTTTTCAATATGTAATTTACAAAGCCAATAGAATAAGAAACTAGCGAACAATTGTTTGTTTAGTATTCTATGATTAATTTTATTAATGATCAAAGTTTAAATATAAGAATAAGAGGTACATCAGTAAAAAAAATATTAATATAAATCGTTCACAATCTTAAAAGCAAAGTGGATTTTTAATTTAATATAAACTTATGTGACCATTTTTTTAAGACGTGAATTAATTACATATGGAGTCGTCTAGAAATTTCGCAGAAAAATACCAAGACTTATGAGACTTAAATTTGATATTTGAGACGGTCAAAACTGGTAACGAACAATCAGGTGGAACTTTCAGAACGACACCAAAGCAGAACACACGGTGTGATTTGCACGGCCTCTTCCACCGACAAAAACTGCAAACATGGGAAGAAATTAATCGAAAGAAGAGATTTCAAGGAAGCAGAATTCATTCATATCTAACGTGGTGCAATATATCCATTCCAACGTAACAAATACTCTGCGCGTCGCTCATTTATTAATCAAATGAAGAGATTACAAGGAAGGAGATTTTCTCTACCAACAACAAACAATAACCGTGACCAATTCCTCGAGGGTGCAATTTCGTGCCAAACATAACAAATGAAGAACTTTCAAGGATTTGAGACCCCCTCAATATTACAAAATGATGCTATTGAAAAATGTTGTCTTGTAAAGGACAAGTCTATTTCACTTAATTTGATCTAGAGCACAAAAACAGTGATAACTATTCTTCCCTGCATCAAATTTCTTAATTAAACTCGCAAAAGAAGAATAGATTGACATAAATGGATTTGATTTTCGAAATGAAAGTCTACCAACGCGTTTTGAAGTTATTGCAACGAAACAGCCATGCATTCGCTATCGCTCTTTCGCTAGATTGCAATGTCCTCTTGGTCCTTTCAATATAAATATACCCCATCCTTTGAAGATGAAACAAAAGCTACAACACCATTCATGAGTAGATCTGTTTGTAAAAGCAGTGGCCTATTTGTCTGTCATGTCCTGGTATTTATCATACTTAAATTTCAAAAAAATAATAATAATCAAAATGTGCAGGAGGACATAAAAATTCAATCTTTAAAGTGTTCAAAGACTTATCCAATTCTTGGTAGTCTCATGATTTCAAATCCTCCAGCTAATCACCAACTCTCCCTTGCACTTCAAATTTTTGAATTTTGTTTCCTAAGTCTCAAATTATCAATGGTTAATGAAAGACACCAGAATACGTATTTTCAATCAAATCATTAACCATTAACCTTTTAAAAGGTTAAGTTTCAGGGGTCAAAACATGTATTCCGAACCATTAACCTTAACCATTAACCTTTAAAAAGGTTAAGGTTCAGGGTCCAAAACACATGTTTCACTTTAAAATCTTAACCTCTCTGTCAAAAAAGAGATTAAGATAAATTTTCAAAACACATATTCCAAACCATTAACCTTAAGCTCTTGTCCCAAAAGGTTAAGGTTAGAGGTTCAAAACACGTATTTTTGAGATGATTATTAACCTTTCAGTTGACAAAAGTAAAGAAAGTGAAAGGTAGAGACAATGAGGATTATGCAGAGTCAAAGAAAAAGCATCCAAGTTTGAAAAGCTCTCAAACCGCTTACTCATATATTGAAGAGAATCTATGCAGTGAGCAACAGGCATTGAAAGGCATTTGAATATAGAAGTAACAATTGACAACCTCAGCATGTGACTTTCTTGACAAATCAACCTCTATCATTTCCTTACTCCATCCCACTACACATTGGATGGTGTTATTAAATCACTTTCAAATGAATTGAATTTTCTATGTGAAGAGAATTTGGAGTTTGTGGCACCTTGATCAAATATGAAGAAGAAGATGCGATAATTGCTTGACAAAATGTTTGGCCCACTTTAGACATAATTTGGATCATGACATGGTTCAAAATTTTTGGAGATCATGCAAATGCACATAGAAGTTGAGTCATGTTGTTCATCTAGTGTAGAAGACCACAATCACTACTAAAGTTTGTGTTGACAAGCTTTATTCAAAGTGTTCCTTTATCCTTGTTTCACAGACAATATTTCTATTGCAATATATTAGATTCCATGATGGTTGAATGTGTAAAAGCTAACCCTCAAATTATTGCCACTTGTAAGAAAGTGACAAAGCACATGTGTATGTGAACAGTGGAGTTACGACTATAGTTCTAGGGCATTTGATGTAATGCCTCAATAGAGAGGTAGTGAGCACAGACATAGCATGTAAACTATTTGATGAAATGCTTGATAAGCTCAAGGTCATTATAGAGAAGTTGTATAATGTAGAGCATTCCAATATGCACTCCCATGGTCTTGATTAAGTGGGAAGAAATTGTGCAATACCACTAAGAATCTTGGGAGTTGAGATTCAAATTCATCAAATGGTTAGATATTTAAAACAAGGACTACCTATATCATTTGTGGCAAGGATTCCCATACACATCATCTCAACCTACAACACACAATTCTACAATAACTGAGGTATTTCACATGAGGAAAGGTTGTTTCAAAGCTAATACCAATAAGAATGACTTGGCACTATATTTTCTTTATATAATTATCACACACTGATGGTAGCCTTGAAATGATCAACACAGAAGCTATTGATTGGAAAACATACCCATTACAAAGGTGTTTGAAAATCTTAGATGTATTATGACAGGTTTGACCTCCAATGAAGTGGATGAGTAGTTGAAGACATTTGGATACAACAAGCTCGAAAAAAAAAAAGGAAAGTAAGTTTCTCAAGTTTCTTGGCTTTATGTGGAATCCCTTATCATGGGTTATGGAAGTTGTAGTAATTATGGTCATTACCTTGGCAAATGGAGGAAGGAACCCTCCTAATTGGAAAGATTTCATTGGTATCATAACATTTCTTGTTAGCAACTCCACTATAAGTTTTATTGAAGACAGTAATGCTAGCAATGCAACTGCATCACTAATGGCACAGTTGGCTCCAAAAGTAAAGGTTTTAAGAGATGTTCATTGGAGTGAAGAAGATGTTGCCTATCTGGTTCCTAGAGACATATTTAGCATTAAACTTGGAGATATTGTTCCTATAGATGCCTAACTGCTTGAAGGAGACCCTTTAAAGATTGAATTATAATGCCTATAGCCTCCATAGTCTTCTTTCTTTCGAGTGTTTCATATTAGTCTCTTCCAAATAATTTTGCATAAAAATATATTATATTTTTCAATCCATTCAACAACTTAATATATTCTTCATGGCCTTGTTTTCCTACCAAATTTCTCTATTTCATAATATTTTGCATACATGTTTTATACATGATCATCTGAAATTTTCACATCTTTTTCCACTAAAACCTTAATTACACCACATTTTTGAACTTTATTCATATGAGATATGACCACCATCCATGAGGTCCCTTCATTACTCTAAGAGAAAATCTCTCATTCTAGTTATTTAATGATGACCATAGTGTTGAATCATAGGATTTTTAAAGGTTAGTGATGTACTCAGTGCTAGCTTAGATTACCACTTCCATCAAGTCATTCAAAATTTTAGATATTATTTTTCTCGTTTTATTTGATCCAACATTTATTTTACTCAAGATTTAGAATTAAACAAAATAGGTAGTTGAGATAGAGATTTTAGGCTCAAATGATAAATGGATCTAATATCATGTCCATAAGGCATGGGTTATTATTTAAGCTCCATCTTATCATTTTCATCCTTCAACATACTACTAACCATTTTCTTGGTGGAAGCCTCTATATGGTGTACATTTATTACCCTCAAAGAAGAATTAATATTGAACTTATCCACCAACAAATGAAATTTGTATAATTTTTGGGTTTTCTATCCATGAATGGTTGAGGTATTTGTAAACCCCAAATTGTTGTATTTGGCACAAAGTCCACTCTAGAAGTAGTTTTCATCTTCCTACATTTGGTGGTCTTCCCCTTAATTTTGACACAATATCTTCTATAGGGGTCGATTTAGGGAAAAAAATTATCCTCTAACTAATTTAAGCCTCCTACCAATTAGGGGTACTTGTTGAATAAACTTTCCCTGGATAAACTCGAAGCTTTGGTCACCCACTACATTATAAACCTATTCTATCATATCTAAGTCAACAAACACATTCCCATTAGGTCTCCTCTTGTCTATTGTTTTACTTCAAGAAGAATGGGTAGATGAAATATTTAAATAGGATCTATTTAACTTTTTTAACTGGAACCTCAATTCATAGCCAACTTGAGTTCATTATTATTACTAGAAAGGTTCTCATTTCAATTTGATCTTCTTCATTTTTATCCCAATCAATTTTAGGCATAGGTTTCCCTTTTCCCCATTCATTATTTACATGTCAAATTTATCTATTCCATCATCTTTAATTCTAGTAATGGTTATCTTTAGATTAAGAGTGACTATTTTTTCAAAGTGAACCTAGACCATAATCTTCTTCTAACTTCAAATTTTTCATAACCATGTTCGTAAATTGAAATAATCCTTTGCAAGATCCTTACCATCATTTTTTTGTTGAGAATTATAAAATTGTAAACTTTCTAAAGCCTACTTAATGATTTGGAGCATCAAAAATTTATTTATATTACAAATAAAAAATTTAATAGGGAAAAAGATACTTGTCTTTTACTTTGATACAAATTTCTTGTTGTTTATGAGCTAATAATCTGCAAAGTTCAATCAACATAAAATGTTTGAATGCATATTGTGGTAAGGTAATTGGTCTACCTTCAAAATGCTCAACTTTAATGTATGTAAATCTAGTGAATTAAATAAACTAGATGATATATATGCTCACTAGCTACATAGCCTCATGTAACATTCATTTATTAGCACTCTCTTGTAGCTTATTAACCAAACTTGTGGAATAAAAAATCATTAACCTTTCTATGGTTTTCCATAACTCATATGTATCTAAAATATAGGGTGGATTTTACAATTTTTTATCCCACCTATCTATTGTAAATGACATAACCCTTGGAATTCCATTCTACATGAAAAGAGATAAGATAACATATAAAAAATTATTAAAAAGATAATTATTAAAAGTTTCAAGTAGGCATTCCCCTATAATATATTTTCAATATAAGTTTTTTTCTCCTATTGGAGTTACTTGAATTCAAATAAATACATTCATTTCTCCCAACAAAATGCATTTTCAATAACCTTAAGTATGTGAATTAGAATAAAAAATTTATTGCTAATCTATTTACTAAGGTGTTCTCTAGTTGATAACCTAGGCAATCTCAAATCACCCTTTTCTAATTTCAAGCTCCACTTTCTAAAAATTACACTTTTTCGGGGGGGTGGGCAACTATGGGTGGGTAGTGCACTTTTTGTTCATATTAGAGAATAAGTATTAAAACATAGTAATGATTCAACCTGCATATGATTCTTTTTATAAGATTTATAAACATGAAATTGTTTCTGCTAATGGACAAAAACACACCACCATTTGTAGACCTAATCTAATTTCTTAGCCATATCTATTCATACATTCAAAAACTAACTCTTTACACTATGCAATAGTGGGGAAAGTTGATTCTTCTATAAGGATTATATCATTACCTTGATCTCCTTGTTTTTCCTTAACATCTCCCCCTAAGATAGTTTATGTCTTCAAACATTCCATCTTTAGTGTATTCTTCTCTCTATCATCTTTCCTTTTTTCTGTCTACAAATTCTCTGCTTACTTTTCCCTATATTGCTCATCTTCCCATACTACTCATGGTGCTAACTTTACTTCTTCCCCTTTGAAAATAATCTCAAAGGTGCTTATCACATTTATCAATGTGACTACTTCCCCTATGGAGTAGTCCCACTTGGTCATCAATCTATTTTGAGTATAATATTTTATAATCATGGATTTATGTTTGGGATTTTTTTCTACTTTAGGAATGACATGGGTGTCACTCCTAAATGTCATCCAACATACTTAAAATTATCCTTTTGAAGAGGTCTTGTAAGGATATCTGCTAATTATTCTTGAAATAGAACATATATTCCAACATGGCCTCTTTAAATTATGCTTTCTCTCTCAAAACGTAATACTTAATAGAGATGTACATTTTCTTAAATGCATAACTAGGTTCTTTGATATGTTGATGGCACTATTATTTTCTTGGCCTATAGCCATTAGTTCCATCACCTTTTCTTAAATACCATAAAGTAGTTGTTTAATACAAACAACCTAAGTATAGTTTACTATTGTAGCTATATATTCAGCCTTTTTTTAATTCAAAGATAAATTTTTTCTTCTTTTTAGCCCATATTACCTATCTTCCACAAAAGAAGAATCCACCCACAATTGTTCTCTTTAAATCATTTATATTTCCTACCAAGTTAGCATCTATAATGAAATTTTTCTCAAAGGTTCCTTTGCAAGGATACCCTAAAACATATTCTTTAGTAGACTTTTGATATCTAAAGAACCTTTTTCATAGAAACAATGTGTGACACTTTAGGATTAGCAAAGAACCTAGCCACCATATGTAGTACTTGTAAAATGTTTGGTATATTATGTACAATACATGACATTTTAGTGATCATGTATTAGTAATTTATTTCATTCACTTCAAGAATCTCATCCTCCTTTGACAATTTTCAATCATTAATGGTTAGGGTTCTTACTAGTTTTGACTCCTCTAATCCAAATTTTTTTAGAACCTGCCTCACATACATTGTTTTTCTCATGAAGATATTCCTCGTTTTAATTGAGATACTTGTACAGTCTAGTAAAGAAAGTTATTTCTCGAGTCATGGAAATTTTAATTTACTTCTTCATTTATTTAGAAAACTATTCAATCACTTCAAAATCTCTTCCAAAAGTGATGTCCTAGAAATATTTCTGCAATCAACAACCCAAATCAGGTCTCCTTTAGATAGATGTTGATGTTTTCACTTGTTCTTACAAATCCAATGTTTATTAAATATTAGAAAATTCACTTATACCATGCATGGAATGTATGTTTTAGTTCATATAGGAATATCATTAAATTTCACATTGTATCCTTTCCATAGACAAAAACAAATGCCTCAATTTGTTCTATGTACACTTTTTCCTTTAGGATGTCATTTAGGAATACAAACTTTACAATTTGATATACCTTGAATCTTTTGTAAGTGGAAGATTCTTGGAGTATTTTATCTCCTTCTAGTCTGATCATTAACGAAAAGTTGTCCCCATGGTCAATTCCTTCATCTTGTGCATGTACTTTGTAAACAAGTCTGACCTTATTTCTCATTACTTCTCCATCTTCATTTATTTTATTCTTTTATACCCATTTTGTGCTAATGCCATTTTTATTCCCTTTGGCCAAGTAACTAGGGTCCATGTCTCATTCTTTTCTATTCACTCAATTTCTCCCTCCATGATCATCCAATCTTCATTCTTCAAGGTTGTTGGAATAGTCAAATGGGAAGAGTACTTCTGAGAGGGTTGGGGGGGGGGGGGGGGGGGGGGGGGTAGTGAATCAGAAGTAACCAATTGTTATCCTTTCAAACCCTTAACGACATATAACTGGAACTAAAATGTATCAAAGTAAACAATCACAAATTGAGAGCATGCATCGACACATAACACAAGAAATTTTGGTGATCCAAAAACCCTCCAAGAATAAGAAGGTAAAACTGGGGTGGGGATTACACCCACAAAAATTACTGCAGCAATGAGTTCAACCACTTATGATGGTTTTCCTTGTTAAAGGCTTTACACTCTGTCAATAGTGACCTAATGAAAGGATTTACGAACACTTTACATGAAGTCTCACCCTATTAAAGGATTAACATAAGGCTATTAAACCCACCTAATACATAGGATTTTCTTGACCTTCTTCAAAGGCTCTCCCTCGTAGATGTTAATCTCACCTATCACCATAGGATTTCAACTTCTAATACAATTTTGAGAGATTATTAGAACATTTGACCTAATTGAATGCAATCTTGAATTGTTGGATTTAGGCACTTGAGTTGTTCTTTCTCTTCTGATCCTTGCTTGATCTAATCTTCTTAATATGTCCCCTATTATGTTCTGATCAACTGGATAAATATTATCCCTTCCACTGAGTCTTTTCCTCTTCACACTAAAATTTCACTATAATCTCCCCTTTTCTATTTTTCTTCATCCATACAATGGTGCATTCATCCTCCTTATAAAGAATGCGAAGACTTAGGGTTAGGTATGGATCTACGATCCAAATTGAATCTCAAATTTTGACTCATACTTTGCATTTTCTTATTGGTTGCATGCCTTCACCATTTTTTTGATTAGTAGCATGCAAATTTCATAGGGAATGCAAATGAGTTGTCCTTATCCTTTTTCTCCTTTGAAATTTCTCTAAGTCAGCTCCACAAATGGTTTAAATCTTAGTTTGTGCACATAGAAACTCTTATGCTAATCCTATGTTGCTTGCCACATGAAGTGTTACTGATGCTCGGCACATACTATTTTTGGATTGTTCTGCATCAATTATGTTTCTTAGTTTTCTTGGCACCTATTGTATCCTGTATTGCTCGACATATGTTGTTCTGAGTTGCTCAACATCTAAATAATTTCTTTACTTAGCACATGAACAATTCTTGGAACACTCGGCACATACTATACTGTAATCTTCTTGGCACTAATTGTGACTCAGCACCTATTAAAATTTTGGCTCGGCATCTATTGTGTACTTGACATACATAGTGAAAATGGTTAAGTGTGTTGACACTCATTTGTCAATACTATTTATTTGACCAACAATCTCCCCCTTTGACATGAGTGTCAAAAACACTTAACTAAGCATTGATGATCCTAACCTTATTGAGTACACTCTTTACTCACTCAACTTACATGCAAAATTTCAAAAAAAAATTGTGAGTAGCAATATACCTTATGACTCCCCCTCAGTTGATTGTGCCTTTGAAATTGAAATTTTGTGCCAATATGCCTGATACTTTTTGTCCTTTGACTTGTTTCTGCATTCTGAGCTTGAATGCTATATCTAATCTGTGTGATGTCCCTATATTCCATGTAATTATCAAAATTTTACATCTCTCCTTCACTTCTTTATTCCTTGTCTCCCCCTTTTTTGGCTATATACAATCATTCCACTTTTTTTTCAAAATGAATAAATGATAGAAATTTGTCAAAATTTGGTAATTACCCATTATTTCTCCCCTTATAATATATATCTCTCCCTTTTTGACACTGATGTCTAAGGGTTCTATGGAGTAATTCCATGTTTAGCCAAAAATGAGCTATTAACCTCTAGGAGTATCTTCAAAGCTGCATCCCAATTGTTTAATGTAGTATCCAATGACTTGTGTTGGATTGCAAGCTCTGCTATAGGTCTACAAGTCCTTCATTTATAGAAAGACTATGATCTTTCTTCAGGACTGTCTCTACATACATTTTCTCCTTGTGAAGTATCTCCAAGTGAGGGGTGATGGAGGATTGAATTTTCATTAACTTAGCTTTTATATTAGCCTCCTTTGCTGATAATACAACTATTTCTCTTTGAGTATGAAGTGTCTCAGCAAAATGCTTCTCACTTTGAGCTAGATTGGTTGTGAGTTGTGTACTAGAAATCTTTAAACTTCTCTCCAAGCTCATTATTTTTTGGCTATTTTCATGTGTGAAGTTTGAAAAATTACATAGTTTATTGTAAAGGGAGAATATATTACCTAGTACAATTTTGACTCTATCTATTTTCTTAGCTAGATCAACTTGTCCCAAAATGATAGTATTTGATATCTTCTCATTGACCTTACCTTCGAATTTCTTCTCTAACCATTCCATTAGTTTAGCATTGGTGTCATGGTCCTCATTTGTTAACAGATCAACTATATTTGACAGTTGCTCTATTATTGGTCTTGATTCATCTGGAGATTGTAAGTTGAAGGCATCCATGAATATATCCTTGATTTCATTCAATTTTTTCTTGTATTTGTAGTCCCTTCTAAGTGCCTCTTGTCTCCTTCTTCTATCCAATGCACTCTAAATTTCATTCATCTTCTCCTAAGTGAGAGTATTGGATTCATAATAGGGTATCTTTATTTCTTCATCAAGCTCAAGAATTCCATAATGAATTTTCCTGGCTACCCTAGTAGAGCTCGAGCCTGGTGTTCTAATTTGCAATTCTAGAGTTCCAGTGCTTGGCTACTAAAGAGTTTTTGTAGAAGTACCTATTTTGGGTAGTTCAACCAAAGTGTGTATTGTAGATTCCTCCTTATCTTTTGTCTCTTCTTTCTCTTCAGTTTGTTTCTCTTTTTCTATCATTCTAGTTGGGGGTGTAGCTAATGACTGTACTGATTTGACTTTATCATTCACTGCTACTGCAATTGGCTCATGAAGTGCAATTGTGACTTCTTTTCATGGAGATGGTGGTGGAAGAAGTAGAAGTCCAGTAGATTGTGTGATCATAGGTGGTTCTTGTTTTTGCACCTTGATTTCCTTTAATTTTACTACTACCTTTTGGAGTGTATCAATACTGACCAATATTGGGCTTGAACATAGCCTAGCTGATTGTGTTGATTGGTGAAGGATCTTTTGTATATCATCTATAGTTAATGGATTGATGTTTTGACCAGAAGTGTCAGTGACATCCTTTATCTTAATTGTCTCTGCAGGTGTGTTGGTAGAATGAGGAGGGCTAGGGGTTGGAAGTTGTGTGTCCTATACACTGTTCTTTTTGCTCACCTATCTCCTTTTCCTCTTCTTTACTCATTTCCTCCTCCTTCTCTTCTTCATCCTTCTTTTCTTCCTCCACTTTGTTCTCTTCTACTTTTTTCTCCTCTACCTTCTTTCTTCTTGCTTCTATTATTTCCTTTGTTTTAGCACTTGCTTCTACCTTGTATTCTTCATCAAATACATCATCAATTTTCATGTAAATAATTTTCCACACTTTTGTGGTTTTGCTCACAACCTCTTCAATTTTGTTTTCTAAAGTACTAAATGCCCTATATTTGGGAGTAAATCTACTATTGTACCTTTTGACTGCATTTTTTATTTGACTTTTAGTCAAATCAGGGAACATCCTTATTAAGGTAGACTCCCTTATTTCTTTCATAGTTTGTAGACAAAAATGGCATTTTCCCTCTACAATCTTGTATAATTCCTTTGGCAATGAACTATCTAGTTCAAGAGGTTTATGTTTATATTCTACCATCATATTATAGACATGTATCTCTATTTTATTTCGCTCATCCTTTGTGAGCTTATTAAAATCTACATTCTTCAAATCATTTAAGTCTCCATTCCTAATCTTAGCACATAATTTATCAATAGAAGACTTTGGTGGATGACTTACCACTTTAAATTGACTGTGGTCTTCTGATTCTATCCTTTCTTCATCTAAATCAGGTTGGGCCACAAATTTTCTTCTTTTCTTTAGCTCTTCTTCAGTCTTCTCAATGGATTTCTTTTTCTTTGTTCCTTCTTCTTTTTCCTTTCGTGTTGTAGCTCTTGTAGTAGCTCTAGTTGTAGGCTTCTTGGGTGTAGGCTTTGCCACTTTCTCTTGGTGACCTTGGTCTGAATGGATGTTTCATTGACTTCTTCTTTTTCTGCACCTTCCTCTTCATCCTCTCCTAAGCCTTGAGTCGATTGATCCTCTCCTAAGCCTTGAGTCGATTGTAGAGACTCTTGTTCAAGCTCATCTCCTTCATTGTCATCTTCTTCTTTATCATCACTTATTTCTTCTGCTTCTTCTGCAGTACCTATCTCTCCAATATCTACCCCAAATTTCTTTTTGATCTCCTTGACCAATTTATCCTTCTTCTTTACTATTGAGGCTGCTTTGAGGTCTGTTACCACCCTTGATTTGACAATGTCATAGGATCCAAAATATTTTGCAATTTTATCAATTTCCTCTATAAGTAGAGCTGTAATAGCTACTGAAGCCTAATCCACATCAAGTTCATAGCCCAGTGGTCTACGCCATTTGACTCTAGGGATGACTAATTGTATGTAGGTATAGTCAATATCCACTAGAAAACAAATGTCTTTTTCATGTTGCTCCACTAAAGAGACTAGAATTCTCATTCTTTGTTTCATGGATTGTTTGAAATCTTCAAAATAACTAGTCATTTGGGCATCAAAATTCTCAGCCATCTACTCAATGAATCTATTTATTTGTTCAACAATAGTCTTATCTGGATCCCATCTCACCTTGACTATTGAGGGGAATTCTTTCATAATATAGAAGAAAATTCAAATTAATATTGCACCAAATTTGCATTGAGCCCCTTTGGATTTCCTTATGGCTCCCAAGTTCTCATTGATTTGCTGCATCATCAAATCTGCAAGATCATAAGTGTGATCCTTTTTCACTAGCTTTTAGGCAACATCTACAGCTATGCAGGGTACACTATTTAACCTACCAGATTGATAAAATTTGTGAGATATGATCTTGATAGAAAAATCTTGTAGGGGGTCTTTAATGGTGTCAATGGTCATACCCCTGTTGTTCCACTTGGCACCAGTGCTTTTCTCAATTGTGTCCCTCTTATCACTCCGTAGGGTTTTGGGTCGATCTAGGGTTGGGATACCAGTGACCCTATGTATAGTTTTCTTTGTGAACTTTACTAGCCTAGTTTCTAGCTAGAAAGCTCCATCATGGATTTTGCTCAGCACAATTCATATCCATTCTATTTTAAAAACAATAGGGAAAACTAAGGTTTTGGTCAGTCCCTTCTTTTCAACTATGGATAATTCATCCTTAAGTTTCCCATTTTCACAGAGCTTATCAAATGCATTGAAAATATCCAAATCTCCTATGGCTCCTATCTTCCAGTTGTAGCATTTACATACATCCTAAACCATAACTACTTTATCAGGAATCACAAATAGGGCACCAACAAGATTATTTTTGTAAGCAACTTTAGGGATGGGTCTAAACTCTGGTTGTCTAACTTCATTGCTATTTAGTTGAATTTCCAACCCTTCCTTTTCTTTTGTAAATTTAGAACCAGATGCCATCTTTAACCTAACTAGGTTTTACTATTTACAGTTTTTTTTTTAAACTATGTAACTCGGTAGTTGAATGAAATACCCGGTAGATTAATGAAATAGAGTTGGGTAGCTATTAAATTACAGTAAATCACCTTTTGATTGCTAAGAAATCACTTAATCACTTTGCTCATCTTTCCTCTTTGTTCGAATGAATGAAAAATGAATGATTTTCACTTTTATTAGGCTTGAAACCTAGAATTTATTACATTTGTGCTTTACAATTGTACACTCAGCTTCCAAAGGATTTTCCATCTTGGCATCAACTATATTTCACTCACTCCGTGGCTACTATCATCTCTTTACTCAGCATCCACTCGACTTTGCAACTCAGCATGTAGTAGAGTTTTACTCAGCAACCAAAGGTAGCTTGACATCATCTTCCAACTTTTATCTTGGCATCTTAACTTATGTTGATTTATTCTTTGTAGTGTTCCTATGTCCTTTTGGGCTGATGTATGATACATCTTTATACGTATCAGCCCCATGTGCCTTTCTAGTGCTTAATTTGATGAGGTGTGATCACTTGACCTCTTGGGTGAAGTGATCTCTCCATTCGATGTGTTGCATTCACCTTTCTTCTACCATGTCTTCTTCATATCTTTCCTGATATGTTCCACATTAACTTTTTCTTTGCCCTTATTAACTTCACTCATGGGTGCCTTGGCCTTTGTTGGACAGTTCCTACTAATATGACTAGTCTTCAAGCAACTAAAACAAGTAGTTTGATTTATCCATTTGCTATAATTTCCCTTAAAATGTGTCCTTATCCAATTTTCAGGAATGTGTCCATACTCTTGGCAATAGTGACAACTATACCTAGTGTTTTAATGCCAATTGTAGTGATGTGCATGATTAATTCCTCTTGAAGGTTGATTAGGTGTCCACATAGACTTTTTTCTACATTCAAATGCTCTATGTCCATATTTTTTGCAGTCGTAGTAGTGGCCCTCAAATCTTGGTGTCCTCATGGTCTTAGTTCTATAGTCTTGTCCTAAATGTCCTTGTTTTTTGCATTTGTGATAGAAATTTGCATTTTTAGGCTTATCATGTTGATGACTATTCTTGCTTCTACAGTTATTAGAGGTATGTCCCTTTTTACCACATAAATGACAAGTATGTTTAGTGTTCTTACCTCTTTTGCTTCTTTGTTCTACAATTTCGGATGATTTTCCTTCTGATATATCCAAGTCCTATAGTGTCATTACTTGCCCTTGGTGATTTCAAAAATTGCTCAAAGTACTTGATAGCCTCATTGGGTTTATTGTAACTTTCTACTATTTCCTTTTCTCTCTTCAATTCATTCTGCAATTGCTCATTTTGTATCTTAAAGGTGGAGATCTCAATATCCTTCATGTTTAGCTCATGATGAGCATTCATCATCTGGCCCAATGTGTCTAACTAGATGTTTGAAATCTTTTCAAATTCAATTCTCTTCTCGTCCAATCTATTGGTGAGATTTCTCTTGTCATTTTCTATCATGGCCTTGTCTTCAATAGCTCTTTTCTTTTTTTTTAGTTACTTCACAAACAAATATAGCTTGTGATTCTTGTTCAAGCTTGAGTAATTTGATTTGTTTAGCTTGTGCTCTATTTTTCTCCATTAATTCTACTATTGCTACATCAAATTCTTTGGAGTCTTCTTTGGCAAATATGTGTGTGGTGTCAATCTCCTTATTATCTTTTCAAACCCTTAATAACATATAACTAGAATTAACATGTATCAAAGTAAACAATCATAAAATCAGAGCATGCATCAACACATAACACAAGAAATTTTGCTGACCCAGAAACCCTCTAGGAATAAGAACATAAAATTGGGGTGGGATGACATGCACAAAAATTACTGCATCAATGAGTTCAACCACTTCTGATGGTTTGTCCTATTAAAGGCTTTACACTGTGTCAATAGTGACCTATTGAAAGGATTTAAAAGCACTTTACATGAAGTGTCACCCTATTAAAGGATTTACATAAAGCTATTAAACCCATCTAATACATAGGATTTTCTCAACCTTCTTCAAAGGCTCTGCTACCTAGCTGTTAAGCTCACCTATCACCGTAGGATTTCAACTTCTAATGCAATTGTGAGAGAGTATTAGAACATTTGACCTTATTGAATGCAATCTCGAATTGCTGGGTTTAGGCACTTGATCTGCTCTTTCTCTTTTGATCCTTGCTTGATCTGATCTTCTAAATATGTCCTATGTTTTGTTTTGATCAAACAGATAAATGCTATCCCTTCCACTAAGTCTTTTCCTCTTAACACTAAAATTTCACTATAATCTCCCCTTTGCTATTTTTCTTCCATCCATACAATGGTGCATTCATCCTCCTTATAAAGAATGCAAAGACTTAGAGTTAGGCATGGATCTACGATCCAAATTGAATCTCAAATTCCCACTCATACTTTGCATTTTTCTTGTTGGTTGCATGCCTTCACCATTTTTTTGATTAGTAGCATGTAGATTTTATAGGGAATGCAAAGGACTCATCCTTATCCTTTTTCTCCTTCAAAATTTCTCTAAGTCAACTCCAAAAATGGTTTACATCTTAGTTTGTGCAAGTACAAACTCTTATGTTGATCCTATGTTGCTCAGCACATGAAGTATTACTGATGCTTGACACATACTATTTCTAGATTTCTCAACATCAAGTACGTTTCCTGGTTTGCTCAACACCTGTTGTATCTTGTATTACTCGGCATATGTTGTTCTAAGTTGCTTGGCATCTAAATGATCCTATTACTTGGTACATGAACAATTCTTGGATCACTCAGCACATACTATACTATAATATGCTCGGCACTAACTATGACTCGGCACCTATTAAAATTTTGGCTCGGCATCTATTGTGTACTCGGCATACATAGTGAAAATGGTTAAGTGCGTTGACACTCATTTTTCGATACTATTTATTTGACCAACACAAGGTTTCTTTTATAATGTTAAGCTCAGAGTGTGAGAGTTGACACTTTAAAGAAACAAAAAATTAAACGAAATATAGTATAGGTTGTTGATCAAACACAATTGAAGGCACTATTTAAAAACAAAAACCAATGTTTTTCATAGCAATGAATAATATAAGAGCATTGAAAAGAAGTCAAGAAAAAAACATTTGGAGTGAACTTAAGAGAAAAATGAATAGAGATAATGTAAATTTGAAATAATAATTATACAAAGGAGGGTCATAAGTGGTCTTCTTTTAGTGGAAATAATTATTTATCAACATATTACTTCAAGAATTGGACAATCATACAATGACATTGACACAACCAAGAGAAATCCAATTAAAGGCCATAAATTTATATAATTGTTTTTGATAAACTAGTTATAATAAAAGTTGAAAAATTCTTTAATCCTAAAAAATAGTATTTAAAGAAAAAAAATTCAATAACATTGCAAGCTAGACAAAATAAATTTAAATAATGTTGCAAGTCAGACAAAATAGCAAATAATTTTTGGTTGAGATAGAAGTCAAGGAAGCCTTGAGATGTGGATTCCTATAAATGCTGATTTTTAAAGATTGGGTATGTTTTAGGTTAATTTCATAGGTTCAATCAACAATTTGTTTGATTTGAATTTATATTAATCTATATGATAATGTTTCATTATTTTTGTATAAAGCTATACAAAATTGTGCGTCCTATTTTTCTATTAATGTAGTTTAAATTCATGGGTTCAATCAATGATTCTTTTGGTTTGAATCTATACTAATTTGTATGATCATGTTTCATTATTTTTGTATGAATCTATAATAATAAATATGTTTTCTTTATTTGAAAATAAATCATGGAAAGGGTGAGTGAGTAGCCGAGTTGGTGTGAAGGCGAGTCGCGAGGCGTAGTGTTAGGCTAATGATCCCGGTGCTACGCATCAACTCCGGTTCGAGTCACACTAGGTTTACCACAAACCCTTTTAAGGGTGAGTGAGTAGCCGAGTTGGTGTGAAGGCGAGTCATGAGGCGTAGTGTTAGGCTAATGATCCCGGTGCTACGCATCAACTCCAGTTCGAGTCACACTAGGTTTACCACAAACCCTTTTTGTTGCGTTGTTATCCTTGCCATCCAGGTTCAAATCTCATGGGGATGAGGTCCCCCGTTTGTGGCCTCACTGGTTCATAGCTCTAGGTCAAAGCGTTGGTGGTACCGGTGGGCGTGTCGCGCCAGCGCTACCGGTCACATCAAAAAGTTTACCAGGCGCATTTTAAAAAAATAAATAAATAAATAAATCATGGAAAGATTTACCCATGTTTTAATCATAAAAATGGTGTTTTGAACTAAATTTGTGAGCTTGGATATTTAAATATGACTTTCATTCAATTTAACTAGGTGACATTAAATGCTTTATAAGTGATTGAATCTAATGAAATTAATAGATTTGTAAGTGATTTTTAATTCTTGAAAATTAATATTAGCTCATAACTTAAATTTTCTTTATTACATTATTAAGATTTCATATTCAATTAGCACACACTACATGCATAAGTCAAGGAGATTAAATTCAAGATTGTCAAAAGTATCAATTCTATTAAGTTATGCAAAATTATGTTAAGAATTTAAAACTTTTTTATATTATTTTTATATTTAATTAGATTATTGATTTCTTTTAATTCATAATACAAATAAGTATCTTATTAATAATTTATAGTATTTATTTTATTATTATTGAAAAAATATATGAATGAAGTCAATATTTATCAAACATTTTTTAGATAAATTTATATTTTTATTTTTTGTTCTTTCCCTTTTTGTTCAAAATTAACAAAGGGCTATAAAATTAAAAATAACAAGTTGCCTTCATTTTTCTCATTATTAATATCCATTTCGTATTAGCTTGTATAAAATATCATAAAATAGTTTTAAAAAATATTGATATGAGTTGATCATTTTAACTATTAAATATGTTAAATATATTTTCTTATGAGAAGAGTCATAAATATATATTTAGTCATCTAAATTCATTTAATAAAAAATAGAGATGTCCATAATTTTTATTTATCTAAATTCATTCATTTTTTATGAATATATACAAAGACAGAAAAACTTTAATATGTTTTAAAATGAGAATCTTTTTGAAATTTCATGAAAATTGAAATTAAATAATAAAAAATGATTTAGTGAATATAATTAATTTTAGAAATTAATGATGTCTTTTATTCATCCAAAATTACTCAATTAAAATTAATGTTGCCCATAGCTTTTATTTTTCCCAAATGACTCAATCTAAATGAAATCAACATGTTTTAAAATGGTATGATATAGTAAATGATTCTAAACTAAAAATAATTGTTCCTTTCTAAATTGTTACACTTTTTTATATTTAATATTTACAAGTAGATTAATGATTTTAAGTATTTTATTAATAATATATAGTATTTTTTTTTTTGAAATATATAATTATTTATTAATTAAGTGAATATGATAGACTAAAATTAGCAAACAATTTTAAACTTAAAAAAATATATATATCTTTTTTATTTCATACTTTTTGGTATCAAAATTAGAAAATGGTTATAAAATGAAATGTAGCAACATGGAATATTTAAAATAAAATACTACTCTCAATTGATCATTTAAAATAGAGGACATATTAAAGCTATTTTCTTGTAAATATAATAATTGTAGAAAAAGGAAGAAAAAATATTTTTTTAAATTAAGGATGTCCATAATTTTATTCACCCAAAACCACTCAATAAAAAGGAGTGTCATCTATACTTATTATTCATCCAATTCCTAACAAATCACACAATTTGAATTAGATCAATATATCTAAAAACTAAAAGATTTTAGCGACTGATTCCAAAACTAGAAATAATCATAACTAGCCCTTGTACTTTTGAAAAGTGTAGTGATTACTATGATTTTATTATAATTAAGTTTTTTAATTTCAATAAAAAATTTGGTAGAAAATTTTAGTTTTTTTGTATAACCATATATAGATTACTTTTCATTTTGAGTATTTCTCAAAGATGTAGCCAAATCCAAGCCTGCCTAATGATTTTACTCTAGATATATAGATGTTAAAACCATTCATTATCGCTCACATGCACCAATTTCCCTTGTTTTCTAATTAATATTGAATAAGTAGAAGTTAATACACCATGCTAACATGCATATAGAATGGATAAATTGACTTCTCTAATGAGTAGATATCTACTTATAGAATCAATGCTAGCTTGGTTATTAGAGAGTTTGTTAGTTCTTGTACATGTGATTATAGAGTATGTATTTAAAGTTTTTTAATTTATTGTTGAATTGTTAAACTTACCGCTATGCAAAAATTTGATAGTATAGTAGTAAAAATAGGTGGATTGACCTTAACCCTCAATTCAATATAGAAATAATAATCAAAACAAACAAGAAACCATAAATAAAAAATAGTAGAATCATTATTATTAAAAAAAATGAAATGGTGAATATTGGTAGAGGCACTACTATCAAAGAAAGAATATTTATGGGAAGAGTTCATGATCCAACTAAATGGGAAAATATTTTCAAGAATGTAAGAATAAAGGAAAATGAATATGTTTTAAGGGCTCTAAGGGGTGCAAGTAATGACCCTATTGGTCATCTACACGGCAATTTATGACTATTATATATGATGGGTGTCATTGTATTTGATATATTAATTTTTTTTATTACACAAGGTCCTTTAAATTGTCATAGGATCTTGAACCATTATTGAAGGTGTTGAATGGTTTGATTAAAGCTCCTTCCTAGTGGTAATGTATACATTGTGACCTGGTAATGTTTACCTCACTCTAACATTTGCAAGTACTCTGACTACAATAATACCATTTCTATTACAAGGAAAAATAAAGAAAGTTAACATTTACATACATATAATATAAATTATTGATATATGTAAAAGAAAAATCTAAAGATATTTAATATATTACTATGAATACTAATAAGTTTTTGCATCAAATCTATGAATGTATAAATGGAAAATAAACTCTTAGAGAAATTTAGTAGATTGCCTTTATGAATACCTAGATGTATGGTTCTTGTCTCAACAATCTAATACAAATTTAGCTAGACAATTCCTTATTTAGGTTTCAACAATCATAGAAACAAGTTGAAAGGGATAGGGAAACTATCTAGCATAAGTATGAAGAGAGAAAAAGTGAATCTAGAATTGTAGAGTCATCTACTATAGAGGAAAATTTTCAAGCTAAAGATGAGATTCAATGAGTATTAACTGAAAATCCATACATCTCATTTTAAGGACATTACTATATCCATTAAAATAGCCTAGTTATATAGCTCTCTTTTATCTTGAGCTTGATTAAACTTCATCAACCTAGACGTGTTCCTAAAACTTGAGAGCATGTAGTAGAGAATGTCAAGTGGTCACAAATGTACTTGTACATGCAAGTGGTAATCAATTAATTCATTATTTTATTCATTGAGAAAGTGAGGTGATTGAATAAACAATTTATGGAAGACACTCAAATAAATCTATACAATGTTGAAGATGATGGTATAGGAGATCCCTGAACCCCTTGTAAAAGAACTTCATAGGAATCTATGTCCATAACATAATTCTTTCACCCAAAAACCCCCTTAATTTTTTCTAGTATGAAACGATAAGCATTTTAAACCATAGGTCTATGAAATGTATTTAGAGGATTAAGGTACAATAGACATTGAAGACACTTAGGTCAATGCAATTAAACCAATAGTAATATATATCAAATGATTACATTGTAATATAATTTATGAATCTATGTTTCTCTCTATTTCTATTTACATATGTTTCTCTCTAACTCATACACTCCCTCTCTAGGTCTCTATCTCGCTCTTTCTCTCTCTCTTTATAACTATTGCCCACTTTGATCTTCAACTATAATCTCTCTCTCTCTCTCTCTCTCTCTCTCTCTCTCTCTCTCTCTCTCTCTCTCTCTCTCTCTCTGAACTGTGTGCTTATATATATATATATATATATATATATATATATATATATATATATATATATATATATCAATTGATATTAGAAAGATTGATCTCCATTTTGTACTAATGGTACCTCGAACCTACATTGAAAGATAGGGTTTCAATTGGATATCTTCTATGTGTCTTGTTATCTTTCTCATTCTATTTCTGTATCTCTCTTCCCTCATATATAACCATGTATCTCCATTTCTCTCTTTATATCACTTATTATTTCTATATGTTTCATCTTATCTCCCTCAGTCTCATTTCTTACACAATATCAACTTATTATTAAATTTTAAGAGTGAGCACTATTTGAAGTATTAATTAATATGAGTTGTGGTTGGTTAATAAATGACTATCCTTGTCTATTTCTATATCAATATGTCTGTCTAACTCACACACTCTCTATATACCTCTCTATACCCATTTTTATATCCTTCTTACTCACACATTTTTTAAAAAGAGAGAGAAATAGGAAGGCAAGATTTTAGCCACTTTTTGTTTTTACGACATCTGACAACATTGGGAAATCCTAACATTCCTGTGGAAAACCAGTGAGGAATAAGCCTATCAACTTAATATCACAAGATTTCCCTTTATTCATTTTATTATGGTAGTTTATGATGTCTCCTATATTTATATGCAGTACTATTAATTTTTTAAATTTAAATAATCTTTTGTGTAATTGTATATGACATGTTTTAGGAATGCAAATCATTAATATTTTATTTGACTATTTAAAAAGTTGAAAATTTATATCCTCTCTTCGTTTCATGCACAAAAGCATGCAACTACTAGTCATATAAATAACACCATCACTATATGTTTCTATATGATTTTTAACATAACCCAATTTTTTTAATTATTAAAACTTGTATATTTCCATGAAAACAAATATGAGATCACTTTTTCTTATAATCAATTGCACGCACCCATCTAGGAAGCGAGAAATTTTTTTCAAATTGTCCAAATGCAGGAAAAGATATGGAATATTGTCTAGTTTGAAATTGTAAAATGGTGGGAAATGGCTCCGGGATTCAGCCGTCGTTGTTGGGATTCTCCTCAGCTTCCTATAAATTTGTTATCTGCTCAATTTGAGCAGTCAAATCAATCCTTCGTGTCACTTGAACTGCAGACAAATTATCAACACAGTCAATCAAATATAATTAGAATTATTTTCCTAGAAAACCTTTCTAGGTTCATTACACTCGACTGGAAATACAAATCAATTACTGGTTTAACATGGCATAATATACCCAAGGCGTCTCCGTTATGTAAATCCGGATCATGCGTTATGATAACCTTCCTCTGTTGAATATTAACATCAACGTTCTCAACCCCATGTAGAGCATTGATTGATTTTCTTATCTGTTGTTCATGGGCAGCAGAATACATTCCCTGGACTTTCAGAGTTGTTCTCTGCATCGTGCCGTGCAAATAGAATGCCAAATGAAGATGATGTAAAGCTGATTATGTTTTCCTTGAATAGAAGGCAGTTGATGTTATATGCATAAATTCCTGGTCTCGCTTTATTAATCAACATCGACTTCGTGCTTGGCAATCACATTTTCCTGTGCTGCATTTGAGATTCCATTATTGACGTTGTAGGTGCTTGTCATGACAAAAGTCTTTTCAACAAAAGGCCTTTTCTCCAATGGTCTGTTCGTCGCATCACACTTATTTTGGCTTTTTGTAACTCGGTTTCACAAAAGTGTTCCATCTGAAATAGGAAAGGAATCCCATAAACGAGGTATAAAGTTACTATTCTGCTTCACATCACAATCTTTTTCCCCACTTTCCCACCACTAACTAGTCTTTTTTTACTTGTCAATTCTTGATTTCAATGCCAACGGTGAAGATCCACTGCACCCGCATTGGACAACCATTCGTATAAAAATAATCATATTTTTGTTTGACTTTTTAGCCAGACTCTGATAGTGAAGTAGCATTCAATGGAAATTAAGAAGAGAATTGTAGGCCCATTGAATTTGAAATCGCATTACTTCATTCTGAGAAAATGAGTAAATTTGGCTTCGTCGCGTTGAGATGTGAGATCGACAACCATGTTTTAGCTAGACTCCAAAAAGTGTCGCCATCCCTTTTAGTTCAACCAATTATATATATTTAGCTCTTTGTTATCCATTTGAGAATTTCCACAATGTGCAAATTGTCGATATTATAAAAACCAAAGCAACAGTACCTTAGAGGACCGATTTTTTAAATGGAAACTTAGTTAAAGAAGGTGGGTACTGGCTAAATAATTGAATATATACACGCTTGGCTTAGAGTCAATCAGGGAGATCAGATTTCCACAATTCATTAAAATTATTGATAATTGGTTCGGAATTTGATTGTGCTAAATTTTTTACAATCAACATTTTCAATCACACTACCTGATTAATCATCTAGCTTAGTGTCAATTACTCCATCAATGTTATTTGGTAGTTAGTGTTTTTAATTAAGAAAAGCAGCAATTAATGAGTGCTGACTGAAGTAAAATCAGAATTCTAGACACCAATAACATAATTACCACCGCCTAGTAATGAAAAAAGTATATAATCAGATCTCCCTCTATCAAAGAAAAAAGTCCACAAGCATCTGACTTCCTAACCATGGTCAATGCTTTCAATGAATGACTTGGAACCATCTCCCACAATAACTGCAGGCTTAAACTAAAAACAACAACAAAGGACTAGAGTATAGTTTAAAACTACCAACAAGAACTCAATCATGGGGGAAAGGAAAACTAAAACATGATATCACCATAACAACAAGGGGAAAAACTCAAGCCATCCACACCTATCAAAACTCTAAGAAAAAATATAGGACCAAACAAGACTATACCTCCAACCTTGACAAACACAATACATACCTTTTGACCATGGGTCTAGGCAAGGTTCAACTTCCATCTTTGGAAAACTCAATAAAAAGTCTTCCAGTCCCCCATAAATTCCCATATCACCATAATAGCAATGAGAGGAGTAAAGAGTATGAAGACCAAACCCCATAGGTAAGAGGTGCTCCTCCTCCTTCTACTCACAATGCTATTAAAAGTAGCACAAGTACTCAACATCTCAAAAGGAGTCTCCTCTACTTCCCAATGCCCGAATATGATCTCCACCTCAATAGGTGATTGCTCCACCTCCATAGGACTTGTGAACATAGAAGAAAATAGAAAGACCCATGTCATCGTCAAAGATAGTAACACACGTCACCGCATCAAAGTATTTAGCTATGGAGTGCCTTTATCCTTGTTTAACATACCGAATTTCTTTTACAATATCAAATTCCATGATGGTTGAATGTGTAAAAGCTAACCCTTAGATTATTTCCATTGACAAGCAAGTCACAAAGCAGATGTGTATGTGAACAATGGAGTTATGATTAAAGTCCTAGGTCATTTGATGTAATGCCTTGATAGAAAGGAGGTGAACATGGACATAGCATGTAAACTGTTTGATGGAATGCTTGAAAATCTTGGGGTTGTTATAGAGAAGTCATATAATATAGAGCATTCTAATATTCACTCCCGCAGTCTTGATTAAGTGGGAGGAAATTATGGAATACCACTAAGAATCTTGGGAGTTGAGATTTGAAATCATCAAATGGTTAGATATCTACATCAAGGACTAGTTATACCATTTGTGGCAAGGATTCCCATACAAACCATCTCAGCATGAAACACATAATTATATAATAACTAGGATATTCCACATGAGGAAAGGTTGTTTCAAAGATAATAATGACAAGAATGACCAACTGTTATATTTTCTTTATATAATTATCACACATAGATGGATTCTTCAAAATAGTTACCAAGGGGTTCAGGGTCTTGAAGATAGAGAAAGTTGTGTATAGTTACACATTTCTATAATAGTTAATATATGGTTCTTGATATATAAATCTTGAAGTAATGCAAAACCATAGAACCAAAGACCAAACTATATGGTCATTACAAATACATTTAAGGGAATAAGGTTTTGGTAGAATATTTTTGAAATGAATTTTACGCTCTACCATGCATACTTCTCAATATGCCTATATGGGAGCCAAGACTCTGTGCATGAATAGATTGACATATTGCATTAACCAAGTTGCAGGGTCAATACAATGCAAAGGTAATATTCAAGGCCAAATAAGCATTTTTGAGTGTAGTAATTGTTGGGAAACATAAGTATCATTTGATTAAATACCATATCAAGCTCTCCTTCCTTCCAAGTTAAAATGGAAGCATGTTCCAAGTGTTTGACTAAATGCCTCAACTAAGTACATAGACAATGAGCATGGAAGCCATTATATAGAAGCTTCAAATTAATTAGATGTTGGGGGAAAATGTATCATGATGCACAAATATTCCCTCCAAGCCTATGGTGACTACCATCATAAACTCTTTGAGTACATGTAGGACATAAAAGAAGAATTCCATGGTGAAAGATAGAAATATTAGAGTTTAGTGTATTGGTATGTGTGTCTATGCATGAACCAGCCTCTCAACAAATATTATCACGTGAGGAAAGCTTATTTGGTAGATATAGACACAAATTGGTGACATCATGAACATATAGTCACTATTCAACGGACATGCCTAAGGTCCATGATCTGAAGGTCATATTGGTTAATTAACCTTACCCGAATCACATATTTGGGAAGTAGTTATTAACCACATAGGAGTAGATCTTAATCTCACTATCTATATAAGGGTTTATTTTGGCTTTGTATAACTGTGGAGGGACTTTTGGACTTTAGAATATGAGAACACTTATGTTCAAATTTTAGTGATAAGATAATATTTGGAAAGTGTGTACACATTTTGTCTTTGTAATCAAAAATTCCTCTTAGGTTCTTGGTGCAAGAAATAAAGGAAAATGCAATTTGAGTTCTCTTCTTTCAAATATAAATTGTTATAAATGTTGATTCTCTTTACGGTAAGCATTTTCATGGTATTGTGCAGATGTTTATGAATACTTGGATCAGTATTGTTCTGGTGGTAATTCCCAAGCATAGATCTTGATTGTTGTTATTAATGATTTAAGTTAGTCCAAGAAAGTTGTGAAGTTCATGTGGCGCATTCGTCATCAATAGCTTTCTCTCTATCTTTCAAATTTTTATTCATTTATGTTTAAAAATTAATTACACCCATCATATCAGGGAGTTGCCCCTCTCAAACGCAAAGGAAGGTTGTAATCTGGTACTGATCGATTGCAATCTCTCCAATTGTTGGCACGGTTGTCACTATTCACAAGGTGATCAGGGTCAATTTCAATACTAACTTCATAGTGATAAATCTATTTACCAACAAGAATGTACTTAGTACACATGCCATTATTTTAAAGGCTATTTTATCAATTATCCAAAAAAATTATATTTATACATGATAAATAATAATTAAATTTTATTTCATCATCATTTTTATTGAACTAACATTTTAATGTAATAATTAAGATGTAAAATAATATTTAATCTAAAAATACTAAAAAAATAAGGAGGAGTTTATATAATGTGTCAATAGAATTGTTCAATAAGAAAATAAATGTATATATAATTTTTTTATCATTATATATTTATGTTTCAATATAAGATTTTTAATAGTAAAATTAATAAATATACTTGAGAAATATATTTACATATAACAAATAATAAAAAAATTTGTTTCTTCATTGTTTCTATTGAAATAACATGTTAATGTAATAATTAAAACTTAAAAGATTATTTAAACTTTTGTTTTCAAAATAATAAAGAGGAGTTTATTTAATGTGTCAATTGAACTTGTAACTTAGAAATAAATGTATATTTATTTTTTCAAAAAAATTATATATAAATTAGTTTAAATATATAGTTTACTATATGACTAGTATATTTAATATTAAAACTCTGAGATATATTTTTAAAATACTAACACAAAAATGGAAGATCAGATTTGTAAGATAATGGGTTATAAAAAAGGTCAGTTTCCATGCAATTATCTAGGTATTGTTTTAGAGAAGGGGTTGAAATCTAGTAAGGTTTGGCGTAATACTTTTGACAAGCTAGACACGAGGATTGGGATTTGGAAAGATAAATGGCTCTTAAAGGTAGGAAAGACTACTAAAATTAGATCTATATTATTTTCCATTCCGACCTTTCCTCTTTCTTGTCTTACCCTCTCTAAGAGTTCACTCTTGAAATTTGAAGCCAAACTTAGAAATTTTCTTTGGAAAGATTGTGAAGAAGATAAAAAATTAGTGCTTATCAAATGGGAGAATATATGTAAACCTAAGGATATGGGGGGTTTAGGGATTAAGAATCTTCAATGGAAAAATGAAGCTTTATGTGCAAAATTAATTTGGTATCTTTACAAGGAAAGAGACCATAAGTGGGCTAAGATATTTTACAACAAATATCTTAATCCGAATGACCCTTTGTCAATATTCAGAATGATAAATCTTCCTAGAGGGTCAGAGAGCTAGAATTTTATGATGAAATGTTAGCATTTAGTTTGCAAGTTTCTCACCTAGGATGTGGGTTTGGGTGATGAAGCCCTATTTTGGGAAGACTCCTGGGATGGACTCCCTCCGATTACTTCTTGTCCCTTCCCTAAGATTCTTAAAGATAAATTGGTCTCACTATGAGGTGTTAAAGTCAGTAATTATAAGACTAAAATTTCTTTAGAAGATGCCTATCATTGGGTTTGGAGATCTTTGGAAGGCATGGGGATAGAGCCTTTGACTATTAAGGCTTATGAGAAGATTTTTTCAAATAGGAAGATTAAGAAATCAGAAAGGAAAGATGAACTTATTTGGGCTGCATCAAATGATGGAAGGTACTGTATGAAAAATGGATACAATACTTTGGTCCACTCACAAAGTTGGAATAAAGTTGAAATACCTCTCAAGCTTTGTTGGGATGTTGCGTGTCTCCCTAAGGTAAATTTTTTTTTATGGCTTGCATTCCAAAATAGAATCTTGATAGCCAATAGATTATCCAAATTTGGCATTCTTGGTCAATCTTGGTGTGTGTTATGTAAACATAATAGTGAGGATATGGATCATCTTTTATATAGATGTCATTTTGCCTAGGCCTATTGGGAATGGCTTAAACTCAAGTTAGGGTGGTCAACTCCAATGCCAAAATCTTTCCTAGATTTCCTTAAAGCATGGCCTGCAAACATGGTTAAAGGAGTCTATAATAAACTATGAAATATATGCTCCTCTATTATGTCATGGGAAATTTGAAAGAAGAGAAACCGATGCATTTTTTGTGAAATCAAAATAAAATTAGAAGAGTTGTTATAAAAAATTGAGGCTAGCATAGTGGAAGTAACAAATTCCCATCTTAGAAAATCCATGAAAGAAGAAGGATCTTTCTCTATTTAGGATGGTCTCATGAAGAAGAATTGGACAACTTGATTAATCGGCCTCTTCTATATCTCAAGAAAAAAAAGGAGGCTAGGGATAAGTGCAAATGGGCACCTCCTCCATATGTGTGGTATAGACTCAATTTTGATAGAGCAGCTAGAGGTAATCTTGGTGTGGCAGGAATAGGTTGTATCATTAATGATGATATTGGTAATTGGGTAGCGAAGAAATCTATGTCCATTCCACCTACCTCTAATAACTTGGTAGAACTTGAAGCCTTGGACAAAGGATTTAAGTTGTGTCATGAATTAGAATTGACTAGGGTCATCATAGAAGGTGAATCTCAGATTATCCTAAATGCAGTTCGGAAGCATGTTACCCCCAATTGGGTCCTGAATTCAAAATTAGGCGAAGTTCTCATTCTTCTATGCTGGTTCATAGATATTCAAATTTGTTATGTATTTTTGAGAAGGTAATAAAAAAGCGGACTATTTAGCAAACAAAGGAGCTGATGAGGTTAATTTTTAGGTCTATAATGACGTATAGTTCATATTTCATCTTAGTGAGTTCTTCCTCATAGGTCTATTTATTTTCTCTATTTATTTAGGTTTATTCTCTACTATTTTATTTTCTTTTAGCTAATTGTTATTTTGATCAACCTTGGTATGGGGAGGTGCCTCTTTTGTTTTGTTTTTATATGCTTTCTTTGTTGGTGTTAGGGGTTTAGTATATGAGCTAGTTGTATCCTTTTTTTGACTATCATTAGGACTGGTGGCTTCCTTTTTTCCTTTTAATCTTTGTGACATGACTTCATGGTTTTCAACATTTTCATTATCATATTTTTCCTGTGATTAAGCTTGCTATCTTCAACAAGAGATGAGGTCATGATAGCCTAGACTTCTAGAGGGTTCAATTTTTTGTCTTTTTATTGGTGTCATTTTCTTTAACCACTGCTTGATTGAGTTCTTTGAATATGGATTTGAATGTCTATGTCTTCCATACTTTAGAATCCTGCACCATGGCATTTTGTGGCAACATCAAACCTGAACGTTGGAGCTAGATTCTAAACCCTATGGATGACATGTCAAGGATCACAATGAGAAAAGCAATTGGGGAGAGTGTCTTTGATTACAAGTTTATGTGGAGAAAAAATAGCAACATAATTGGTTGCTTCATTGGATGTATGGTGAGGTCAAGGATGAATTCTAATGCTATCATCTATCTTGGCTACAGTATCTTCGACCCTACATGGAGGAAAGGACTATAACAACTTGTCCATAGTATTGACAAAAAGTTGAGGATTCCACTTCCAAAGAAATAAATGGATCTCCCACTGGGGTTGCCAGAGTTGGAAGTTGTATTGCACCATGCATCCTTAGTTATTCGAGAAAATTATGCCTTTTATAGAGAATGGTCCAAAATTGAGGCCAGTATCCAATTCCTCCTCCATTGGAGGGGATTGTGGAGGAGGAGAATAGAGATTGGTTACTCAATTACCTAAAAGCTTTTAATGCTTACATTCAGCTAGGGGTTACTATTGAGGATTTGGAAGCGCTAAATTTTTGCACTCCAAATGCAGAGAATACATGTAGGGATAAATTTGATTTTGAATTTCCTCCTGCTTTTCATGTAGAAATTCCTAATGACATCTTTGATGGCATAATGGTATAATAGAAATAAGGAAGTTTTGCTGGCTCAGTTGGACAATATGTTTGAATCAGTATCGTTCAGACCTAAATGATATTAGGGTTGGCATTTTCTATAAAACCTTATATTATGTTTTGGTTTGTACTAGACTGTATATATTTCAGTGTATTTAGTAGGCACTCTGTGATAGGGTTGTTTGTAGTTCCTTGATAGTTGTATGGAGATACTAGCTCCTCTACTTTCAAATGGATGATGTGATGATAATATTATGCTATATAGTTCCTTTGGATAGCTCCTGTTTTTTAAAGTTTAATGGTATATGTTTATCTTATTTCTTTTTGGTTTTATCTTGGTTGAGATATTTAGTCTGTTTAGTTTTTGGGTAGTTGTTTTTAGCTATATTTTGATTATATCGTGAGCTCTCGATTCTTATGACCCTCTATTGATGGTTATAATAAGGCTGGTTGAAATTTTAAATCTCATTAAATACTTTATTTGGATATGTGGTATTTACCTAGTTTAAATTTAAGCCTCTACGGTCTGGGCTCCTTGCTCTATTCTATAATATCATAGGACTTATCTCTATATTTCCTTTCCTTGATAGTTGTAGATGGTAGATGGAATTATGAAGATAGTTTTAGTTTATCATGGATCCATTCTATTGAGGAGGTTCTACACAAGTTAATTTACCATCTACCTTCCATTTGGATAATTTCTCCTCTCAACTATGGGCTTGCATTTAATTTAATTATGTTGGACTCATTTGTTTGGGCTGATCTAGATTAGAAATTCTATGGCTAAGTCTTCTATTTGAATTTCTTATTGAGGCTCCCAACTTAGCTATTTAGTTTATTAGATATGGGTATTTTATTAATATTCTATGATTACATTGGACCAGAGGCCTCTGAGATGTTGTACGTTCTCTATGTTTACACTTCTATGTATGTTTGGGTGAGTTGGAATCAGATATTATGTCTATAGTAGAGGTTAAGGTTGTTGGATTGTGACATTGGAAGTAATCATCCATGGTGCTTTAGTTAGATCTGATTAAGCAACTTAGTCTTCAAACAGAGTGTGTCTTCTCTTCCTTAATTAAATAGGCATGTGATCTTTCAAGTTTCTCCTTGGTTGGGTGCTTGTATTATATAGATCTCTTTTTCGCATGGTAGATTATTAGTATTATTATTAATTTTATTATCTTAGTTATAGTGCTTTTTATGTTATGATCAATAGATTGATTAATTCTTTCGTTGTTAGCTTAATTTTACATTTTTCAATCTCTATTTGGCTTTGTAATCAGTTGGTATTGTTTTGTTTATGGAAGATTTACAAATCAGGATAATTTGGTGACATCAAAAGGTAGCCATTAATTAATATACTTATATTTGTCACTAACCATGTTAGTTGAGTAGACTATAGAGAGGATTGTATGCTTCTACTAGTTTGGAAAGAATATCAGTACAAGGTGACTGTGTACTTATATGAAGCAACATAGCATCTCGTGACAAAGCATAAGTTCCAATGAAATAATTATGTAATTCTGGGGTCCCTCCCCTATATGTTGTAAACCAAATTTGATTTATTTTATGGTCTTCCTATGCTAGTAGAGACAAAAGATAACAATATAGAATATTTGGAAATCTAATTGATGCACCCAATGCTTGTATTAATATTTTTATATAAATATGATTACACCTATTTTATTTTATAGTGAATTTTAAAAAAATTCACGAACTATTTAATATATTTTACTTGAAATAAAATATATCCTTCTAAAAAACAATTAACAATAGAAAACATTCAAAAAGTTTGACAAATAATTTAATTTTAAAATATCTAATTGTTTAGGGTTTTGCATGTTTTATGATGTTTTAAAAAAAAAAATTTCTTCTAGTTTTGCATTTGTCATACAACATTTATTGTGACATCATTACAAGTTTGTTTTATGGTTTTGACTAGCTATAGCCTAGTAATTTCTATTGGTGCTATGGTTGATACAATGGATGCTCATGGTGCCTCATTTGAACAAATAACTTTAAAAGTCTTTCATGAGGTAAGCCATCCTCCCCTAATATTGTACTTAACATTGAAGATTTTTAGGACACATACAAATGGCTAGAGCACCATACCCTGATTAGGTATTTTGTGGGTCGCACTCCTCCTAAAAGCATGCTCAAAGAATGGGTTACCAAGAGCTAGACTCTGCATGGAGTCTGGCTTGATGACATTTAGAGCATTGCAAAGAGATTTTTCTTGTTCTACTTTGTGAACCCTTACTAGGCCAATGCAATTTTAACATGTCCTAGTTAGTTAGGTCCTCATTGCTAGTTTTGGAGTGGTGGTCTTGCAACATCTCAGTGTTAGATGACAAAAAATTGAAGTCCCTATCTTGGTCAAGTTTTTGGGCATTCTAGTTCCCCACTAGAATTTTATTCATGTTATTACACAAACACTTGCCTAGGTGGTTTGTGTCAAACCAGAAGAACTTTTCAATGCACCTCCTCAGAGGAGGGCTTGTATTGAGGTAGATCTCTCCCACAACCTCAAGAAATCCATAGACATTTATGTTGGTATACATACCTTCTCTTAGAAGATTCTCTACCTTAACCTACCAAACAATTGTTATAGGTGTCAATCAATTGATCATAATATCAAAGACTACACTCTAGTTGTTCCTTGCAAGCCAAATCCTGCTAATAACACCAAAAAGAATGAGTGGAAAACCATGATGTGCAAGCATAAGGCTCACTTTCTTCCTAAGAAACAAGGGTACTCCACTACATGGATCTCACTAGAGATTGTTCCTGTTACTACCTTAGTTGTGCCTTTCTCTCTTGTCATCCAACCACCTATTTCAAATCCTAGTTTCTAGGGGCAAGATTCGACTATGAATACTACTCATCACAATTGGCTTCTACCGTTGTTCCTCTTGGGTATCAACCTTTATGCTTCTCATCGAGTGCTGAAGGTCATAGTGAAGAATCAAATGGTGGTTTGGTCCAATAGAGTCTCATTTATGTGGGAGTCACCTTCCTCGTAGTCACCTCCAGATCATTCTTGCACAATAATTTCTCCACTTTTGGAGATGAGGATGTTATGTGATAATTCTTACTATGGATATTTTCTCATGGAATTTTCAAGGTCCTACTAGCCTCTCTATTAGAAATAGAATAGGAACATAAAACCTGAGGGGGGTATGTGAATCAGTACTTAAAACTTTCTACCTCAAACTATTCACCACACATCCATCTCACAATCTATAAATATAAACTCAAATACCAAATTAAGCATATACATCCATAGCATGAAAGTAAAACATTCAACACATGTATGAAACAAGATATTTGGTTACCCAAAAACCCTCCAAGGAGAAGATAAAAATTTAGTGGGGATGAAACCCACAAATCTTCACTACTACAATAATAAAGTGTATTTAACGAAGGTTACAATGTTTAATCATGAAACATGATCTACCCTATGAAAGGTCTCCCCTATTAGAGGCTTACAAGATTGTTAGATCTTACCTTGTTAAAGGATTTAGAACATCCTACTAAAAGTGTGCTTGGTAAGCTTGTTAGGACTACTCTATTAAGATATGTGACTAGTTCACCTATTAAAATGTCTCAACAATGATCTTGTAGTTAGAACTCTATTTCTTGATGTTAGATCACCTCTAAATTGATGTGTACTTGATCCTTTATGATCAGATGTACCTTTTTTGTCCTTTTTTTCCTTTCCTCGATTCTCCTTCTAAAAGATTCCGCAAATTAACTCAATTTATAACACCTTAATCACCATGAATGCTCGGTTTGTGCATGCAAACTCTTTTCAATTCAACTTAGCATTCCTTGTCACTATCTATAAAGTTTAGGGTTCATCTTCCTTAAGAAGTCCTCGATGATTTACGGTTTGGTATGGATCAATGGTACTAATTCACCCATATTGGTGCTTAAACCTTTCCTTTTTTTTGATTGGATACATGTCATGCATATTGATTCACAATTAATATTTATCCTTATCAACAAAGATCATTAAAAAATACTTAAGTTTGCCCAAAAATGGTTTACATAGAAGTTTGTGCCAGTACAAAAAAATGCCAAAATTATATTACTTGACATCCAAAGTCCTTGGTGCTTGGTAGTAATTGTAACTTCAATGTTTTCACTTGGCATCTGAGTGGCTCAACACTCATTGTTCACTTAGCATGCACTAACTTATATGTTATTCTCAACATATGTTACTTATTCAATATGAACTAAGTAGATGACTTAAGTGCATAGACACTCATTAATCAAAACCAATATGAGATGAACAATCTCTCCTTTTGACATGAGCGTCAAAAACACTTGGTCATACATTATTCATCTTATTCTTACATGCATAACATAGATAACTAGTATCTATTTGGATTCTATACAAAAAGTTCAAAAATTGGCAACATGTGAATTATCAATCATACCTCAAAATTCAATTTCATACCTCCTTATGAGTTGATTGTTTTGTGCTTTACTCTATAAAAAAATTTTCTCCTAATAAGTAGATTGTCTATCTATTTGGCTCTATCTTTGTCTCCCCCATACTCTATCTCATTATTACTCCCCCTTTGTCAATTCAATTTCATAGCTCCTTTTGAGTTGATTGTTATGTGCTTTACTCTATACAAAATCTTTCTCCTACTTAGTCAATTATCTATCTATTTGGCTCTGTCTCTGTCTCCCCTATATTCTTTCTCATTATTACTCACTATTTTTCCTTACACCCCCTTTATCCTTACTCCCACTTTTTTGACACTTATGTCAATGGGTTATACACTAATAGTGTGCTTTTCCAAAAATGGTTTGTGGATCTCGAGGATAATCTTTAGAGCTACATCCAAATTATCACAAGCCACCTCCAATGACTTGGTTTGGATGGCTATCTTGGAAGAAAGGTGGAATAAGCCTTAATGGGTAGAAAGATGAGAGTTTTTCTTCATGATATTTTTAGCATAGGCTAGTTCCTTCTACAATATCTCCATGTGTGGAGTGAATGTTGACTAGATGTATATCAGTTTGGACTTGATATTGGCTTAATCTACATGTAATGTTGTTAACTAATTTTGGGAATGTAGGAGAGTGTTGAAATTTTTCTCACTTTGGGCTAGAGACTTTGGTAGAGTTATGCCAGATGTGTGCATAATGTTCTTCAAGTTTAGGATATGACTCCTAACTTCCCTGGTGAAGAGTGTAGTATCATTCAATTTGGTATACAAAGAGAAAATATTCTCTAGTGTCTTCTTCACACTTTCTATTTTCTCAATGCAATAGTACTTGATATCTTTTCGTCAACCTGATGTTAGAACTTTCTCTTAGACCATTAAAGTAATTTGACATTAGAATCTAGGTTTGTGTCATTTAGCTTCTCCACTAAGCTAGTTAACTATTCAATTATTGGCTTATTTTCTTCTAGAGATAACATACTGAATGCGTCAATAAAAATGTCTTCGATATCAATAAAATCTTGATTCTACCTACGCTCTTGTTTAAGAAATTTTTGATGCTTCTTCCTTGCTAGAGCTTCCTAGAGTATACCTATCAACTCTATAGTAATAGTTGCATAGTAAAATTTGTACAACTCAATTACCTCATCTAGGTTTACATCAACAAATGATGTAACTTCAGCTCCCTTGGATGTACTTAGACTTGGCCTTGGGGATTTTAATGGTGTGGCTTCTATGCTGAACCTCTTAACAACTTGACTAGGAGGAGCGACAGATTTTGATAATGTTACTAGTGTTTGTATTGCTTCTTGTTCCTCTAACTTTTTTGTCAAACTCGATTCTTTAGGTGTATCCTTTTGTTCCTTTTCACTAATAGTAATACCTTGATTATGTGTTGTAGGTATGGGAGTATCTACCTGACCTATTTGAATTTGAGTTTCTTCATTCTTTTCCATCTCATTTTTCTGATGTCCATCTATCTCACCTTTATCATGTACAATTTCCTTTGTAGTGAATGAGATTAAAGTATGTTGTGTCATTGTACTAATGGTAGGAGTCTCCTTCCTTTGATATACCACAAGGGTTAATGTAGGTTGTATCATAGAAAATTGAGGAGGGCCAGTAGGTGTAACTTATTTTTCTACTTCCTCCCCTGCAAATATCTTATTTTCCTTCTCAATCTCATCATCACTCACCAAGATAAGATTTTCATAAAGTTTAGCCTAGGTAGTGGATTCCACTAGTATCTTTTTCAAATTGTCTGCTATGAGGTGATTGATGTTCTAAGTGATAGAATTAGAAACATCATTTATCTCTACAGTATCGTCATCTTTTATCACCTCATGTAATGGATTGGCACTTAGCACTAGTGTATCTAGTACACTTTATTCTATTGGTAGCTCATCCTCAACTAATGCACATGTGTCTCTCTTCATTTCCGCGCCTCCCTCAACTATATCCTGTTCAGTTCCATTTTCTTTTTCTCCTTCTTTTTCTTCACCTATCTCAATAGGTGCCCACAATATTGCCTGGATGTTGTCAAACCATATAGTGATTTCCACATCAAAGAAGTCTTTCATACAACATCTTCTATGTTATTCTGTAATATACTAAATGCCCTATATTTTTTCCAAATTTTCTAATATGTTTCTTAATAAGTTTTTCCATTGCACTCTTACATAGTTTTGGCATTACCTGGGCAAGTGTTGTTTCTCTTATTTGTTTTTCAGTATCCAAGCAATAGTAACACTTCTTCTCAACTCTCTCTTACAAACTCTTGGGTATGGAGTTGGCATGTTCAAGAGGACCCTTTTTAAATATTTCCATCATGGCATATACTACCTTTTCAACTTGATTCATTTCAATATTCCCAAGATTGTCAAACTCAATGTGAGAGAATCTAGATAAATCGGCATGATTTCTAATACTCTCACATCGATTATCTAAATCTAAAGAAGAACTCTAACATACCACTTTAACCTAGCTATTTTCATCAAATTCAATCTTCTCTTCATCATAATTAACAAGAGAAACACATTTTTTTCTCAATCTCTTCTGAGATTCTTCACCCTTGCTAGCTTGACTAGCTCTTTTCTCCTTTGACTTGGCTACTTCCTTAACCTTTTGTGCAGTGGTCCTCATGCTAGCCCTAGTTGTAGGTATTGTAGGCTGAGTAGGTTTTGCAACCTTCTTTGGCTTATTTTCTACAAGTTCCTTAGCTTTTTTTTTTCTTTTTTTTAGTAACTGTAAGTGCTTCACTGGCATATTGTCCCTTGGCACCTTCTATAATTTCTATTGCCTCTTCTTTTTGGTCCTCTCCTTGACCTTGGGTGATGGAAAGTCGTTCTTGGGCAGGTGAATTCTCATCATCATCATCTTCATCATCATCTTCATCTTCTTTTACCCCTTCACCAAATTTTTCTTTCAGTTTCTCTACCATCTTATTCTTCTTTCTAATGACTCAAGCAATCTTCATGTCCATTGTGATTTTTGACTTTGCCACATCATAGCTCCCAAAAGTTGTAACCTCTTTGTCTACTTCTTCTCCAAGTAATGTTTTTATTGATACAAAGGCTTCATCAATGTTGATTTCATATCCCAATGGTCTTAACTATCTAACTCTAGGAATTGTTGCCTAAACATATGTATAGTTAGTGTTAACTAGGAAGCAAACATCATTAAAATGTTTCTCCACTAGTGAAACTAATATCCTCAGTCTTTTCTTCATTGACTGCTTGAAGTCCTCAAAGTAGCTTGTCATTACCGATTCAAAATTATCTCCTATTTAGTCAATGAATTCACCTTTTTGCACTACAATACACATATTTACCTTCCATGCAACTTTACTAAAAGACAAAAATGTATTATGTACATAAAAGAATATACATACAAGAATATATCCAAATTTGTACTCTTCACTTTTGGTCTTCCTTATGGCTCCCAAATTCTTAGTGAATTGTTGTGACTACAACTCAACAAGATCATAAGTATGATCTTTCATCACTATTTTTTATCCTACATCCACTATAATACATGAAATATTGTTAAGCCTATTGGATTGAGAAAACTTATATGCTATTATTCTCACTACAAAAGCAATTAAAGGATATGTGATTGTATCTATTGCCATTCCTCATATATTCCACACAGTCCTTGTATTCCTTTCAATTACCTCTTTTGCTTCACTTCTCAATATCTTTGGCTGATCTAGGGTTTGATACCCTGTAACCCTATCTACAATTTCCTTGGTGATTTTCACTAGCCCATTCTCAAAGCAAATCTAATTATCATGTATCCTGCTCAATACTATCTTTATCCATTATGTCTTGAAGATGTTGGGGAAATCTAGGGCATGGGTTAACCCTTTCTTCTCAACAATTTTGAATTCCTCTTCAACACTCTATTTTCACATAATTTCCCACATGTCTCCTTCATTTCCATTTCACCTATGCTTCCAACCTTACATGTATAGTAGCATCTAACATCTTGGATCTTTAAGACTTGCAATGGTATGATTGACAATGCATCAGATGGATCTTGTTTATAAGCTATGTTAGGTGTGGCTTTGAAAGTAGGTTGCTTAATCTCATTACTTATAATTTGCACATTCAAAACTTCCTTTCCATCTACAAACTTGGCTATTGAAGAACTAGATACCATTTCATAAAACTAGATTTTGAAAAAAATTAAACTGCGTAAATTAGCACTCAATAAATACCTTTGTGATTCTACAATGATGGTGTTGAGTGACTGTTGAATTCATTTGCAAAAGCTCAAAATAATTTCATTGATTCATCTTTAGCCCTTCATGCACTTAATCAATCATATAGACCTCAAAACCTTGCAATAATGCTTAGTGCTTATAGAACTGTAAGCTCAACTTCAATAAAGATTTCAACTCACTTAGCCTCTATGAAGTTTCCTTTCCACTTAGAAACCACTATGAGCTTGATCAACACTAATAACTTCAATAGCTCAACATCAACTAACATTTCTCTTGGCAACCATAGTGAAACTTGTCATGCTTGAAAGCAAAATGAAAACTAACAAAACTAAAAGATTTCTTCTTGATACTTAACAACACTTTGCATCTTTCTTCATTTATATGTAATCATTTTAGCACTAGTTACTTGGACCTAATGTAAAGTATATCCTTTTAGATATTAGTCCCACTCACCTCTTGATTGATTAATTGGAGGAGGTGTGATCACCTGACCCATTGGGTGAAGTGATCTCTTCTACATTTGATGTGTTGTAATCTTCCTTTATCTTTCATGTCTTGTTCATCTCATCTCTGAACTTCTCAACATGTACTTTTTTTTCCTTTGTTGAACTTGCTTCTTTGTGCCTTTAACCTTGTCAAACAATTTCTACTTATGTGACCAATCTTCAAAGAGCTAAAACATATGGTTTGACTCAACCATCTATTGTAGTCACTTTTGAAATGTATTTTGATGCAATTTTTAGAAACATATCTACATTCTTGTTAGCAATGACAACTATACCTTGTATTATAATCCCAATTATAAGAGTTACCATTATGTCTTACCTTTGTCTACTTGTTTGATGACCAGTTAGGCTTGGATCTACAATCATACGCTCTATTTCCATACTTCAAAAAATATCCTTCAAATATTTGTGAGCTTGTGTGTTGGTCAAATAAATAGTATTGACAAATGAGTATCAACATGTTGAGTACACAATAGATGTTGAGCCAAGAATTTCAATAGGTGCCAAGTCACAGTTAGTGCCGAGAAGATCACAATGTAGTATGTGCCAAGAAATATAGGAATTGTTCATGTGTCGAGTAATAGAATCATTTAGATGTCAAGCAATTCAGAACAACATATTCTGAGCAATACAAGATAGAATAGGTGTCAAGAAAACTAGAAAACATAGTTGATGTTGAGCAATCCTGAAATAGTATGTCCCAAGCATCGGTAATCCTTCATGTGCTGAGTAATGTAGGATTAGTATAACAGTTTGTATTTGCAAAAACTAAGATGTGAACCATTTTTTGAGCCGACTTAGAGAAATTTTGAAGGAGAAAAAGGATAAAGATCAATCATTTACATTCCCTATGCAATCTATATACAACCAATAAGAAAAATGCAAAGTATAAGTGGGAATTTGAGATTCAATAACCCTAAGTCTTTGCATTCTTTATATGGAGAATGAATGCACCATTGTATGTGTTGAAGAAAATAGCATAAGGAGAAAATTATAATGAAATTATAGTGTGAAGAGAAAAGACTTAGAGGAACAGAGCAACAATTTCATATTAAGTTGATCAGAATAGCACAAGAGACACGGAGTACATATAGAGATCAGATCAAGTAAGGATCAAAATAGGAAGAGTAGATCTTGTACCTAAATCAAGCAAGTTGAGATTGCATTCAATCAGGGTAAATGTTCTAATACTCTCTCACAATTGTATTCGAGGTTGAAATCCTATGTTGATAGGTTAGCTTAACATCTAGATAGGAGAACCTTTGGAGAAGGTCATGAAAATCCTATGTATTAGGTGGGTTTAACAACCTATTATAAATCCTTTAACAGGGTGACACTTCATGTAAGTGTTTGTAAATCCTTTAATCAGGTCACTATTGACATAGTGTAAAGCCTTTAACAAGGTAGGCCTTTCATAGGGTAGACCATCAGAAGTGGTTGAACATTGATTGCTGTAGTGATTTTTGTGGGTGTCATCCCCACCCTAGTTTTACTTTCTTATTCTTAGAGGGTTTATGGGTCACCAAAATCTCTTGTGTTATGTGTTGATGCATGCTTTCATTTAATGTTTGTTTATATGTTTGCATGCATGCAAAATGTTTTTTTAGATATGTGTTAATAAGAGTTTAAAAGGATAAAAATTGTGTACTTCTAATTCACACCCCCCCCCCCCCCCCTCAGAAGTACTCTTCCCATTTGGAACATTCCAACAATTGGTATCAAAGCTTTCTTCTCTCAAGAACAAGCCTAATAGCTTGGAGGAAAAGGTCAGAAGATGGAAGTTTTCAAACTTGGGGAGATCATTAACAATTAGGTGATTGATGTGCAACTAGCTCTAAGCTCTACATAAAGTAGAGGAAGCCATGGAGGAACTAAGAAAATATTTGAAAAGAAGAAAGAAGATAGCCATAGCTGAATGTGACATACACTACAAGTAGATTGACACCTCACAAGTGTTTTCCAATGGAGACTCCAAGGAATTTGATACAGCAATAGCAAAATTAATGGAGAAAAATAGAGCACAAGCTGAAGAAATCAGATTACTCAAGCTTGAACAAGAATCACAAGCCATAATGCTTCGTGAAGTGACTGAACAAAAGAAAAGAGCTATTGAAGACAAGGCCATAGTAGAAGATGACAAGAGAAATCTCATCAATAGGATGGAAGAGAAGAGAATTGAATTTGAAAAGATTTCAAACATGCAATTAGACACCTTAAGCCAGATGATGAATGCTCATCATGAGCTAAACATGAAGGATATTGAGATCTCCACCTTGAAGATACAAAATGAACAATTGCAGAATGAACTAAAGAGAGAAATGGAAATAGCAGAAGGTTACAACAAACCCAATGAGGTGATCAAGTACTTTGAGAAATTGCGGAAATCACCAAGGGCTAGTAATGATACTTCAGGACTTGGCTACATCAGCATAAACAAGGAGAATCATCTAAGGTTGCAGAAGAATGAAGCAACAAAGGTAAGAACTCTAAACCTACTTGTCATTTCTGTAGTGAAAAGGGACATACCTCTAATGTATGCAGAAGCAAGAACAATCATCAGTATGATAAGCCTACAAATGCAAATTTTTGTCACATGTGCAAAAAGCAAGGATATTTAACACAAGATTGCAGAACCAAGACCATGAGGACACCCAGGTTTGAGGGTCAATGCTACACTTATAAAAAAATATGGACATAGAGCATTTGACTGTAGATCAAAGCCTATGTGGAAACCCAATCAGCATACAAGGAGAAACAACTATGTACATCACTACAATTGGGACTACAATTCAAGGCAAAGTTGTCACTACTATCAGGAATATGGTCATGTACCTTAGAATTGTATAAGAACACACTTCAAGGGGAACTATAGCAGATGGTTGAACCAAACAACATATTTTAGTTACTTGTAGACTAGTTATATTAGAAGGAACTGTCCAACAAAGGTCAAGGTGCCCAAGACTAAAGTTAACAAGGGAAAAAAAAATTTGATGCTAAACACATCAGGGAACATATGAAGAAGACATGGAAGAAAAAAGGTGAATACAATATATCAAACAGAGAGATCACTTCACCCAAGAGGTCAAGTGATCACACCTCATCAAATTAAGCACTAGAAAGGCACATGGGGCTGATACATATAAAGATATATCATGTGTCAGCCCAAAAGAACATAGGAGCACTGCAAAGAAGAAATTTGCATAAGTTAAGATGTGAGATGATGTCAAGTTACCAGTACATGTTGAGTTGAACAGACTAGTAGCTACCGAGTAAGATTTGATAGTGGTTGCCAAGCAATTAGCAAGATTAGTAGATGCCAAGTGAAATGAGATAGTAGCTGCTGAGTGAATAAAATAGAGTTGATGCTGAGTTGGAAAATCATTTTGAAACTGAGTGATAGCTGTAAGCAAAAGTGCAATAAATGCTAGGTTTCAAGCCTAATAAAAGTGAAAATCATTCATTTTTTATTATTCGAAAAAAGAGCAAAGATGAGTCGAGTGATTGTGTGATTTCCCAGTGATAAAAAGATGATTTATAGTGATTCAATAGAAACCCAACCCTATTTCATTGATTTACCATATATTTCATTCAAGTGTCGAGTTACGCAGTTTGAAAAGTTTGTTTAAATAGTAAACCCTAGTTTGGTTAGAAATGGCATCAAGTTCTAAGTCTACAAAGGGAAAGGAAGATTTGGAAATTCAATTAGTTAGCAAAAAAGTTAAAACAACCTGAGTTCAAGCCAATCCCAGAGGTTGCTTATAAAAATGATCCCAGTAGTGCTCTATCTATGATTCTTCATAAAGTAATAATGGTTCAGGATGTATACAAATGCTACAACTACAAGATAGGAGGAATAAAAGATTTGGAGATTTCTAATGCATTTGATAAACTCTGTGAAAATGGAAAACTTAAAGATGAATTCTCCATAATTGAGAAGAAGGGTCTGACTATAGCCCTAGTTTTCCCTATTGTCTTTAAAATGAAATGGATACGCATTGTGTTGAGTAGAATCCATGATGGAGCTTTTTGGTTAGAAATAGGGCTAGTAAAGTTTACGAGGAAAACTATACATAGGGTTATTGGTATTGTAGCCCTAGATCAGCCAAAGACCCTAAGAAGTGACAAAAAGGAAGCCATAGAGAAGAATACAGCAGCAAAATGGAATAATAGGGGAATGACAATAGACACCATCACAGAACCCCTACTAGATTTTTCTGTAAGGGATATATCTCACAAATTCTACCAATCCAACAAGTTGAATAGTGTACCCTACATAGCAGTAGATGTTGCCTACAAGCTAGTGAAAAAGAATCATAATTTTGATCTTGCAGACTTGATGATGCAGTAAATCAATGAAAATTTGGGAGCCATAAGAAAATCAAAAGGGGCTCAATGCAAATTTGGCTCAATTTTGGTTTGCATGTTTTTCTACATTATGAAAGAATTCCCCTCAGTAGGCAAGGTGAGATGGGATATAGATAAGACCATTGTTAACAAAATAAATGGATTCATTGATCAAATGGGTGAAAACATTGATGCCCAAATGACTAGTTATTTTGAGGACTTCAAACAATCCATGAAGCAGAGAATGAGAATTCCAGTTTCATTAGTGGAGCAACATGAAAAAGAAATTTTCTTTCTAGTGGATATTGACTATACTTACATACAAGTAGTCATCCCTAGAGTCAGATGGCTTAGACCACTGGGTTAAAAACTTGATGTGGATAAGGCTTCAGCAGCTCTTATAGCATTGCTAGTAGAGGAAATTGATAAAACTGCAAAGCATTTTGGGACATATGATATTGTCAAAACAAGGGTGGTTCCAAACCTCAAGATAGCAACAGTAGTCAAGAAGAAGGACAAGATTATAAAGAAGCTTAAGGAGAAATTTGGGTTAGATATTAGAGACATAGGTACTACAGAAGAAGTAGAGGAAATAAGTAATAATAAAGAAGAGGATGAAAATGAGAAAGATGAGGATGGGCTAGATCAAGGACCACTTCAATTAACCCAAGGCCTGGGTGAAGATGAGGATGAGAGTGCCAAGGAAGAACAAGCCAAAGAAACATCCATCCAAACCAAGGTCACCAAAAGAAAGGAAAAATCACTTCCTCAGCCCAAGCCAAAGAAAGTGGCAAAGCCTGCACCAAAGAAACCTACTGCTAGAGCTACTACACAAAAGGAAAAAGAAGAGGCAACAAGGAGGAAGATATCCACTGAGAAGACTATAGATGAGCCAAAGAAAAGAAGAAAATTTGTGGCTCAAGCTGATTCAGATGAAGAAAGGACAGAATCAGAAGACAACAGTTAGTTTAAAGTGGTATGTTATCCACCTAAGTCTTCAATTGACAAATTATGTGCTAATATTAGGAATGGTGACTTCAATGGTTTGAAGAATGTATATTTTAAAAAGCTCACAAAGGATGATCAAAATAAAATAGAGAAATCTATCTATAGTATGATGGCATAATATAAACATACACCTCTTGAATTGGATACCTCATTGCCAAAGGCATTATATAAGATTGTAGAAGATAAATGGAAGTTTTGTCTACAAACTAAGAAGGAAATAAGGGAGTCTACCTTAGCAAGAACATTGCCTAATTTGACTAAAATTCAAATAACAAATACAGTCAAGAGGCACGATAATAGATTTACTCCCAAATATAGGGCATTTAGTATTATACAAAACAAAATTGAAGGGGTTGTGAGAAAATCCACAAAAGTGTGGAAGATTATTTACAAAAAAATTTATGATGTATTTGATGAAGAATACAAGACAGAAGCAAGTGCCAAAAAAAAGGAAATAAAAGAAGCAAGAAGGAAGAGAGTAGAGGAGAAGAAGCTAGAACAGAAGAAAGTGGAGGAAGAAAAGAAGGATGAAGAAGAAAAGGAGGAGGAAATGAGTAAAGAAGAGGAAAAGGGATGGATGAGAAACAAGGACAAAGTGTGTAGGACACACAATTGCCACCTCCTACCCCTCCTCATTCTACCAGCACACCTATAGAGACAATCAAGATAAAGGATGTTGTTGATACTTCTAGTCAAAACATTAATCCATTAATTGTAGAGGATCTAGCAAAGATCCTTGACCAATCAACACAAGAAGCTAGATTAGGTTCAAGCCCAATATTGGTCAGTGTTGATGAGTTGGAAAAGGTAGTAGTGAAATCAAAGGAAGCCAAGGTGCAAACACAAGAACCATCTATGACCACACAATCTATTGGACTTCTACTCCTTCCACCTCCATCTCCACCAAAAGCAATCACAAAAGCACTTCAGGAGCTGAGTGCAGTAGCAAGGGATGATAAAGGAAAATTACTACAATCAATAGGTACACTCCCAGGAAGAATGATAGCTAAAGAGAAACAAGCTGAAGAGAAAGAAGAGACAAAAGATAAGGAGCAATCTGCAATAAAAACTTTGGTTGAACTACCCAAAATAGGTACTTGCACTCAAAATCTTTAGTAGCTGAGCATTGAACCAGTAGAATTGCAAATTATAACACCAAGCTTGAGCTCAAAAAAGTAGCAACGAAACTTCATTATGGAATTCCTGAGCTTGATGAAGAAATAAAGATACCCTACTATGAATCCGACACTCTCACAGAAGAAAAGATGAATGAGATATAAAGGCATTGGATAGAAGAAAGAGACAAGAAGCACTTAGAAAGGATTATAAATACAAGCAAGCATTAAATGAAATCAAGGACATATTCATGGATGCCTTTAGCCTACAGTCTCCACATGAGTCAAGACCAATTATAGAACAACTATCAGATATAGTTTATCAGGTAACAAATGAAGACCATGACACCCACGCCAAACTAATTGAATGGTCAGAGAAGAAATTCCAAGGTAAGGTCAGTCAGAAGATATCAAATGACATCATTTTGGGAAAAGTTGACCTGGCTAAGAAAATCGATAAAGTCAAAATCATACTTGGGAATATATTCTCCCTTTATAATAAATTGTGTGATTTTTCCAATTTCACACAAGAAACTAGCCAGAAGATATTGAGCTTTGAAAGAAATCTAAAGATTTCTAGTATGCAACTCCCAACTAATCTAGCTCAAAGTGAGAAGCATTTTTCTTAGACACTTTACACTCAAAGGGAACTAGCTGTATTAACAGTAGAGGGGGCTAATATAAAAGCCAAGCTAATGAAAATTCAATCCTCCATCACCCCTCACTTGGAGGTATTCCACAAGGAGTAGATGTATGTAGAGACAGTCTTGAAGAAAGATCCCAATCTTTCTACACATGAAGATATTGCAATAGAACATGCAATACAACACAAGTCATTGGATATTGCATTAAACAATTGGGATGCAGCTCTGAAGATACTCCTAGAGGTTAATAGCTCATTGTTGGCTAAACATGGTATTACTCCATAGGACCCTTTGACATCAGTGTCAAAAAGGGGGAGATATATTATAGGGGCAGTAATAAGCAAAGGAGGACATATGTAGATACTATGGGTAATTACCGTAATAAGAAAAGGAGGAGATATGTAGATACTATGGGTAATTACCAAATTTTGACAAATTTTGATCATTTTGATTACGTTCTTTCACTCCATTCTTTCATTCATTTTGAGAACAAAGTGGAATTTTTGTAAATAGCCAAAAAGGGGGACACAAGGAATAAAGGAGTGAAGGAGAGAAATAAAATTTTAGTAATCACATGGAATATAGGAACATCACACAGATCAAACACAACATATAGGCTCAGAATGCAGAAATAGGTCAAAGGATAGAGAGGATCAGGCACATTGCCAAAAAGTTTCAATTTCAAAAGCATAATCAACTCAGGGGGAGTTATAAGGATCACCAATGTTTAGTTAAGTGTTTTTGACACTCATGTCAAAGGGGGAGAGTTTTGGTCAAATAAATAGTATTGACAAATGAGTGTCAACACACTTAACCATTTTCATCATACATGCTGAGTACACAATAGATGTCGAGCAAAGAATTTCAATAGGTGCTGAATCACAATTAGTGTCGAGCAGATCATAGTGTAGTATGTGCTGAGCAATATCAGAATTGTTCATGTGATGAGTAATAGAATCATTTAGATGTCAAGCAATTCAGAATAGCATATGCCAGCAATACAAGATATAATAGGTGCTAAGAAAATGAGAAAACATAGTTGATGTCGAGCAATCTAGAAATATTATGTGCTAAGCATCAGTAATACTTGATGTGCCAAGTAATGCAAGATCAGCATAAGAGTTTGTATTTGCCAACTAAGATTTGAACCATTTTTGGAGCCAGCTTAGAGAAATTTTGAAGGAGAAAAAGGATAAGGATGAATAATTTACATTCCCTATACAATATGCATGCAACCAATCAGAAAAATGCAGAGTATGAGTAGGAATTTGAGATTCAATATTGATCATAGATCCATACCTAACCCTAACTCTTCATATTCTTTATAAGGAGAAAAAATGCACCATTGCATGGGTGGAAGAAAACATCATAAGGAGAAGATTATAGGAAAATTTTAGTGAGAAGAGAATAACATAGAGAAATAGAGTAGCAATTTCATACTAAGTTGATTAGAACAGCACAAGGGACAAGAAGTACATACAAAGGTCAGATCATGTAAGGATCATAACAAGAAGAGAAGATCTTGTACCTAAATCAGTTAATTTGAGATTGTATTTAATCAGGTTAAATGTTCTAATATTGACTCACAATTGTATTAGAGGTTGAAATCATATGTTGATAGGTTAGCTTAACAGCCAGATAGGAGAACCTTTGGAGAAGGTCATGAAAATCCTATGTACTAATGTGGGTTTAACAACCTATTGTAAATTCTTTAACAGGGTGACACTTCATGTAAGTGTTTGTAAATCCTTTAACCATGTCACTATTGACATAGTGTCAAGCCTTTAATAGGGCAGACCATAAGAAGTGGTTGAACATTGATTTCTATAGTGATTTTTGTGGGTATCATCCCGATCCTAGTTTTACCTTCTTATTCCTAGAGGGTTTCTAGGTCACCAAAATCTCTTATGTTATGTGTTGATGCATGCTTTCATTTCATGTTTTTTTATATGTTTACATGCATGCAAATTTTTTTTTCCAGATATGTGTTAATAAGAGTTTAAAAGGATAAAAATTGTATACTTCTGATTCACTGCGCCCCCCGCCCCCCTCCCTCTCAGAAGTACTCTTTTCATTTGGAAAATTCCAACATTGTGCTCTTGGTTCTACATTCATGTGCTTGATGTCCTTGTTTGTTACATTGATGGCAATGGCCCATGAATTTTTTCTTAGGGTTCTAATTTCTAGTCTTGCTCCTGCAAACATTAGCAGTATGACCTATCTTAGAACAATTATGACAAGTAGGTTTGGAGTTCTTCCCTTTTACACTTTTGGATGATTCTCCTTCTTCAGTACTAGTGTATCCCAATCCAGAAGTATCACCATTGGATCTAGGGGAACTCGTCAATTGTTTAAGGTATTTGATGGCTTCACTAGGTTTGTTGAAACTATTAGCAAACTCCTTTTATCTTATTAGGTCATTTCTTAGTTGTTTATTCTGTAACTTCTGTGTTGTGATCTCAATATCCTTTTTATTTAGTTCATGATTTGTGGTCATCATTTGGCTCAAGGTTTCCAATTGCATGTTAGCAATCCTAGTAACCTCTGATGTTTTCTCTTCCAATCTATTGGTCAAAATCCTTTTATCATCTTCAATCATTATTTTGTCCTCTTTAGCTTTCTTTTTCTACTTAGTCACTTCACATAGCAATACTAATTGGATCTCTTGTTCTCTCTTTAGATTTTTGACATCTTCAGATAGGGTTCTATTCTTTTCCATCAGATCTACAACTGTTGTATCAAATTTATCAGAGTTTCCATTTGCAAATAATTTAGATGTGTCAATCTCTTGGTAATGTGTGTCATTCTCTTGAATAGAAATTTCCTTCCTTCTCTTCAATGATTTCTTTAATTCATCTCTTGCATCATTTAGCTAATGTAGGGTAAGTTGTATCTCAATTGACTAGTTCTCAATATTATTTTCCAATTTTTAGATTTCCATCTCAAAGATCTTTCCTCAAAGCTACAAAGCTTTACTTGTAGAGAACTAAGTTCTGATGCCAGTTGTTGGAAATAAAATCTAGGAAAGTAAACTTTGAAAGGGAAGGCGGGTGAATTAGTATTTAAAACTTTGTACCTCTAAAACTATTCACTGCACATCCATCCCATAATCTATGCATATAAACTAAAATACCAAATTAAGCATATACATCCATAGCATGAAAGTAAAACATTCAACACATGTATGACACAAGATATTTGGTTACATAGAAACCCTCCAAGAAGAAGATAAAACTAGGGTGTGGATGATGCCCACAAATTTTCACTACTATAGTAATAAAATGTATCCAGTGAAGGTTACAATGTTTGATCGCGAAACATGATCTACCCTGTGAAAGGTCTCCCCTATTGAAGGCTTACAAGATTTTTAGATCTTACCCTATTAAAGGATTTAGAACACCCTACTAAAAGCATGCTTGGTAAGAGGACTTTAACTTACAATGAAGTAAGCACCCTATTAAAGGATTTACAAAAGCTTGTTAGGACTACTTTGTTAAGAGATTTGACTGATTCACCTATTAAAATGTCTCAGCAATTATCCTATAGTTAGTACTTTGTTCCTTGATGTGAGATCACCTCTAAACTGATGTGCACTTGGTCCTTTATGATCAAATATCCTATTTTGTCATTTGTTTCCTTCCCTCTATTATCCTTCTAACATATTATGTAATGTAACTCAATTCATAACACCTTAACCACCATGAATGCTCTTGTTTTGCATGAAAACACTCTTCAATTCAACTTAGCATTTCTTTTCACCATCTATAAAGTTTAGAGTTCATCTTCCTTAAGAAGTCCTTGGTGATTTAGGGTATGGTATAAATCAATGATTGTGATTCACCCATATTGGCACTTAAACCTTTCATTTTTCTAACTGGATGCATGTCATGCACTTAAGCCCACTATGGCTCATATTCTATGTGATTGGAATTTAGAGCCTTAGCCGTAGACACTATTTGGGAGGATATAGTGGTAGAATGATGTCATCAATCATACAACTAGATTTTTTTTAGTTTGTGGTAACTGATCAGGAAAGTACTATACATACTCCATAATTCCTTGTCACTGTTTGAGGTTAGGCCAAGCCCCAAGTGGGGGTTTGGGGACGTAGCCATGGTGATTTTGTTTTGGGCTATTTTAATAACTTTTTTTGGGCTGACATGTTGTAACTTAATTTAACCCTAAAGTGAAAAAAATTCTTCTATAAAATATCTTAGGGTTAGGGATTTCATAAGGTGTGATGTGATAACTACTTCTTGTGATGGTATTTAGTTGTAAGATATTATAGATTATTATCTGATTGTAATCATTGGATAGTAATAATATTGGACTCTATGTTTGGTAGATGTAGCTGAGGGATTAGGTGAACCACATTAAATCTTGGTGTCTTGTGTTTTTTTATGTGTAATTTATTATTTTTAATATTTGTTATATTTTCATGTAAATGTTTTTTCTATCGATGGTTAATCCTAAAAAGCGGTATTAGAGCAAGGATGTTTTGTTAGTTATCCTCTACAAGAAAGTCTGATAATTAAGCATGAGTAATGGAATATCTATGTCAGCTAAAGGTTGAAAAGTTTGATGGAAAGAACTTTAAGTTATGGAAAATGTAAATGAAGGACTATCTTTATTAGAAGGATTATGGAAAACATTGGAATGGAAAACCAAGAAAGAAGGAACTATGACAGATGAAGAATGGTGAGTTCTACATAGAAAAGCACTTGGAAGTATTTGATTATGCCTGGCACCATCAATGACATTTAACATTAGGGTGAGCACAAGAAGTTGGGCCACAATTCTGCGGAAGTCAAATTTGTAGAATTGTACTTCTCATAAATAGGTACCCGATTTTTAAAAAATTAGGTACCTGTTTCTAAAATTAAGCTTCGGGCACCTGAGCAAAATTTTAAAAATTGGGTACTTGATATTGAAAATTGGATTGGGTGCGCAAGCCGCCCAAATATCGAGGGCCTACCTTTTTACAAATCGAGTACTTGATTTGTAAAAGTTTATTTAACCACTTTTTTGGCATTTTTGAGGTCATTTTCATGACCTCAAAAATGGGAGCCCGATTAAAGACACATACGGGAGCCTGATCTTTAGCTCTACCGACTACCTCCTTGCTGCTAGTTTTCAATACACTAGGTATTTTAATCTATTTTATACTATTTTTTTTTTCTATTTTCAATTTAATATGTATGTTAATTTATTGTTTTTTCACTTTTAATATACGTAAAATTGGAAATTTACATTGTTAATGAACTTAGATGTTTAAATTTTTGTATTTGTTAATTAAAATATAGTTTCGTAAATGTTTATTTAAAAAATTATTATTTTAGATGTTTTGAAATGTATTTAATTTATGTATTTATTACAAAGTTAAATGATTAGATTAGATGTAAATTCATTGTTTAAACATGTAATTTTACAAATAAATATAACCTCAAGCTAAAACCATATAACCTCGACCTAAATTCATTGTTTAAACTATAATCTTGACCTAACCATATAAGTAAAACCTTAAACATATATAACTAAGTACTTAATCACATAATGGCCCACCAAGAGATCTAAACAAAAAACTTATAGTACTTAAAATGATTTTACTTAAATTGTATTGTACTTTATTTCATGGATCGAAAATGGATGATGTAAACTATTTTATAAATGTACATTCTTACAAGCTTTCATAACCTATGACATGTACAGTGGATGATTGTGCATTCTGAATTAATTTTCCAAGTGGCATTAAGAACAAATGTATATAAATTGTTTAAATGGATTGAACTAAAGTAGTTAATATTCTTTCATGTGGATGTGTCATTTATTTTACTTTTAGTACTTATAATTATTTAAAAATGAAATGTAAATGTGCTCATTAAGGAATGCAAACTCTTATGTTTTTAATAAATGTAAATTATTGTATGTATGTTATTGCTTGCTTAGTAAAACTTTTGATTAGTTCTTTGGATCCCTTGGCTGGGCATCATTTAGGATTAACTATAATGTCAATTTGTATTGAATTTAACTCTAATCATAACCCTTACTATCATCTTAACCTTAATCTTAATTTTCTAAAATCTACACGAGGTAATATATAAATAATTATATAACTTTCCTATCTTACCTTGAGTACTAATTTTATAAATGTCAAACCCTAAGATCGAAAGGTAACCCTGGCCCTTAACTAATTAATATTATACTTATAAACCAAATTGAATTAAACCATGATCATAAACCCAATTATATATCCCAACTTAATAGTAGAAACCTTGAATTTGACCTTAAAAATCCTTTCCCCAACCATTAACCAAATTGAACCATTACCCTAAAAGATTGAACCAAGTTAAACATTGACCTTAAGACTAAACCAAATCACCCTAAACTAGAACTCAATAATATATTGAACACTTTAAAACAAAATTCAAACCTAACTTGTTTGAATTAATGTTGGTTTTTAATCTAAAAGCTCTAACTATATTTCTATATCTAAAACCAAATTTAGCACTTTAAAACTTAATTCAATTTATTAACTCTTGTCCTAATTGAAACCTAAGCATGTAAACCTAATCAAATAGTACAAACGAAATTGAACCCTAATCCTAAAACTAATTAAACATTGATATCAAGGTCTCAAAATGATACATCATAAAAAAAAATAGAAGAGACTTGAATGAATCAGGCATCTAATTAAGTAACCCTCCTTGACCATCAAGAGGTGGAGGTGTCCACATCAGTGCGAGTAGGAGCCCAGACTACACCCTTCGATGCCTAAGAATATATCTAAAGAAGTGAATAACATGTCTTTACACTGGATGCCTAAACCTTTATATCATAAGTGAGTATTCATCATGTAATATCTAATTAGGAGGGTATTGAAGCACTCTAACACCCCAATCCCTAACTAGATAATTATGTTAGGGTGCACTAAGTTCTATTTATCTTGGGTTGGAAGTGCCTAAAAGTTTTCTTGTCGAGACTAGAGATTCCCTATTTGTTTCCTATTTTCCTATATGGGTAGCCTAAATGTTTATTGCCTTTGCAGAATGGAAGGCCACATAACAAAATATTTCCTTATTCTATAAAAAGAAATGCCCACCCCCTAGTGATATAAATAGTAAGATCTTTTCCTAATTTTACTATCAATTTTTTTGGTTAGAAGACGATGATAGTTCAAAATGATTTAGAAGATAGGGATAAAAAGAGAACCATCATTCCTAGAATGAAGATGCATTATTCCAAGTGATAAACCCATTTCTATCATAAATCAACTCCTCCATTCAAAAAATTAGTAATGATAAATCCCTATGTCAAGTAATCAATGGAGGGCTCATAAAATTGATGAAGTGATCAACAGAGGGCTCATAAAATCCATAGGTCAAGTAATCAATTGATCCCCAAGGGGAGATAAGAATCTCATTAAAAATTAGAGACATGACACTCCTAAATACATATCATACAAAAAAATTATTGACAAGGTCTTAGCCTCTAGACTAGAAGATATCCTACCCAAAATCATTAACCCTACAGAAAAGTGTTTTGTTAAGGATATTTATGCATATTTGAGAACTTGATAACCTATAAGGAGACTTTGGATCGAGAAACATTTCTAGGATAGAGTGTAGGCATGCTCAAGTAATTGATTATGAAAATTTCTACAAAAGGGTGGAATGGAGTTTCGCTATGATGATATTGCAAGCCCTCCATCCAATATTAAATGTCAGATGGTGTCCTTTCCTATGATTGGTGTTAGGGTTTTAGTAAAGAAATTAATGGGGTTAGATCATAATTTTTAGGACTCTCTAGATCAATTATGAAAGAGTGTCCTCTTGCATCCTCTTTATTTTTTATTGTTGAACATTGACTCATTACATTATCTCCTTAGAGATAACCAGTTGTCTCTAAAATTTAGAGGATCTACTCTCCAAATAATTAATAAGTATCTAACGTACATAGTTTGTTGATAATATATTTGTATTCTTTTTAAGCTAGAAGAGTGCAACATGAGTCATTTAATGATCAAATTGGACCTCTTTTCTTTCTATCCGGTAGTAAGATTTATGTCTCTACATCTATCTTATTGGGTCTAAATATTGAGTCCTCTACCTTGTGTAGTAAATATGGTACTAGAAGGAGATTTCATAATTAAGTGGCTAGGTACCTAGGAATTCCATTTGTAGTAAACCCTAACATATAAATGAAATGTGTCTTTATATCAACAAGAAAATCTTTGGAAAACTCAACAACTGGAACTCTAATTATCTCACTTTGGTTGGTAGAATTCAAGTATGTTAAAAGATTCTCTCCTTGAATATTGGGTGTAAGTTTCTCTACTTCTTGCTCATTTTATTTAAATCAATTTGGTCTTCTATATAAATCTATTAGGAACATTTTGTGGGTAGCCAAGGGATTACTCTGGCAATAAAATGGATAGCCAAAGCTTCATAAGGTAATGAATTATGGATTATGATTAGAATTAGGATTATTATATGGTTAGGGATAGGGTTCACATGTATTAGTTCATTACCTAACATGATCTACACTTATAGTTTGCATTAAAAAGTGGATAATAGATAGGATTCAAACTAAAAGCATAAACATTTTTTAATCAAGTCATAATTTTATCTCTAAGCTTTCATTAGATAATTGTAACCTTAACTCTTGTCTTAACGTCATATATTATATATCCTATAAACAATAGGACCATAATAAATATCTAAAACCTAAATATAATTCTAACTAAAACCATAATCCTAGGTAAGTTCCCTAACATTAAAGGATCGCAATCATTATAATAATCTTAAGCTTAGCCATCATGAAAATTGTTAACATAAAAAAATTGTAAACCATAACCTTTTCATAATCTTAACTTTGTTTCATCCTGAGATTAACATTTATAATCCATAATGAGTTCATACAATCCCCCAATGTCACAAAATAAGTGTACATGAAAGAAAAATTAGCTTGGTGGCTCCTATTTTAAGAAAAGAAACCTTGAACTAACCTAGATATATTTTTTTGGACTATTATTTTATGATTAGACATAAAAATTTAGTATTTAATGTTTAATTTAACTGAAGTGTTTAACTTTATTTATTTAATTGATATGATTTTAATAAAGATATGCACATTTATATAGATCTAATTGATAAATTTTAGATTTAAATTTTATTAAATAGTAATTTTGTCATGTTTTATGTTGTGATGTATTTTTGTCATGTTTTATGTTTTATGTTGCTTAAACATATATGCAAATTATATTTGATGGACCCACCACCACCCCCTCCCCCTCCCATACCCCCACCTGCACCCCCTCCATCTCCACCTCCACCTCCACCTCCACCTCCACCTCTACCCACACCTCCACCAGCCATCATAGATGAGCTTCATGAGACCATGAGGCGTAACCTCAATGACCTCATGACTGATATAAAGGTTATCTGACGTGAGAGGCACCCCCCCTCCTCACCTACTACGTCTTGCAGATAGCATGCAAGGGCGGGTTGACTCCATCCATCATTTTGATTTAGATATTGATTCATTTAGATCATGGATGAAAAGCATGTGTGCCTTCTACTCTAATGGCTTATCATATAGAGAGGTTTATAACCTACATATAGGTAAAAGGAATTTTCAACATTATTTTGTAAACCCTAAGATGGGTGAACCAATTAGTGATAAGAAGCCTCACATTTCCATTAGGTGGTGTACACATCCATGCATAGTGGCACATTTTTGGGAGAGGTGGTGGATTTTATTTGACCATCCACCACATGCTAACCATGAGGTGCCCATGTACTTCCTTAGGAATTTATGGGCTGAGTTTGAGTTGGGTTTGGAACCCAACTATTTTGATATGAAAGCATTTCAGGGGGTTGGTAGAGGGATGCCTCAAGCTAGGCCCAGGGAAAAGCTAAGTGATAGAATGAGAAACCGCAAGCGAGCTGAGCCCCTTGTACCTCTTCCTGTGCCTGTTGTGCTCGCTCCTCACCATCATCATGTAGTTTCATCTGCTTTTACCCATTTGAGTGCCCTTTCAAGAAATTTAGTACAGTAGTGGATGTAGGTGGTACATGCTCCTCCACTTGGACATGTTTGTACTAGTTGTGGAGGCATATGCACAGGCCCCCAAAGTGATCCTAGTATAGCACACGATGGCCATTATGCTGAGGGTGCAGATTTTGATGATGATGTATACGCTACCTGTGGTGATGGTAGTGACGAGATAGACATGTCATCATTTGTTGACCTCATGCAGCAAGGAGAGCCTGGAGAGAGTCAAGAGTAGCAAGTAAAATTTTAATTTCAATATAAACATAAAGTGCACATAATTATTTACTTTCTACATACATGTGTAATTGTATTAACTATATTAATTTGTACTTTTCAAATAACAAAGGATGGATGATACTGTTCCTCCTAGGAGGTAGTATAGTCTTTTTCCGAGACCTACAAAAGTTGGCATCCCTTATAAAGTATGCAGCTTGAATTACACTATAAAAATGTACATTCAAATTAATATTTAATAACATGTGCTCATATGTTTTTTTTAATTGATTTTGTAGGGATTGTTTGCATCTACACATATTGATGTTAGTACAAGTCCTACTCCAGTTACCACTGAGGCACAGCTTCAAATACATGCAGTATGAACTTTTGACTAAAGACAAATAATTTGTATTATTTTTATGTATGTACATTATTATTAACTTATAATCTAAACAATTTTGACTCACATGTATATATGTTTTATATGTTTTGATTTTACGAATAGGATCCATGTCATACTCATCCATACAGGCCTCGGTATAGTCTATTTTTGACTCCATCTTATGATTATCATGCTAGCATACTTGTAGACACATCTGTGACATTGGCTACCACTCAGGTATGATATATACATTATATATACATGTTAAATTTATAGTGTATAAAAAATGTAGTGTACAAATTATGTACATTGTAATTATTCATGTATATTTAATTTTGACTAAACGTTTATGTATCCATAATTTAAGGACTATGTCAGCACGAGTGCTCCTGACAGCACATGACTTAGCTAGATGGAGGTACCTACATCGTCATTTGAGGTCAGTATTGTGATTTATGTACATAATGTATAGTTCATTATACTCTAAAATCAAATTTAAAAAATGTATGTATTGTAAATTACAGGACCTCACCACTGGTGCATTTGGTAGTTTTGACAGTGCACCTCCTCCTATTACTGAGGGACACCCATCTCATGTGGTATAATTTATTTTATTATGTAGTGAACATTTTATTTATTTGCAAGATATATTTTGAGACCCATTTCAATTAAGCATGTACATGATGAGACATGCCTCATGTTACACAAGGTGATACATCTACCTCACAGGGTGTCCGACATGATGAGACATCTCATATTACACATGATGATCCATCTGAGTCCTCTTCATGTGGAGCAAAGAGGACATTCGATCAGATAGATTAGGTCTTGTTGGCACCTATAGATTATGTTTTTATGATGTACATTATTTATGATGTATACACTGTGTGTTAGGATAGTTAAAACTATATGTTAGACCATGTATTTTTTCACTTCATAGATCATGTTATGATATATGTTAGACCATATACTTTTTTTTATGACTTCTTATCATGCTTGTGTATTTAGTACATATATTATTATGTTTCACCATGTTTTAAGTATATTCAAACCATTTTCTTTATTCTAACATATTTTATTCATGAACATATGACACATTTTGTAAGTATATGTGCAAGATGAACAATAATTTTAACTATCTATAGAGCATTATTGGATAAATATCACATCAAATTTATGCACTGATATTCATACAAATAAAATTGACCTACTAGATTAAAAAATGTATTGATAACATACCTAACAATGTATCATAAGTGATCTTAATGTGTTGTTTGGTAATGTAAGACTCATTATCACCTAATAAGACCTATTACGTGGTAGTAAACATATGAATACCTATCATAACCTATAATAGACATAATAACCTATTAGGACTCCCATGTCCCCTTAAGACACACATGTATGGATAATGTACCTAACAATGTATCATAAGTGATGTTAATGTGTTGTTTGGTAATGTAAGATATAATCAATACAATGAATACAATGAGTAATGATCTAACATATAATCAATACAATGAGTAATGATCTTTAAATTATCATGTGCAAGTGACCTGTTTTTAATATTAAAATCAATAGTAGTTTGAAACTTCAAACAAACATTAATTTGAATATGCTTGAACGTAAAAATAATGGAACAAAATAAGAGGTCATTACTTAAATTGACAATTAATTTATAATTTATCAAGTGCACATACCTTTAACTTTCAAATAGAAATAAACTCTCATTTTTTAATTAGTTTGTACAACATATTTCACAATATATGTAAGACAATGTCAATGATATATTTATAGTTCACTGAACTCATTTGAAACATAAAATTGGTTGAACACATCTCTTCAAATGAGGTCCTATAAAATAAAAATGTAAAAAAAAAACACACATGTTAATAAACACATAAATTAATATTCAAGGTATCTGAACTATGTAAATATATGTGTAATTTGTATGTACTTACTATGTGAAATTGCACAAGATGTTGATGTTCGATCCACTTTAACATTTAAATTTGCATAAATTGTAATTGAGACCTCAATAAGAGGTATATAAGTTCTCTAAATTGGTATTGACAACACAAACATAAATGTAATTAAATTATATAAGTACATATATATATAAATTATACAATAATGAAAAAACTTACATGTGTTTGATTTAAATGTAGTCATCCCACTGTACCATCTGCATCCTCTCTGTTTTGCAATGCATCTATGATTGTCTTGTGCTCGTCCATTGAAATTTTCCATAATACCTTATTGGGGGGTCTCCCTTTGTATCTTTCTAATTTGATATTTGTTGCCACAACCAAATGAGAATAGTGTAAAATCTTCTTTTTGGTTTGGTAGTCTTCAAATGCTGGCAAACCATTTCTTCTTGTTAGGTATCTACATAGCTAGGTGCCAGCTACAACAACAAACCCGATTGGATACTCAAAACCATCATCATCTACTTGATGACATGTCAATTTTTTCTTAAGTTCCACACATCTAGCTAGCCAATACTCAGTCTGTTCATCATTATCACTAGGTGGAATAACATCATAAACATGTCCTACAAGATAAGATAAAGTATAGAACAACTTTAATCACATGAGTGTACATATGAAAATTATATAAATTGAAGCATGAAATTGCAAAAAAATCTAATTAAATTATGCATACCAGGTTCTATGAGGTCTGAAATATGATCATAGTCTTCTGATGCAAAAGTAACATTATGGCCTTCATTTACTATATCATCTTTAAAATGCATGTTAGTAGGTGCTAATGATCTTTTTTTGTCAATCTTCAACCCATTCTGTATTCTCACATTCTTCCCATTCACCTGCAAGATAAAATTGACAAAAACAAGCAAGCTCCCATATCCATATAGTACAAGTGTTAGAATCTGAACTCCTAAATGAATGCCATTTAGCTGACCCACTAATTGTATCACAGTCTTATCTTGAAGGGGTATTATTTTCTTCAACTAGGTAGAAGAAATGTTTGATTGTAGAGTTTTGATTTGATCCCATGTATAAATATTTGTTACACCATTCGACAATCTCATGTGCATTTTTGAATTTAGCTTTTTCCTCAAATTTTAATTGCTCTCTACTAAGGGCTCTCTTTACACATGCACCATCACCATCATGTTCTCCTTTACCATGTCCAGCCTCAAAAAAACTCCACACATGTTGGATGTTAGTTTGTTTATGCATCCTACTCAACCAATAGAACATTCTAGCATTCTTGAATTGTCCTGTACAATTATCTGACCATATCCAATGTTGTGTCATTTGAATTTGTCTCTCTTTTAAATTATCATAAAAGACCTTGAAATAATATTGGACAAACTCAAATTAATGGAGTTTATTATCACTTAAATAAAAATGGTACTCTCTCAATATTTTTTGATCATCCTCTGTACTATCAAGTGCTTGCCTATAAACTATATGAACATAAATTGTTACTTGCACTGAATTGTAATATTGTGGTTGTACCTCTTCTTGTGGTGCAAGAATGTAGTTCTCTGCAAAGTCAACAACTAAATGTATAGTACCAATTGGAAATGTATTCTTACATATGCGAAATTGTCCATCAAGCCATCTAGAATATTGAGAGTGTTTAATATATTTTGGTATGATCATACTCTTAAACTCATCCATAAATGCATGACAACTAACTTTATTTGTAACTAGATCACACCTTCTTCCAATCTTCCCATCCTTCAATGGATATTCAATAGTTTTGAATCTTTTTACCTCAACTAATTGTTGTCTGAAAGTAGTCAAAGCATTTTCATGCAAACATTCATCTAACAAAGAAAGATTGCCACACATATCACATGTACTAGAAAGACATGCATTGAAAAGAAAGTATTGATCATTGGGTGGCTTACAAAACAAACCTAATATGAAATCTTAAATAGTTTGAGGTGGCATTTTTATACCACATTCTTGCAACATTTCTTTACTATGCATGGTACCACGTATGGATCGAAAGACATCATAATGGTAACAAAATTGAATATGAGTTTTACAACAACATGTGATTATTTCCTTCTTAATCCTTACATACCATGGTTTACACTTTTCAAAATATCTTTGACTAATGGTAATATTTAATACCTTACCATCTGTAAATTTTTTAAACAATTCAGTTTGAGTCGTGTCCAAAAGGTGTTTAGGATGTGGATCACATATTTTTGACCCAATTCTCAATTTAAGAACATCTCTTGAATTAGGTGATACTCTTGTATTATCATGCCAAAAAATTTCAATCAAACTTTTGATTTCACTAGTAAGTTTCATATAACATCTCAGGAGTCTTCTACTAGAAGTCCATAAAATATTTGTTGGATCACATTCAAAGTTAACCCTTCTCTTTACAGCTCTTTCTAAAGTCTTACGATTCACATTAAGATATCCACTTTTGTTGGTAATCAATCTTTTGTCAGATGTTGATTTGTTAACTAAAGCTATTGTTATTGCTCGTTGTGCTACATTTTTATCTTTAGACCAACTTCTCTTTTCGATAACATCAAAGGCACTAGCAATAGTGGATACAACTTGTTTTAAAAACTCATTTTTATTCTTGGGTTTTGCATACATTCCCAACCTTCTCATTACTTTTTGCATTTTAGATATTTTAATTAGTTGCAACATCAGCTGACATTGAAACCCAAATTTCTTATTATTAAAAAAAATGCCTATACAATCTATTAGCATGTGTCCTAATTTGTCTCCATGAAACCAATCCCTCAAGATTATCTAACACATCATTAGGAATATGGAAATTATGTTTAGACACTTTACTATCATCCTGACATGTTTGTTCAGTAGTTGATGTTTCTATGTCTACATTCATGCAATTTTTATTTTTAGACACTTTATTATTTTCACTATCATTTGGGATTTGAATATCATTTTCAAATTTTATTGGTATTTCTTTTAGGGCAGACATTTCAATTGGAGTGTTTTGTGCATGATTGTTTGACAATTTCTTCTCATGAAGAAAATCTAAATCCTTTAAATCATAACCTGCTTCTAAACAATCACCAATTTTATCACGAGAGAAAATTTGATGGTTTGGAGACATGCCTGTATTGAACGCATGATTATAATGTGCAGCTGAATTTTCTTGTATTGGGTTCTCTTCTTTGACCTCTTCATCCATTGTGGTATCCTCAATGTCTTTCTCCTTTTAAACATTGTTCAAGTTTCTAAATCTCTGTTTTCTCTCTCATTGACATTGTGCTTCATTCTCTTTATTTGCTGCAATCTCCTCATTTGTCGTAACTCTTGCTTTCTTCTTTCTTCATTTTTTTGATCCCATGTTTGCACCAATTTTGAATTTGAATCACTAGCTTGCAAATTGTATAAGAGGATAAGAAAATAGAATAAGTATGAGGAAATTTGGTGTTGTAGATCGAAACTGTTGTTCAATCATTTCAATCATTGAAACAGGTACCCAATTGCTGAAAAATCGAGCACCCAATTCTTTAAAAATTGGGTACCCGTTTATAAATAAGGTACCCAATTTTTAAAAAGTTGGGTACAATGGTTCAAAGCAATCAGGCACCCGATTTTTTAATTACAAATCGGGTGCCCGATTCTTGAGACATGAGCGAGAATTTGGAATGGCTCCTGACTTTTGCATGGGGTTTTACCTTGGGGAAAGGCATGGCATAGGCTTGGTCACACCAAGCCATGCCTTTATGTTCCTTTTTGTTTCTAAGGCATTTAAGCGACAATTTCTAGTATTGTTGTAATTTTTTTATAGTCATTCCCATTGAATTTTTTGACGAGACAAAAACTCATTATAGGTCTTACCATTCTGATTTCAAAAATGTAAATTTTATAGTGTTATTAGTTTATTTTCTATTTTTCCATTATTTATTAATCAAAACTATCTCCTAAACGTTAAAAAGTGACATTTACTAAAACTTTAATAACTTTTTTATTTTATAATTTTTCTTAAATTAATTTATATGTCATCAATCTACATACAATTCTTTTGATGTTAAAAAAAAAAAAAATTGAAAAAAGTGAGATTTTGATCAAATTATGTGGTCCGTACATGAGAGGTTTTAAAATTTACCTTTATAGCTAATTAATAATTAATAATAAAAAAATTAAGAAAAAATATTTTCATCAATCTTAGGTGTATTAGGTAACTCCCTTTAAAAGGATTTGCAAAATTTCATTTATTTATGTCAAATTATGGTGTCCATACACGAGCATGGTATGCTCCTAAAATAAGCATTTTGAAACAGTGGTTTTTAAAGGTCCATACCAAAAAAAAATCTATCATATGGGTGCACAAATAAATTACATATTCAAAAACTAGATTCCGAACACTAAATATTTTATTGCTAGAGTTTTCTAATATTCAATTTCTAAATACCTCAAATTTTGACATCAATTGAAAAAAAAATTCAAAAACAGGAAAAACACTTCCACTTTTTGGCCAAAAGTGAGACCCAATTTCTTGTACTAACCCATTACAAAAGTAAATATGATGGAAGAGTTGATGGAAACCCTATCAACATTTTATGAAAAGCCTATTGCGACCGTTTGTCATAACACTGCCCATTTCATGGGATCACCTCACATATTTGGTAGTTTCTTGTTTGGTATTGGATAATGAATGAGTTTCTGGCCTGTTCATCTATGGATTCCTTTTTAGTATGAATCATGTTTTATTGTATAGAATGGATATTCAATCATTCCAAATCTCCCACCTTTAGATTTCTTCTTTTTGATATTACATGAAGCAACAAGCTAGCAATGTGACCCACCCTGAAAATTGCCTGACATGCATGTAGCTCAAGTTAGTAGATGGGATGGATTGGTCAAATAAGAAAAATCATTGACCTCATTGAAATTGTGTTTTCCACTAAAGTAGGAGCGCATATTTACACCTATGTCAAATCCCTCCAAAGTGTGAATCCTTCACCACTTAAAAACACCACTCTCCACCATTCATGGAGCATAATTTGGACATAGTGGAGGAATTCTTTTTTGACATGGATAAATTCCACGAGAGGTTTAAAAATCCTATGGTCTGGACATCATGGAGGACAATTTTTGCAAGCTTGTGGATTTTTTCCTATGGAATAGAATCCTACACAAACTCAAATCCCTATCAAGTTTCCTTCACAATGCAAATTTTTTTTCCTTTTCATGGAATTTTCTTCTTTTTGATGAGAATCCATGATTCTCCTAACACCCTTCTACCTCCCACCTTCCCACACTCCCTTAATGTTGACCCAAATTTCTACCAAATTTGACAAAATTCAGAAGGTTGAAAAAAGTTAAAATTAGAAAAATCCAAAAAAAATTGAATTTTGGGGGAAATCCTGGATAGTAAAAAGGGAAGAACAAAAAAAAATTAAACTGTGGTGAAAATTTGAAAATTAGAAGATATGAAAATTTTAAAATCCCAAATATCCTAAAAAATCCCCAAGGATGAGAAATTTTAGAATTCAAGTGAGAAAACTTTCAAAGAAATTTGGAATTATGGAGAAATCCAAAGATTGGAAAATTTTGGAAAATTTTGAAAAACTTGAAAATTTGCAAAAAATGTGAATATCGTATGGTCCAAATGACAAATTATCTAGAAAAGTTTAAAAACTCAGAAGTGTCCAAAAAATATGAAAATTTTGAAAATCCACAACATGAGGCATTGTCAAATCCAAAATTGGTAAAAAAATTCCAACATTCAAGAATTTGGAAAGAAATCCATCAAACTCAAAAAAGGCAAAAACATGGCAAATTCTTCATGAATTGAAAAGTTGGATTTGAAAAAAAAAATTTCTCTTCGACTTAGTTGGAAAATTAAATATTAATTTTATTGATATTTAATTTAGTTATTTTAAAGAAAAATCTGAAAAAGAAATATTGGAGAAAAACTTGGAAGGAAATTTGATTCCTTTTGAATTAAACATGAAAATTAATTAAATATTAATTTTAATTAATATTTAATTAATTAATTTTTAAAAAAATTAAAATGGGATGAATGAAGATTCAGCTTCATCCTGAAGCTAAAAATATCAATAATGGAAACTTTTTGAAAAGAGGAAGAAAAAGCAACAAGTGGCACAAAAAATAGAAACCTTGGTGGTAAAGTAAAGCAATTGCCTAGTTTTAGCCTATAACTTTGATGGCATCTTTTTAAATGATAATTTATATAAGAAACCCTTTCATTCATTCCTTCTCATAGAGAAATTTGAGGAGCAAATTCAGAATAGAACTAAAATTTGAAGAGTCTGGGAAGAAGATTGGAGATTTTTTGATCAAGGATATTAATACTTATTACAAAATCATATATAGAGTTTTAGTGGGTGAATTTTATAGGAGCCTTTCTCAAAACCTAGGTGAGATGCATTAGTGGTGGAGGCATGTACTCTACTTGATCTATCTTTCTTTATGTGTTCTTAGAATTGCCACTCGAAATAACATGAACAATAATGTAGATAAAAGAAATTAATTGAGGAGAGCATGTAGACTTCTTGTTCTAATATTTTATATTTTCTCTTACAATCACCACTTGAACTAATATTAACAAAAATACATATGAAACACATTCATTGAGGTTTTTTTTTTTTTTTTCTTATAGAGAAAAATAAAATCTCTTACTACAAGAGTGAAGTAGCCTATAAAGTATTCCTTATAACTATTTTGGATAGCCACATTTTTTAAGTTTTTTAATTGAGAGACAAGATTTGATGGATTGATGGAAGGATTTCATACCCAATCATAAATGCAAGACAATACACTCAAATCAAGACCTCATTAAATTTCAAATTTGTTAGTGATCACCAAAATTGTACTCATGTTTTGAATGTCAGAGTAAATATGATATGGAAAGCAATGGTGAAATGAATGTAAATTAGTAAACAACCTTAGTTATTGGGTTTATAGTCTCTATCTATCTATCCTATATTGCTACAATCATTCCATTCTGAAAGAGAACTAGTGGATTAGGAGAAGCATATTATATGAGATGTATCAATGTTTACTAAAAGAATAGGTAAACCAAAACCATATTTCAGGGTGTATTTGTAAGATTGAGGTGTAACTTCATACTCTCATTGCCAAGTTAATCATTCATAGAAGATGTCACAATCCTTAAATTGAACTTCATGAATTTCTACTCTTATCACGTAGATTTTTCTTATTCATTTTCATGTTTCAGTGCTTATGTTCTTTTTCCACTTTCTTCCCTATAGTTATTTCTACCACTTCACTTTAAAGATGTAGCAACATAGGTGTCAATGCAGTTTGACAGTACTTGTGGACTTTTTCGGTGCCCTTACATTGGGATTATTTCCACGAACAAAAGCTGTCTTAAACTATTGCTAGACATGATTAATTTTTAGGATTAATATTGTCATCAATGAGTTATATCAAGCTTACGAGTAAACAAAATAATTTTTGGGAAGGATGGGATAGGTAAACTTGAAGGAATAAAGAAGGGAGCTTAAAGATGGCAAGAATGATGACAAACAGATGATTACATTAAAAAATTAGCAACAATACAAGATGGTGGTTAGTCTATATAAAAGAAGACTAAATGAGTGGCAGTTTGAATTACCATTAATATAATTTATGTATCATGTCCTTTAGGCCATAAATAAAATAATTTGGGCCACTTTTCTAAGGAATTTATGAGATTACTTATTATAATAATTTTTGTGAGCTTTCTTTTTGTTAGTTGACATCTAGGATTATTGAGAAAAGACCAATTGCTAGCCCTTAAGCTACCCATTTATTAGCCTATAATAATAATTTAATATATCAACAAATTTGACCAAATATAGCAATAAAGGGTAAACAACTTTTGCAATTGCTATAAACAAAGATAACTATTTCTTTTTCTTCTCATTTCTATCTTCCTTATTAATTTGTTTCCTGTAGGAGCAAACACAATGATATGAGGAGCAATTTGTTTGATAAACCACTCCTCCACAACCTTATCTATAAATATTAATAGAGAATCATAGTAGCTATCAACATTCATCAATCCCACCTTTCCCAAAACAAGGAGTTTAATAGTTTGCAACATTTTATTACAAAATATTATTTGTGGCCTTCCCTTTTTCTCCTACTATGTATCTATAGTTGTCATAAAAAAACTAATAATCCCACCTTCACTCTTAACGAAAAGAATAAGATATTACTTTTTTTCCTCTAATAATTCTTTAAATTTTAAATTACATGTATTAAACATTTAAAAATTTACCACTTGTCTTTGTCAATATTGATATAAGTTATAAAGTAACAACACTATAGCTAAAGCTCTTTTTACATAGCTTCAATGAAGGTGTCTAGCTTTCTTAAATATATCAACCCCTTTCAATACATCATCATTCCCAACAAAAATTATAATTATTTATTGACATTGATACTAATTTTAAGTTCAACACTCTTTTTTTTATGAAAAATAGTATTATCAATTTATTTTTAATCTTATCAAAATTTCTAGATAGATTTCAATCTAAAGTTCCTATAAGCTCCCCTTTATGGAACTAACAATGGAACAGTTGATCTTTTGAAATTAATTTAAAGATATATATTTTGATATATTTATTTATTCAAGAGTAAAAACTAATAATAGAAAATTAGTAAATAATCAAAGAATCAGCTTGAACTGCTAAGATTTCATATATATTCTATTTTTAAAGAGTTATGCCTTGTTGATAAGTCATGCCTACTTTAAAATGTGTCTATTCCTAACTATGATAATTGAGTTTCTTAAATATATTCTCCTTGAATTTAATTTGTGATAAATGATCATTCACTTATAAATAATTGTTGATAGTGTGGATGTGATCAAGTAATGGCAACTTGATTGGTGTTATCACTCACAATTTATGAATATCTGATAACATTTGTGCAAAAAACTTGTATACTTGCAACAACTTACTGAGAATTGTCTCTTGTATTTTCCAAATGATTATTTCCCTATTCGATATATTGAATCAGTCTCATTTATTGAGGGAGATGTCCTTGTGGAGGACTCATGACTATAGTTGCATGGACTATGCAACCTCAGGATAGTTGATAGCTATTAGAAAAGCTATATGAGGTTGTAATACTTTGATTGATCTGATACATGTGATGGTTCCTCATTAATTCACTCAATGTTTTCTAGATAGATCGTCAGCTTCATTCATTTATAAGTTTCACTGTTGTTATTGCTTCTTTACTTTGTCATGTTATTCAAATGGAGGGAAAGGGGACTTATGACAAACTTAGGTTTCTAGTCATTTATTTTAAGATCATTATGTATTCATTTATATTATATTAGAATATATTTACAATATTATATTATAATTATGTTAATATTTAGATTATAATTTTATTTATATTTATAAAAATTCTATTATCTTTTATTTATTTTATTAAATTAAATCTAAAATTGAGGCATATTATAGCCCGCCCTTTCCAAAATTGCTTGTCCTCAAGCAATACAGATCTTAATGTATAGGGTATCCTATCACATCATTCAGATTATCAGTCTAGCGATCCTGAAATAAAATTTGAAATTGTGCTTAGATTGACAACATTTATAAATCATATAAAAAATATTTCATTAAAATATTAAATTTAAAAATTAAAAGAGATAACTTATCTTGATATGTTGTAGTACTTTCTTTCTCTCAACTATGCATTTCCCTTGTCCATGACGAATCTTTGTGAGAATCCTTATAATCTATTATAGAGTTTTTACCTTATCCAGATCTTATGGATATCCTAATTAGTATACATTTGTGAACTTTATGGAAGACTTCATCTCACCCTAAGCCTCTGTGAATGTCCCTCTAGGACTTTCCCTCTTTATTTAATCCTTAGGAGAGACTTTATCTCGCCAACTCCACCACTACAACATTAGTGACACACTCTCAACCTCCCCCATATTGATTTTTTTTCTCTTTTGTACAATGTAGTGTGGGCTTCGAGTTTCTAAACCACTCCATTTTGTTTGTATATTATTAGGAGAAAACTTTATTTTGAGGGGGCGATGATTTTGTCAATAAAATCATGTGTTTTCTAAAATGTTGTTAGTTTTTATCATGTCTTTCATAGTTAGGGTGACTGAGGGGTAGGTAGCCATCTCAACGGTTCACGTCGCATCCCCTCAGATGGAAGAAGGCATCAGTATTACCATCATTTTGGTATCATTGCTATTCATTGGATGTAAGCCTTGACTGATATTAATGAAATATATGGTGGTTCTTTGATGTTGCCTTGCATTTACTTTTATCTGTTATAACTCTTATACATTAGTATACATTAGACTACTTTTACTGTAGGCAATAAACAAATTCAACCATAGAACAAGGTAAATTATTTTCAAATTCCAACATAGTTACCCTAAATTGCAGGTCTTTGACTAATTAGAATGGATTGATTTATTAAATTTGTCTTGCATAAACAAGGGCACCAAAGTAAATGGAGTTAGGGAGGGGTAGATATTGCAAGGGCAATCAGCCATTCTGATTTTGATATCTATTCTTCAATTAGAGATCGGTTGAGGAGACATCATATGAGGGCATGAAAGATTCTTTGAAATTAATTCATTTAATTTGCCATGATATATCAAATTGAAACAAATATCACCCCTTTAAAATCACTTTTATTCCAAGAGTTAATTCAAGAGTAAAACAAAATAATACCAAATTTGTAAGATTGATCTTTTGAAATTAATTTAAAAATAATATATTTGATATATTTATTTATTCAAGAGTAAAACAAAATAATGGCAAATTTGTAAATAATGAAAGAATCAGCTTGAACTGCTAATACATTACAATGAAATAAGATACTAGGATGGAAGTCTGATCCAATGCAGAGAAAATAAGAATCAATCACACAATGAATGCCTAGAAAACTAAGACTGGAACACTATTTTAATAGATCAATCAGAAGGCATACAATATGCCCAAATTGAGGGATAACATGCAAATATGGCTAATTTAAATTGTTCAATGGTGATAAATATTTTCATGTTTGTGGCTTTTCCTTGCATTTCCTATAAATCTGTTGTTTGTAGAACCCGAGCATTGAATCGAAGGCTTGCCAGAGCGTTGACTGCACACATATCATCAACAACATCAACCAACATTGGTTAGAAATTCTTTATGGGAAAGTTTTTCTATTATTCACATGTAAACTATGAAACCCTAAATAACAAAGCAATCGTTGGTGCAGTAATATGAGAGAATATATACCAAAGTCAGATGGAGATTGTGAATCATGGTCGACAATGACTATTCTGCTTTGAATGTTAACAGTGACATTCTCAACTCCATGTCGTGCCCGCAACGAACTTTTAATCCTTCCTTCATCTGAATCCCTGCATATTCCCTCAATACGAAGACTTGTTCTCTTCATTATGGTAATCTAGTAATGATCCTATCCAATTCAAAGGGCAAGTGAATATGATGGAACAAAATCAAAATTATGATGTTTGCCTTGAATTAGAAGAGCAAATGAAGATTTGGGATAACTAAGATTAGATCTGAAAAACATTCCAATTGCAGATTTATCATCTATGCCTTCAACCGGTGGTGTATTTATATTTTTGCCGAGAAGAGTGAAATGCAAGAAATGTGTCCTTCCTTGAAGTGAACATGAAATAATCTCGAAATTGTGTTGACGCAGAGAAGACAATTGGTTTTACAATGGAGACAGAAATCGTTTACGTGAAGAAGGGAAGAGAATGTCAACTTGTGAGGTTTTCAGTTGTTGGTGAAAATAGTCAGCCATGCAGAGTCTTTCTAAATTTGACTTTTGAGATTGTGATTAAGTTTTACGTCAATGTAGGAAGCTGCCAAGAAATACTACTTCCAATTTTCCACTCTTCGATCGCCATGTGGATAATATGTTTAATCTCAATGTGTGTATATTAAACAAACAAGTGTCTTGTGGTGCCATCTACTTGTCATAATAGTTTTTATAATAATTTAACAAATTAATTTAATTTTGAATATTGTCAATTATGATTAATAATTTTATTTTAGAAATATAAAATTGGGATAATTATAATACAAGATATATAGTATATAAATAATATTTTTGAAGTATTTTAAATTGTGTTAGTTTACTATTTTTTATATACAAAGAGTTAATATAATGCTAGATATAACATATATTAATAATTTTAAATATTTTAAATTGTCGTAATTTTTTTAATTAAGAAAAATAGGTTTTACAGGGATCCTAAAACTCAAACGTTCTTACATAAAAAAGTATTGCATGTTAACAAAAAATTCTCAACAATTGAACAATAGCCAACAGAAAGACCAGAATGAAAGACATGCAAAAAACCAAAAAGAAAAAAATGTACAGAGACAAAATCCAAAGACAAAGCTTATATATTCTTCACTTACTCCCTTGCCTTCCTTTCAAGGTCCTAGATTGTCTCTACCACTTCATGGGCTCTCTAAAACTCCTCTACCAAGAGCTCCTAGTTCTTCTCACAGCTCCAATCCGTGTGGCTTTGGGTTATGTCTATTATGGTGTCCTCTTCCATCATGTCTTCATCATTGTTCTTCCCATCCTTCTTTGCGACAAACCCTCGAGCTCTCAACTTTCCACTTAAACTGACAATGTTATCATTGAGAGAATTAAGAAAAGTGAGCATCTGGTTAGCCATATTGTGGATGAAGTTCTCAATATTTTTCATCTTTTCTTCAACCATCTTGATTCGGTCCCCCAGGTCAATCGAGTTCCCTTGCTCATTCTTCTTCCCCTAGCTTTCCATCTGTCCCATTCTTTCTTTTACCTCCTCCAACTTGTGAAAAAGCCATTTTATATTTTGGAAGTTGTTAATCATGTTGTTTTTTGCATTGTTGAGCAAGTTCATACCCACGTCCCTCGCATTGTCAGTGATGGGCACCATCACTGGTTCTATAAGTTCTTCCAATTGGATCTTGCCCTCTTTTTCTTCAAGGATTTGGGGATTCATAACTTCTTTGACAATCCTCATTTTAGAGGTTTGGGCATTGAAGTTCTTCGAAGCCATACACTTGTTTTTAATTGCAAATGCACCACTTGTGTTTCCCTGTACCAGTTTCTCATTTTCTTGCTCTTGTGGGGGCATGACAAGGGGAGGGAAAAGAGAGATCTCTAGCCCCATATCATTTTGCCCCTTTAGTGGCATGTCCTCCTCTTTATTATTCCTTTGCTTCTTTTTGGGGTTACTAGCCAGCTCCTCTCTAGTCTTAACATCCATGCCCTTGGTCTCCTCATCCATTTCCATGTCTTCTCCTTCCTCATTATACTCTTGTTCCCCCTGACCAGTCATTTTGGGCATATGGCCCCTAGGGATTTTCTTGCAAGGAGCTTTACTAGGAGTGGGAATTTCCTTTTCTCTCCTCCTGCTCTTCTTCCCTGAAGATTGATATTCTTCCTCCTCCTTCGAGCTTAAGCTCTAGATTTCCTTCATGTCTGAGGAGAAATTGGAGCTCCCTGTCTCCTCAAAAGTAGCCACAACATGATGTAGGGGTTTGCTCCTTTCCTGAGCTTTAAAATATTCAAAGAGAAAAAGAAGTAAAACCTCGTGTAGGGAAAGGTTAGCACTAGGCTTTTTTCTTATAACCTGAAATATTCTTGTTTTTGGATGAATACAGGTAAAAAGGAAAAAAAAATTTAGTCCCATAATGGAAGTGGTTGAGCAAAAAAAAATGATGGGTTCTAACCCTATCAAACCTCGTATGCAGAGAAATAAACTCAATGATAGCCCTTAGCACATACCTCCAAAGCTTCTTGATCGAGTCCATCTCATAGTAAGTGTCAAATTTCACTAGCTCCTTCTCTTCCATGTTCTTGGCAAAATCCTTCACTACATTCACATTTACTTCTTTTATCTCTATAGAACTTCAAACCTTCATCAGGGATTTTAGTGACATGGGTGATGACCTCCACATTGATGTGATGCAACACCCCATCAATCTTAACCCTACCATCCTTCCAAGAATTAAGCATAAGATTGGTAACCACTGAGTTATACCCATGAAGCTTAGAAATGTAGTTAGCAATGCCTCCCTTTTTGAGTTTATTCTAGACCTTGGTTCTTTGTTTCCATTGCTTCACCACTCCAACTAGTTCCCTTCTACTATGTTCTCGCACCATTTCAATCAATTGGGTGATAGCCTTTCACATAAGCATAATTCTTTCTTCACCTTTCTTTGTCCTCTATTTTCTCTTTCCAAAACTGCCTCTTCTTTTAATTTCAAAGAATTGGAAAAGAAAATAAGCAACCCATAAAGCATCATAATTAGACACTATAAGCATCATCCACTAGTTCCCCCCATATTTTCCATAAATGCATTGGCTAGCACACATATTTGCATTAGTTTCCATAACTAAATGGGGATTTCGCCCATACCTCCATGGATACTCTCTTGATCAATTAGGCCTTTTGCAACTGATGCAATATTCCCTCTGATGGTCCATATTCTCACTCTTTCTCTTTTGACTACCTCATTCGCAAACCAATTGGCCACCGAGTTGGATTCCATATACTCGTGGTTGACATGTACACTCTCAAATTTTCCAAGGGTAGTGTGGATTTCTTCCACTATGTTTGTAATGGTCCAAGCAAGTTGGAGATCACCTTTCATGCATCTAATGATATTGTTTGAGTCCACCTCTAGCCATAAGTGTTTGACTCCCACTTCCAGCACTAGTTTAGTAGTGTGGAGAGTAGCATTGGCTTCAACATAGTGATCTATCTAGATTCCCAAGGGGTAGGAGAGAGTAGTGATACTTGCACCATGGCTTTTTTTGATGATGCATTGACATCCTATGGGACTAGGGTTGCCTTTGGCCACTCCATTGAAGTTGGCTTTATGCCAGCCTTCAAGGGGGAGTCTCCATTTGATCCCTTGTCTTTCATTTTCCTATCCTTATCCTTGTCCTTACTATTTCTCCCTTCACCAAGATCTCCATCCTTCCTTATAAAAAAATTTTCTCTCATATTGATGTTGATTTTATCTCCAAGTGCATTAGATAGAGCCTCTCTATCTCTAAAAAATTAATTGTTTCTCTCCTTCCATACTCCGCAACATAAGTGGGGCAAAGTCCATATGCTTATACTATGCAAATTTGTGTCTTTGTACATGCTTTCCCACTGATAGAAGAAGTCCAAAATATTTCGTGGCTTACACCAATTGACCTCATAGTTCTTGGTGAGATATTCCTAGACCTCCATGGAATAGTGGCAATGGATGAAGATGTGATTAACCATCTCCAATTGATGCTTGCAAAGAATACATATATTAGGGATATACTGACCTCTTTTTGCCAAGTTGCCTAGGGTAAGAATTTTATCTTGAAGTATCAGCCAGAAGAAAATGTTAATTTTAGGGGTAAGGCTAGGCAGCTAGGGCTTGGCCCAAAGAGGTTTCTCATTTAAGCTTCAAAGGGAGTTGTACCCCGAGGCCACCGAGTAGGATGCACATGGATTACCCTCACATATCAGTTCATCCTTGTTATTATTCAAGATCAAAGAGCTCAACATCACTATTATCAGCTTCAAATCATTTGATATCAAAGATAGATCTTTCCATCCCTGGTCCATTCTATAGTCTCTTATTATGAACAACCTTAAAAAGGTATTGGACTAGTTATCATATGTGAGATTATTAATGAGAGGGCCCTAAATCAGTCAATTATTGTACCAAAGAGGATCTTCTCTCCATTTCCCATTTTTCATTTCGCCTAAGAATTAGCTAGGGTTCTTTCCTTTAAGATCCCATTCTATATAACTGAGCTAATTAGGATGTTAGAATCATTAAGAAGATATCACAGAGAAGGTCTCCTAATATACTTATCCACCAAAATATCTCTCCATTCTCTAGTGCTATTAAATATATGTCAAACCTACTTAGGTTGGACAACATTGTTGAGATGCCTAAGTTTTCTAATTCCCAGACCTCCATAACACTTGGATAGGAAAATATTATCCTAAGCCACTAGGGGGTATCTTTTATGTTCCTCCAATCTAGACCATAGAAAATCTCTCTAGATCTATTCCATTTTCTAAGCATATTTGACTAGGATCTCAAAGAGACTCAAGGCATATGTGGGAAGATTCTAAAGAGAGGACTTCACCATAAGACATTTACTAGCTTAGCTAGGAGTGGTTCCTTTCCAACCCACCAACTTCTTGTTGAGCCTGTCAATAACCTTGTTCCAGAAAGAGTCTAGCAGCTTAATCCCCAACGAAAGTCCAAGATAGCTCATAAGTAGGCTTCCAACCCCACAACAAAGAATACCTACAATCTCCCTTTGTCTATCTATAGGGGTATTGATAAAGAATATTGAGCTCTTTTCCCAATTAATAAGTTGGCTTGTTCCCCTGGTATACATATCCAGTAAGCTCTTCATGGATTTGGCCTCCAAAACTAAAGCTTCTCCTTGCATTATAATGTCATCCAGAAACTATTGGTGAGTAAAAGATGCATGCCCTGAAGAAGGCTTGATTCCTCTAAAGGACCCTTCTCGGCTTTTTCTCTAAATCAATTTACCAATACACTCTACCATGATGTTGAAGAGGATGGGAGATAGGAGATCTCCCTGCCTTAAGCCTCTTGATGGTTTGAAGAAATTAGATGGATCCCTGTTAATAATGATAGCAAGAGAAGAGGTAGAAACAAGTTGGGAAATGAGTCTGCAAACCTAATGATCAAAACCAAAAACCTAGAGAACTATTCCAAGGAAGGTCCAGTCCACCCAATCATATGCTTTTGATAAATCCAACTTGAGGAGAAGACCCTCCCTCTTCCCAGCCTCTAGAGAATGAATAACTTCATGAACTAGCATTATAGAATCTAGAATCTACCTACCAGGGATGAAGCTCATCTGCTGCGGAGAAATGATCAAAGGAAGGATCTTGAGAATTCTAGTCATTATAACTTTTGAGATGATCTTGTAGAATGAATTGCAAAGACTAATGGGCCTAAATTGGTCCATAGTATCCACCCTAGGGGTTTTGTGGATAAGAACCAAAAAAGTAGAGTTAAGCTCTTTTAGAAGATTCCTTGCCCCAAAGAATTCCTACACCACCTTGACAAAATCCACCTTAACCACCTACCAATAACCTTGGAAGAAGAAAGTTGGAAAACCATCCGACCTTAAGGCTTTATTAGAAGGGAGAGAAAATAGAGCTTGTTTCACTTCCAGACAATTTGGTATAGCCCACATCATTGCATTATGGTGAGGCTGAATCATCTGGGGTAGAGATGAAATAATTTCCTTCTAGTCCTCCACAGATAACATATAATTTTAAATAGTCATATTTTACTATTTTGTATATTTTAAGTTTACTATAAGAAATAGTTTAGAATGTGTAATAGTTGCATATTATATTATTGTGGCATGTGGAGAAAATTTCCAAAAAGGGCTCCTATAATGCAAAATGAATTGAGCCAATCAAATTTAAGATATTTATTTTTTATAATATAAAAAATTATAAATAAATTACAAGACTAAAGAAATATTTAAATTACCTAAAACATAATTATTTGTGACTACTACATACTCATTGAGTGAACTATGTTATTGGTTGAAGTGAATGCAATAATACATTGCCTTCAATGGGTACAATAAGAAAAAAAATCCAATTATTATCATTTCATATCCAAGTATTATCATTTCATATTTATATTATACTTTTCTTTCATTTAGATATCTTTCAAATAGATTAGCTAATAATTAAATAGTATTTTTTCTGTTTACAACAAACTATTATTTGAGCTCATCATTATTTCAAAATTAACTTCTCTTTTCATTTTATTTTAATTATTTTATTTATAGAAAAATAATTGAATTGTCATTTGTTTGATAAATCTTGTAATCACCATATTATTAGACAAGTGTAAGTGCTCTCATTGGTCTCATATTCGAATTAGGTTAGCACAAAAGATGACTCATGTGCATATCAATCATTAAGATAAAAGAGAAAAGAAACTCCCTAGACAATTGAGAACACCAAATTAAAAAATCAATAAGAATGGAAAGATCAAGAAATTTTGACCAAAGTGATAAGTAATGGAGAACAAGATCTAACTTTAAACTATGCTTAACTTCTCACAATCTTCATGTTTTTTATGAAACCCCAAAAACCCTAAACAACTTTTCTATGCTATAGCTAGGATGACTTAAAAAAGATGATAGTTAGAAACCCAATACATAGGAAGAAAAAATAAGCTTCCATCAAAAATTCTAACACGTGTAGCCCACTGGTTTGAAATGTGATTCTATCTAGGCCTCTTGATTTCACTATTGAATCCTCTACACTCTCTACTACTAATTCTCCCTATTTAAGATCAAGACTAAGAGTAAAAATAACTTAAGGCTCTACCAAGCTACAAGATCTACATGTATGAGGCCTACTTGTAATCCATACCCATAAGAGCTATAATAGAATAAATAGTCTTTCTAGATATTTGACTATAAATCCTTAGATAATTATGGTGTTAAACCAGCCTAAATAGGAATAATAGCTATAAAAGAAACCCCTATGACCTTAACACAAATCATGTTAGAGGATAAGCCAATGTAAGATTCTACTTTAGTAAGGATCCCAAGAGCCCTCCTATATTGAGCATTTTTAGAAAAATTCTTCATCATTGTAGATAAAATCTCCATATTTTTTCTTAAGTAATGTAATCAAGCTATAGGCTTAACAATACTAATATGCTCTATGAGAGCCATATCTTCTACTAGGAAAAGTGCCTTTGAGATATTGGGAACTTTCCATATGAGAAAATTTGAATAACTCTACAAGACCAATAGACAAACAAGAACTATTGAAGTTATATACCTTAGTAGAGCCAAAGGTCTCTCATGCATAAACATTGCTAGATCTTATCCAAGGTTAGTTACTGTCTTTTTTTATAGATTGATAGAATTGTGTCTCTTATGTTCTAAAAAATTATCAGTTTGTAGGATTTTATGAATCCAAATTCCCTCTTCTCCCACTTCTATGAATGGTTCATTGGTTTTCATGAAGGTGGGCTTAAAGGAGTTCTAGAAGATTTGTTTCTTAAAAATGTCCCAACTTTGAAAGGTTATATTTTGATTGTTTAACATTCTTAGAGTAAGTTCCTTAATTTCTTGGAAGCCTTATTGGATTGATATTTGGCCAAAATGAAAAACATTTGGTTGGTAATTTCAGCGAGTGAAGGACTAATGCTATTTTAGTCCACAAATGGGTGTAGTCTTCCTAGGCTCTGAAAGATTTTTTTGGGGTTTTATCTTTTACTATAGGTTATTTTTTCTTCTCCTTTTAGCTTAGGGAAGAAAGTATCTATGTTTCAACCTCTAGAACTTGGATTTTGGGTAAGGTTCCTTTACAATTATTAATAGCACCCTCAATTTGAGTTAGTTTCTCATTTAAATGGAGCAATATAAACTTGTATTGGAATTTCTCATCTTCCATTAGAATTTTTAGATGTGAGAGTTCTACAAGGGATAGCCAATTGTTTTGGGGAGTATTCAAAACCTAATATTGTTACTAAAAACTTGGCCATGTTTTTGTATGTGATGCAAGAGAATCTTTGGTTAATTAGCAATCTCATGTTAACCAAAAAAAAATGGTTTATTTTCTATTTCCACTTTGTTGATCATATAAACAAATTTTCTATTATTTTTTACTTTCATCTATAAGAATAGGTACATTGAGTGGACCTATCATGAATCTTATATCTTTCATCATGGTTCTTAATATTTTTTCACTTGTTCATTCTCATTCTTTCTTTCTTGGGATGTGTTCTTTCTTGGCACATCATGTAATATGTGGGAATTTCTTATACTAAGTTTGTCTATCTATGTGATTAGTTATGAATTTTATGTAGATTCTTGGATCTTGTGTGGATCTATCTCTAAGCCCACACCTCTTCTTATGATTAATTTTGTGGTCACTCATTTATCCTTAAGGGATAGGACCTATTTATGTAATATGTTTCCTAATTGTGATCTTCTAGATGACTTGTCTACCTTATGACTATATTATGTAATGAATTATGTATGTAAATTAGTAATTTTAGAGATAAGATCTATAAATTAAGCTTTCAAGAAAATTAAGCTGTCAAGTAATATTTCATGTAAGAAAATTAGGTAGATTTTATTCTCATAATGTTGTAAGCAATTGGCATTAGATCTATATTGAATCAATTGAAATATGTTATTTCTTCTATAGCTCATGTTGTTCTTCCTTGTTTTTAACTCTTGCTTCTTTCTTGTAAATCTTCTTAGGGGATTCCTCCCACTTTTCCTATATGAAGTTGTGTGAAACTAAGGTTCATCCCTTCTAGAATCTTGAATCATGGGGAGACTATTACAAAATAAATTCCACTAATACAACTGAGGGTGTGAATGAGTTGTATGCAAATTATAACTTAATCCAACTTCTATAACCAAAATAGTGAACCATTAAAATAGATAATTTAACATGCATAATGAAAAAATAATTTGTTAACTGGGGTGATTTGGTAAGTGTAGTTGGCTTTATCCTTTGATTTTTTATTTAGAAGTGTGTTAGTAGATTGTAGAGAATAAACCTACCAATTTTGGGAACCAAAAAACAAAACTTAATTAATTGAAGAAGGCTTTGAACAAATAATATCATATTGGAGACAAAAAATGAAGATTGAGAAAACTAGAAAAGTATTACAAGTGGTAAGACGTGATAAAATCAATTGAAAAGTTAAATTAAAATTTCTAAAGTGTGAGAAAACTTTCATATTTGGGTAAACTGGTGATAGTCAATAGAAGAAAATGTCTTTGTGTATTTTCTTTTGTGATGTGTTTATAGAAGTGATGGTACCAAAATACAACGAGAATGTCAACTCTTATTTTTGAGTGCAAATAGTCATCATTGCATTTTTTATTATACATTTCTTATTGTAAATGAATGTTAGTTTTTCATGTTTTGATTTCAACATTTTCTAAGATGAGGCCTTCTATATATTAATAATAGTATTATTTTACTACAAATATTTTAAATTTGTTAACTTCTTTATGTTCATCAAGGGAAGTGTATTTGTATTTGTACCATCTGGTTTTGTACACCTACAATCATAAGTGATACATCAAATGTCAAAAAAATTGTAGATCAATTTTTTTTTGTTTTTTTTTTGTTTTTAAGATATTAATATACAACTTAGATACAAATAGAAATTAGAGAATTGGTCCATACATTGTGGGACCCATTATGAATGTAAGAGTGGAAAAGTGGTCCTTTAATGATTTTTTTGAACCATAATCTTTATTGTTCCATTTCTCACTAAAACTCAAAAATTGTACAATTGATCTAATTATTTTGCACAATTGCTCAAATAAACTTGTACCAGTAAGTTACTCCTACAAAAAATTGATTACTTACTAACATTTCAAAAAAAAAAAGATGGCCATTAGCTCATAGATGACATTCTAGATGGCTTTTAATTTGCTAGATATGCTTTTCAGCTATTGGAACATGGACATTGATTTTTGCTCTTTACCCATGTTTGGAAAATCTATACAAAGCTACTATAAAGAGAAATATTACTACTTCCAATGTTGAGTTGTCTAGTTTTTGAATTGAAATTTCTTGATCAATGAAGGCGATAGTTGCAACATTGAATTTTTTGGATAATAACAAAATAAAATAATAATAAGCTATAAGAAATAAACTTTGTAAAAGTCATAGATGAAAGAATATTTGATGCATCGACTTCCAAAGTCATAACTTTTGACTTGGATGTGGGTTTTGGCTAAAATTTTATAGGCAAAAGCGTGAGGAGTTTTTCGGATTGTCGATTGAACTCAACTTGATAGGTGGCAATTTTAGATTTATTACAAAAATAGCTTTCTAAAAAATAGAAAACAACACAAAAAGCTAATTTCAGAGGTCTTGAGATGATATTTTAGGCTCCTAAAAAAATGTCAAAATGGCCACCTATCGAGCTAAGCTCCATCAAAAATCCATATAACTCCTGTTCATGTGACTGCCTATAAAATTTCAGCCAAAACCCACATCTGAATGAAAATTTATGACTCCTAGAAATTAATGCATGAATATTATAATTATTAATTTTGATTAAATGACTAAAAAGTATGAATTAGTAGACTCTAAATAGAAAACCACATCTTTAATTAAAATGCTCAATGCTGAAATATTGAGAAAAATGACACTACAATAGCTTAACCACTATATATTACCGATAACCACACTAAACCTATCATTTTTTATTTTTTATATCCCAAAACTTTTATACAAAATTTTTATGTAGTAATGTTACTTAATCTTGTTAATTCACTTTTCCAAATATAACTCTAAGAACAAATCAATAGAACGTGCCAAATTGACATGAATGTTCAATCTTTTTATGTTTAAATTGAATTCGAAGGAAGAGTGAAGTGAAAGGTGTCTAGTATTAACTTCCTTGTAGTAAACATGTAAGTATCAGGAAATTTAGAAATCAGAGTTACATGTAGAAGATCATTCAATGTTAGACCAAATCATTCTTTCTATGATCTTACTGATTTGTTGGTTGTATGGGTGTGTACGCTTTCCCACTTTTCTTAGTAAGGACAATTTGACTAATTGACTTTTCTAACAAATGCCACAAATTCTTTTTGTTTTTGAATAGTCTATAGTTAAACTCCTTATACATCCCTCATCACATTAGAAATAGGACCATTCACAATAGCTCCCTAATAAAAATATCAAATAAGAGAAATAACCTACTTTTACTTTTCAATATGTAGTTTAGATCTTTAGCAAATTTCATAAAATAAGAAACTAGCGAGCAATTGTTTATTTAGTATTCTATGAATAATTTTATTATTGATCAAAGTTTAAATATAAGAATAATGTTTAACTAATAAAGAGGCGCATCAGTAATATATTTTTATATAAATCATTGACATTTTTTTAAAAAAAATGGATTTTTATTAATTTAATGTAAACTTATGTGACCGTTTATTTAAAACGTGAATTAAATACACATGGAGTCGTCTAGAAATTTCGCAGAAAAATACCTAAGACGTTGGAGACTTAAATTTGATATTTGAAATGGTCAAAACAGGTAACGAACAATCGGGTGGAACTTTCAGAACGACACCAAAGCAGAACACACGGTGTGATTTGTAAACGGTCTGAAATACAAAGAAAGAGTGCTCCTACGCCATTACACGGCCTCTTCCACCAACAAAAACTGCAAACATGGGATGAAATAAAACAATACATATTTCATTCATATCTAACGTGGTGCAATTCCATTCCAACGTAACAAATACTCTGCGCGTCCCTCATTTATTAATCGAATGAAGAGATTTCAACGAAGCAGATTTTCTCTACCAACAACAAATAATCACCATGACCAATTCCTCGAGGGTGCCAAACATAACAAATGAAGAACTTTCAAGGATTGGAGACTTCCTCAATATCACCTTAGCAGATTTCAAAATGGAGGATACTGCAAGTCTATGTCACGCAAAAGAAGAATAGATTAACATAAATGGAGTTGGGTGTCGAAATGAAAGTCTACCAACGCGTTTTCAAGTTATTGCAAAGAAACAGCCATGCATTCACCATCGCTCTTTCGCTAGATTGCAATGTCGTCTTGGCCATTTCAATATAAATATACCCCATCCTTTGAAGATGAAACAAATCCTACAATACCATTCATGAGTAGAACTGTCTGTAAAAGAACAAGAAGAATAAGAAGTGGCCTCTTGCTCTGTGAAATTGTAGCCCAGTTAGTAAAACTGTCGTGAGGACGATAGGTCGGAAAAGAAGAGATGAGGCAGAGCACAACATTTGAATTAGAGGGAGTTTATTCTTCTCCTTCCCAACCAAAAATCGAGCAATTGCTTGGTGAAGTCAGAGGAGTTACGATTTCTGGGAGGAGAGTTACGGTAGATCACGATACAAGCTGTGTTACCGAGTCTCAGCTAGGTAGAAATTAATGGATGTGGCTATTTTTTAATTTTTTAATTTTTTTAATTTTGATAAAATACATTTTGTCTAGAGGATAAACAGATCGTTAATAAATTGTTACTGCTTCATTTTTTATATATTTTTGAATATACTATTATTCAAACATTCCTATTCTCAAATTCTACCTTACATGTGGCTGCCTGTGTTTGTATGGCCTCAGTTGAAAAACTGCAGGAAATTTGTCGCACTGCTAAGACTGTTCAGAAGGCAAATTAAGGACATGGATGGAAGACGACATCATTGTCGAAGGCTTGGAAACTATTTTTCTCTGATCATTATTATTGTTATATTATAAAATTATGAATAAGTACCTTACAGTAAGAAGTGCTTAGAGTTTGAGCGCTTTGTCTGATAGGAACGAAGGAAAATCATCCTCTTATTGGTATTCAGTATGTAGTGGTCAATCCAAAATAAAGGCACTGTGGTGAATGTTTTCCTTGGATTTATTTATTTTATGAAATAATTTTAGAGATATTTGTCTTTTATAAATCTGATTATTCATCATTAAAAAATGATTGGATTGTGTATCTAATCACTTAATAGTTATAGTATATATCTTATCATGATTTAATGAATTTTGATCTTAATATTGATAAAGTAGATATGTTATCTTTTGTCGATTGATAGAAATGCGTATAAACTATGAATGCTATGTTTATTAAGTATATAAAGGAGATATGTTATCTTTTGTGAATTGATAGAAATGTTTATAAACTATGAATGTTATGTTTATTAAGTATATAAATCATTAAAGAATGTTCTTATGGATCTAGATTTCATTCTATTGCACCAATCCATTCTTTTTCTACAAAAATGATAGATCATCAAATTCTAAGGAGATTTTAGATGGACAAATCAATGCATTTCATAAAATGTCATAAAACAATATTTTATGAATATTGGTGTTTAGTCAATTCTTGTAGGAAAAATAATTAATGAGTATAATGAAGTATTTATACATAGTATATTTGTACACATTTTGGGTACAACATTTAATATTACATTATTATGTTTGCATATGTAGCTTGCAAGAGATTTTTTATAACAAAATAAACTATTAATATCAAAATTTTCACCAAATGAATGAGCATCTAGGAGATAACAACTCATAGAAAGTAGATTTTAATAATAAAAATTAAAGCACCTTTGACAAATGAAAAAGTAATTCAAATGCACAATTTTTTTAATGAATACTTTTTAATTAGTATATGATGGCTGATAGATTTGTCCTTTTAATAACACTTAATTTTTACTCTAGGAAAATTTTCCTTAAGAACAAATATGTAATTATTGTTGTGTGAATCAAAAACTAATTTTTCTACAAATTTGAGATACAACTCCCTTTAAATAATTTTCAAAGAATAAGAATACACTAAGCAAATCTTAAAATATAATATTAACTAGAAAAAATCTAATATTCATGCATTGTCATGATATGAATGTGGTTTTCAAATTCAGTAATTCTAGAAAATAGATCTCATTTACTCAAATTTTATACCAATAATTTCAACTTAGTCGACCTTATAAACAACCATATCCTATGAGATACATGATAATTTTTTAAAAGATAAGTAGTCACCATGTTGAAAGATAAATTTACACATAAATCTACTTTCATTAATACTTAAGCATATGTATCTAAGCCTGTAGTAATCATTCATCAACTTCATTGACAAATTTTCCAGCATCATAAATCAAAATATAAGTATTAGGCGAATAAGCTCAAAATCTATCAAGATTTTTAAATATCTTTTAAAACATATAAATAACTTAATATGGCCAATGATCTTTGGAAACTTAGAGTTATCTAGCTCTACACATGAATATGATGGGGTTTCCAAATAATTGGAAAATAAAAACTACGAGATAACTAAAGAAACTAAAATAAATAAATAAATCTAGTTGTGAGCTCATCATTATGGTGCAATAGGGGAACTTTTTAAATTTTCTATGTCTTGTCATTGTGACATGCTTCAATTTCTATTCCTTATGCCCAAGAGAAAAATCCTCCAACATCATAAAAATGGGGAAAGCCAATATGTGCAATAATTTATTGTTTCTAAATGTCCCTATCTCTCTAACTTCAGTCACTTTCTTTGCATAAATTTGGATTTGATTGATTCAAAGGGTTGGTAAAGATTCAATATTTGCCATCTAGGAGAAATTGGCTATTGTTAGATCCTTTTATTCATTATATCATCGATATTTTCCTCAAAAGATTGAATTATAGTGTGTATAGGATCCATAGTATTCGTGTTGTCTTTTGATTGTTTCACATTAATCTGTTCAAAATAATTTTGCATAAAAATATTGTTCTTTATCAATCCCTTTAACATCTTCATAGATTTTTCATGGCTTTGTTTTCCTACAAAATTTATCCACTTTATAATATTTTTGAATAAATATTTTATACATTATCAACTGAATTTTTCATATCATTTTCCACTAAAACCTTAATCACAACACATTTGTAACTTTTTTCATATGAGATATGGCCACCATCCATGAGGTCTCTTCATTACTCCAAGATAAAATATCTCATTCTAGTTATTTAATGATGACCACAGTGTTGAATCATAGAATCTTTATATGTTAGTGATGTACTTGTTGTAGTTGATGTATGATCAACCCCACAACTCCCAAGAATCACCTATATGTAAACATTTACAATAGAAGAGAGAAGGAAAAAGCAATGGGGACAAAAATTGCTAGATCCATAGACAAGATATTCTTAATGAGAAAAAAAGTAGTTTACTATAATCAACAATGAATTAATCTCTATTCTTAGTTCTCAATATTTACATTGAGAGATCACCCTAGTAAAGGAGATCGAAACCTTAAAAAGGTCTAACCTAGGTTGCATCAAAATAATTAATTATTAGATGCCTAATGTTTAGTTTAAGAAACTAGAGTTAATTAGGAAATATTTAATTACTCTAACAACTACCCCTTAGGATAAACTTAGGGAGTAGCTAAAAACCTAGAAACTACTACTGAAAGTAGAATTGGGTCTCGACAAAAAAGGCTTGATGAGGTACCCAAGCACAACCAAATCTTTGAAAAGAGGAGAAATAGAGAAAACCACATGGGAAATTTCCTACTCCAAAAAGAGATGGAAAACATGTTGAAAGAAACTAGTGAAGGACTGAGGAAGCCTACAAACTAGGGAATGTTCTAGAAGATAGGAATAAAAGATGATCATGAAGAACACCACTAAGGCATATATAAGCTACAAAGCTCTATCAAAAGTAACTGCTAGTCTGAAGAACCTCTACTGAAATGGAACCCGACTAGGCAGAGAAGACTATAATTAGCATTCAATCAGGAGGTAAACAAAGGCAAACAAATGAAGTTGAAGATACAAATGGCATGAAGCATCAAATCCTAAGGAGTTGATCAATAAAATCAATGAAGCATGAGAAACAACATAAGAACCTCCCTAATGCAGACAAGGGTGAGGTGATAGGAAACTAGAAAAGTAGGCCAAAAGAACTACATCTCAAGGAACCACACTCAAGATGCACAAAGGAGTACATTTGTGTGTATTGAGGTGATCAATCTCAGACATGTCATGAACCTAATGTCATAGAAGGGACACTCACTAAACAAAGGAAGATGGAAAACAAAGAAAAAACATCAACCCCCCCCCATGGCACTATATTAGAGTAGTGCACGTAAGAATACAATAATTATCATGAGTGTCCTCAAATGAGACTGCTCGAATTAGAAGGCAAAACAAGGTAAACAATTGAAACAAAAGTATAGATGCAATATGAGACTTTATCTCAGTGTGTTTACAAGAATGTATACAAATGATGTCTCAATAGACTAGAAGAGACATAAGACTAATACAAAAGATAGTACAAGTCATGAAAAATCATCTGAAGCAACAAAATTCATCCTCAAACTTGAAACAACCAAGTTATCCATCAAAATGAAAAAATGAAAAGATATGAATAGAATGTGCTAGAGTAGAATCTAGAAAATGAACCAGCATCACTGAAAAGAGCTAAAAAATAACTTTCCAAAAATATAAAGATTTCTCAAATTAGAGATTAGATGCTCAAGATATGTCTCCCGGAGTGAAAAAAGGAACTCCAGATATTGATAATAGAAAAAACCATCAAAACAACATGACAACTGAAAAGTAACTATACCACTATGACAGGCTTAGGACTAGCTTTCTGATGAAATCTTGTTTACAAAAAATGAAGTTTATATGCTTGAGATATGAGCGAAAATATGAAGGTTGGTCCAAACAGAGCCCGGGGAGGTGATAGAGATACTGATACAATGTTGATTAGTACTGATGTCAGCAAGTGATAACTACAAATTTGACAATTAAATAGTTGTCAAGGGAAAATATTGCAAGAAAATGACCCCAAATAGAAAAAATATCTAACCACTAGAAACACAAAGCTAGACAAAGGGCTAGTGCTAGATAAAAAACTAGTGGCCAAAAAGCATGTGCCAAAAATATTTGTCAAAAAAAAAAAAACCCTCATGTGCAAAGCAAAACCGTCATCATAGAGATAAAAAATCGGCCTATAGTCTATGAGGTTTTGCATAGGGCCTACTAAACTCATAGAAATATGCCAAATAATTCCAAATCATGGGTGAATATAAACTATAAAAATCCAAAAATTATGGAAAAATATGCCAAAATAAAGTTCCCACCTTAAATAATCATGCTCAGGTCTCAATATTACAGACCAAATAAGCATCACTCAATGTAAAGAACTCCCCTATCCACACTACACATGATGTATGAGTAGAAGGTGAGATATGATATAGCCTAAGGGAATTGATAGCTCACATGCCCAAATAGAGTGCTTCCAAAAGAAACTTTTCTTTGTCAGACTGCATGCTCCAAATCCAGAGAAGAGTGGGGCCCTAGCTGAGTTGGCCACTTTGGGCAGCATTCCAAAAAAATGTTGGCAAAATTACTGGCACCAAATAAAGACATGATCATCAAAAATTTAATGAAAGACCAAACCATTGTGAGGCCCAAAAAATATGCCAAGTTGATTTAGACAAAAAAGGTGCTTCACCCAGCAATTTGCTCAACAATTTGTTGGAAGGTGGTAGAGAATTTTGTAGAGCTTGAGCCATGGTAAGAGGAAACCTTGGATCACAACCCATGAATACATGTGTAGACCATGCAATAAGACCTCTGAACCATTGTTTAGTCCACCAAAGCTCAATTTTTGATGTTGTCCCCAATAAATATTCAAATTGGGTATACAAAGATCCATTAAAAAATTCACTAAGAAAAAGCTAAGGTGTGAGGGATGGAATGAAGGGCTGCTACTAATAGCTACCTTCTCAACTATGTGGAATATGTGGAGATGGTATCAGGTCCTCCCAAATATGAAAGCAATATGGGAGCCCATAATCCAAACAAGATTGCACGAGTCTAGGTGTACTACCAAACATGAGCTATGGGGTTGATCCTACATCAACTACAACACTCAAAGATCCATTGAAACTCATGGCATCAGATACTCATGGTATTAGATACTCATGGCATCAGACGTGTCCCATCATTGTCAAAAGAAATGATGTGGGAAGCCTAAGATCGACAGCGTCAAAAACACCCATTCAAAAAGGAAGGGCCCAATACTTGTTGAATATAAAGATCTTTAGCAATGGGGAGAGGGGATCTCATGCAACTAATCATCAAGTCACCAATCACGTCGAAAGAAATTCAAGTGCTTTCATGACTAATGACTGTTGGATCATAGTCCAAGGATTTGAAGGCAACAAAGAAGAGGTTGGTGGAATGGACTGCAAGGTTGGAATGCCCCAAGAATAGATGGGCATTGACCCAAGGCAATTTGATGAACAAAAATTGTAATGCCTTCACCAAAGATTCAATGACTAGAGGATTAGTGAACCGATTACTAACTCTAGAAAAGATATATATTTTGTGGAGAAAAAAAAAATCACCTTGATTTGTGTGCCAAGTAAAAAATGGCATGGGTGTGTAATTTGTTTGCCTTAGATTTCAACAACATCTAAATTGGATGTATTTTATATGGAAATGGGGGTTTTCAAGAACTTTGAGCTTAACGATGATGTCCATTTTTGCTCAAAGTGCCTCAAAAATTAGTGATCTCCCAAATCTAATAAAAAAATGCTAAAAGTTTAGATCTGAAAACTAATACCAAATCTCTCAAGAATAGAATAGGGGCATGAAGATCTAGAGCACAAATACCATGTTGTAGTTGATGTAGGATCAACCCCACAACCCCCAAGAATCATTTGCATACAAACACCTCTCACAAAAGAGAGAAGCAAAAAGCTATGGAGGCAGAAATTGGTAGATCCATAGACGAGAGATTCTTGATGAGCAAAAAAGTAGATTGCTATGATCAACAACATATTAATCTTAATTCTTAGTTCTCAATACTTACAATGAGATATCATCCTTAGAAAGGAGATCGAAACCCTGAAGTGGTCTAACCTAGGTTGCATCAAAATAATTAATAAAATTATTAATTATTAGATGCCTAAAGTTTAGCTTAAGCAACTAGAGTTAATTAGGAAATATCTAATTACTCTAATAGTACTCAGTGCCACCTTAGATTACCATTTCTATCTAGTCATTAAAAAATTTACATATTATTTTTCTCCTTTTCTTTGATCCAACATTTATTTGACTCAAGATTTAGAATCAAGCAAAAGAGGTAGTTGAGATAGAGATTTTAGGCTCAAAAGATTAATGGATTCAATATCATGTCCACAAGGCATAGCTTATTCTTTAAGCTCCTCCTTATCCATTTAATCTTTCCATGTACTATTGACCATTTTCTTTGTGGAATCCTTTAGTTGGTGTACATTTATCACCCTTAAAGAAGTAATATTGAAATTATCCATTACAAAAATATTGTGTAGAATCCTTGAGGTTTCTATCTATGAATGGGTGAGCTCTCTCTAAAACCCAAGTTGTTGTATTTGGCACAAAGTCCACTCTAGAAGTGGTTTTCATCTTCCTAGATCTAGTAGTCTTCCCCTTAATTTTCACACAAAATTTTCCATAGGTTTGGATTTAGGGAAAACATTTATCCTCTTACTTTATATATCTATTCTATGGTATCTAAGTGAACAAACACATTCCTATTAGGTCTCCTCTTGTTGATTATTTTACTTGAATTAGAATGGGTAGATGAAATGTTTAAATAGGATCTATTTTACCTTTTTGAAATGGAACCTTAATTCATAGCCAATTTGAGTTCATTCTTATTGCTAGAAAAGTTATCATTTCAATTTTATCTTCATTTTTATCCCATTCAAGTTTAGGCATAAGTTTCCCTTTCCCTATTCATTATTTTACATATCAAATTTATCTATTCCATCATCTTTAATTCTAGTAATGGTTATCTTTAGGTTAAGAGTGACAATTTTTTTTAAATTGAACCTAGAGCATAATCTTCTTCTAAATTCAAATGTCATAATCAGGTTCCTAAATTGAAATGAACCTTTGCAAGACCCTTACCATAATTTTTTTGTTCAGAATTATAAAATTCTATAGTAAACTTTCTAAAGCCTACTTAAAGGTTTGGAGCATCAAAAATTTATTTATATTACAAATGACAAATTTAATAGGGAAAGAGATATGTTTCTTTTACTTTCCTACAAATTTATTGTTAGTATGAGCTAATAGTATGAAAATTTAAATCAACATAAAATGTTTGAATAAATATTATCTTAAGTTGATTGGTCTACCTTTAAAATGCTCAACTTTCATGTATGTAAATCTAGTGGATTAAATAAACTAAAAAATATATATGCTCACTAGCTACATAGTCTTGTGTAACATTCATTTATTAGCACTCTCTTGCAGCTTATTAATTGGACTTATGGAATAAAATAATCATTAACCTTTCTATGCTTTTCCATAACTCAAATGTAACTAAAATATAGGGTAGTTTTAATAATTTTTTATCCCATTTATCCATGGTTCATGATGTGACCCTTGGAATTCCCTTCTACATAAAAATAAATAGGATAACATATAAATATAAATTTACAAGATAATAAAAAATTTCAATTAGTTGTTTCCTTATAATATATTTTCAATATAATTTTTTTTCTCCTATTAGAATTACTTAAATGAAGAAATACATCCATTCCTGCCATAAAAATGCTTTTTGGGTGACCTTTAGTCTATGAATTAGAGTAATAAATGTATCCCTAATCTATTTACTAGAGGTGTTCTCTACTTAATAACCTAGGGAATCTTATACCACCCTTTTATAATTTCATGCTTCACTTTCTAGAAATTACACTTATGTACTTTTTCTTCATATTGGAGAATAAATGTATTAAAACATAGTAATGTTTCAGCTTGCATATGGCTCTTTTTATAGGATTTATAACCATAATATTATTTCTACTAATGGAAAACAACACACCATCATTTGCAAACCTAATATATTTTCTTAGCCATATCTATTCATACATTGAAAAAAAACTCTTTGCACTACACAATAGTCAGGAAAGTTGATTCTTCTATAAGGATTATATCTTTGCCTTGATCTCATTTTTTTCCCTTAATATCTCCACCTAAGATATTTTATGCCTTCAAACATTCCATCATTGGTGTACTCGTCTTTCTATAATCTTTCCTTTTTCCTAGCTGTATGTTCTCTTCTTACTTTCCCTATATTGTTCATCTCCTCATATTAATCATGGTGTTAACTTTACTTCTTCCCCTTTGAAAATAATGTCAATGGTTCCTATAACATTTATCAATGTGACTACTCCCCCTATGGAGTAGTCCCAATTTGTCATCAATCTAGTTTGAGTATAATCTTTTATAATCATGGATTGATGCTTGGCTATCTTTCTCTACTTTAGAAATCATAGGGGTATCACCACTAACTCTCATTTGGATGATACTTAAAATTATCCTTTTGAAGAGGTCTAGTAAAGATATGTGCTAATTATTCTTTAGCTAGAACATATTCCAACTTGGCCTCTTTATATTATGCTTTCTCCCTAAAAAGGTAATACTTAATAGAGATGTTCATTTTCTATAAGTGCATAACCAGCTTCTTTGATATGTTGATGGCACTTGTATTTTCATGGCTACTAGTTCCATCACCTTTTTTTGAATTCCATAAAGTAGTTGTTTAATTCAAACAATGTAAGTATAGTTTACTATTGTAGCTATATATTCAACCTTTTTGTATTCAGATATACAATTTTTCTTATGTTTGGCCCATACTACATGTGTCTTCCATAAAAGAAGAATTCACCCACAATTGTTCTCTTTATATCATTATATTTCCAACTAAGTTAGCATCTATAAAGAGATTGAGCTCAAAGGTTCCTTTGCAAGGATACCCTAAACCATATTCTTTAGTACAATTTTTCTATCTAAAGAACCCTTTTCATAGAAACAATGTGTGACCCTTTAGGATTAGCAAAGAATCTAGCCATGATATGTACTACTTGTGAAATGTCTAGTATATTATGCACAATATACAATATATTAATGATCATATATTACTAAATAATTTCATTCACTTCAAGAGTCTTATCCTCCTTTCATACTTTTCAATCATTCACCATTAGGGGTTCTTACTATTTTCGACTCCACTAATGAAAATTTGTTTATAATCTCCCTCAAATACATTGTTTGATTCATGAAGATATTTCTCCTTTTAATTGAGATGCTTATAGCCCAATGAAGAATATTTTTTCTCAAGTCATGGAAATTTTAATTTCATTCTTCATTTATTTATAAAACTCCTCAATCACTTTAACATCTCTTCCAAAGATGATATCGTATAAACATTTCTACAATCAACAACCCAAATCAAGTCTCTTCCTTCAAATAGATGTTGATGTTACTACTTGTTCTTACAAAAATAATGTTTATCAGATATCAAAAAATTCTCTAATACCATGCATGGGGTGCATGTTTTAGTTCATATAGGAATATCTTTAAATTTCATATTCTATAATTTCCATATACTAATAAAAATGCCTTATGTTGTTCTATGTACACTTTTTCCTTTAGGATTTCATTTAGGAATACAAGCTTGGATCTTTTATAAGTGGTAGATGCTTGGAATATCCTAGCTCCATCTAGTCTGGCCATTGATTCAAAGGTGTCCCCATAGCCAATTCCTTCACCTTGTGCATGTATACTTTGTAAAAAAGTTTGATCTTATTTCTCATTACTTCCCCATTTTCATTTATTTTATTATTTTATACCCATTTTGTCCTATTGGCATTTTCCCCACTTTTGCCAGGTAACTAAGGTCCATGTCCTGCTCTGTTCTATTCACTGAATTTCTCCCTCCATGATCTTCATCCATTCTTCATCCTTCAAGGCTTCTTTTATAACCTTAGGCTCAATGTGTGAGAGTGGACACTTTGAATGCAACAAAAAATTCAACAAAATATAGTATAGGTTGCTGATCAAAGACAATTTAGGGCACTGTTAAGAAACAAAAACTAATGTTTCTCATTGAAATGAATAATATAAGACCATTGAAAAGAAGTCAAGAAAAAAATGTTTAGAGTGCACATAAGAGAAAAATGTAAAGAGATAATGTAAATTTGAAAGAATAATACAAAGGATGGTCATAAGTGATATTCTTTTACTAATGGAAAGAATTTTCTATTAACCTATTACTTAAAGAGTTGGATAACCATATAATGCTACTGACACAACCATAACAAAGCTAGTTAAGGTCCATATAAATTTATACAGTAGTTGTTGATAATCTAATTATAATAAACAATAGGATTTAAAAAATAAATTTAAATGACATTGTAAGCTAGAAAAAATAAATTGGAATAATGTTGCAATCTAGACAAAATAGGAAATGATTTTTGGTTAAGCAAGATGTCAAGGAAGACTTGAGACATGGATTCTTACAAGTGCTAATTTTTAAAGGTTGGGTATACTTTTGGTTAATTTCATAGGTTCAATTATTGATATTTTTGATCTGAATCAAGATTAATCTATGTGATCATGCTTAATTATTTTTGTTGAAGCTATACAAATTTGTACATCCTATTTTTCTATTATTGTAGTTTAAATTAATGGGTTCAATCAATGATTCTTTTGGTTTGAATCTACACTAATTTGTATGATCATGTTTCATTATTTTTGTATGTCTCTATACTAATTGGTATGATCTTATTTTTTTATGTATATATAATAATATATTTGTTTGATTTATTTAAAAAGAAATCATGGAAAGATTTACCCATGTTTAAACTATAAAAATGGTGTTTTAAATTGACTTTGTGAGCTTGGATATTTATATGTGACTTTCATCCAAAAATAACTAGGTGACATTGAATGCTTTATAGGTAATTAAATCTAATGAGATTAATTAATGGGTAAGTGATTTTTAATTCAAATTAGTATTAGCTCATAACTTAATTTTTCTTTATATTGCATTTTTAAGATTTCATATTCAATTAGTGTAGACTTCATGCATGGGTCTAGAAGATTATATTTTACCTCATAATTCAAGATTTTGAAAAGTATCAATTCTATTAAGTCATGTAAAATAGTGTTAAGAATTTAAAATTGTTATGCATTATTTTTTATATTTAATATTTATCATTAGATTATTGATTTTTTCAGTTCATAATACAACTAAGTATCTTATTAATAATATACAGTATTTATTTATTTTTTATTGAAAAAATATATTAATAAAGTCAACATTTAACATCCAATTTTGATATTAAAAAATATTTCAATATTTTATTCATTTTCCTTTTTGTTCAAAATTAGCAAAGGCCTAGAAAATAAAAAATAACGAACTATTTTCTTTTTCCTAATATTAATATCCATTTCATATTAGCTTGTATACAATATCATGAAATATTTTTTCAAAAATATTGCAATGAGTTGATCATTTTCAATGGAAAATATGTTAAAGGTATTTTCTTGTGAGAAGATTCATAAATATATGTCTAGTCATCTACAATTATTTATTAACAAATAGAGATGTCTATATTTTTTATTTATCTAAATTTATTCATTCTCTATGAACATATACAAAGTTACAAAAAATTTAACATGTTTTAAAATCATCAATTTTTTGAAATTTCATAGAAATTGAAATTCAGTAGCATAAAATAATTGAATGAATATAATTAATTTTAGAAATTATTGATCTATTTTCTTCATCCAAAATTATTCAATTAAAAATAGTATTATCCATAGTTTTTATACTTTCCAAATGACTCAATCTAAATGAAATCAATATATATAGCATCAATTTCTGGAAAAGATTGTGTAAGAGTTTTTGAGTCAACGTTTCAGATCACACTCTATGATCCATCATTAAGACATAAGAGAGTAAAATGATGAGTAAAATCAATATGTTTTAAAATGTAATGATTTTAGTAAATGATTCTAAACTTAAAAACTGATGTTACTTTCTAAATTGTTACACTTTAAGTTTATATTTAATATTTATAAGTGGATCAACAATTTTAAGTATTTTATTATTAATATATAATTTTTTTTTCAATTATTTTTTAAACGTAAAATTATTTATTAATTAAGTGAATATGATAGACTAAAATTAGCAAATAATTTTAAAATTAAAAAATACTTATGTTAATTACTTCATTTTTTTTGGGATAAAAATTAGCAAATGGTTCTAAAATGAAATGTAGCAACATGAAATATTTAAAATAAAATACTATTCTAAGTTGATCATTTAAAATATAGAACATATTAAAGATATTTTCTTGTAAATATATTAATTGTAGAAAAATAAGGAAAAAATATTTATTAAAATTAATGATGTCCATAATTGTATTCACCCAAAATCACTCAATTAAAAAGAGTGTCATCTGTACATTTTATTCATCCAAAATCATTCAATTACAAGTCTTATAAAAGTACTTTTCATAATTTTTATTTTAACAAATCACACAATCTAAATTAAATCAATATATTCTAAAAACTAAATTATTTTAGCAAATGATTCCAAAAATAGAAATAATAATAACTAGCATGTGCACTTTTGAAAAGTGCTAGAGTTAAGTGATAATCTTTTATTTTCTTGAATGGTGATTACTATGATTTTTATTATAATTTTTTTTTTCAATAAAAAATTGTTAGAAAATTTTAGTTTTTCTATATAACCATATATAGATTACTTTTGATTTTGGAGTATTTCTCAAAGACCTTGGCAAATCCAACACCCTCCTCCCCCTCTCTCTTTCTCATTGGCAGTAATCAAAGTTTTATTTATTTATTGCTAAATTGTTAAACTTACTACGATGTAATAATTTGATAGTATAACTTAGTAAAAATAGGTGGATTGACCTTAACCCTCAATTCAGTACAAAAAGAATAATTAAAACAAACAAGAAACCATAAATACAAATTAGTAGAACTATTATTATCAAAAAATTGAAATGATGAATGTTGGTAGAGGCAGTAGTGTTAGAGAAAGAATGTCTATAGGTAGAGGTCATGATCCAACCGAATGGGAAAATATTTTCACAAGTGTAAAACTAAAGGAAAATGAATATGTTTTTAGGGGTATGAGGGGGGCAACTAATGACCCCCATTGGTTGGCTACATGGAAATTTGTGACTATTATATCTGATGGGTGTCATTGTATTTGTTAGGTTGTTTTTCTTTTATAACGTAAGGTCCTTTAAATTGTCATAGGATCTTGAGCCATTATTGAAGGTGTTGAATAGTTTGGTTAAAGCTCCTGCCTAGTGGATATGTATACATGTTGTGATGTGGCAATGTTTACACCACTCTAGCATTTGCAAATACTCTTACTGCAATAATACCATTTTTGTTATAGGGAAAAATAAAGAAAGTTAACATTTACAGACATATAATATTATTTGAATTGATATTAGATAGATTGATCTCCATTTTTATTGATGGTACCTCCAACTCGTGTTAAAAGACCTAGTTTGTTCAATTTTATATCTTCTATGTATCTCGTTATCTTTGTCATGCTTTTCATATATCTCTCTTCCCTCCTATATAACCTCCTGTCTCCATTTATCCCTATATATCACTTATTATTTCCGTATGTGTCTTTTTATCTCCTCCACTCTCATTTCTTACACAACATCAACTTATTATTAAATTTAAAGAGTAAGCACAATTTTGAAATATTAACTAATATGAGTTGTTGTTGGTTAACAAATGACTATCCCTATCTATTTCTATATCAACATGCCTCTCTCTCTAACTCATACACTCTCTATGTGCCTCTCTATGTCTATTTTAATATCCTTCTTACTCACACATTAAAAAAAGAAAAGGAATAGGAAGGCAAGATTTTTGCCACTTTTTTGTTTTATGACGTCTGATAACGTCAAGAAATCCTAACACTTCAGTAGAAAACCAGTGAGAAATAAGCCTATCGGCTTAATACCATGAGATTTCACTTTATTCATTTTATTATGGTAGTTTATGATGTCTCCTATATTTATATGTACTACTATTAATTTTGAAAAATTAAATAATCTTTCGTGTAATTGTAATGAGATGTTTTAGGAAAGTAAATCATTATGTTTTTTATTTGAATATTAAAAAGGTACAAAATTTATATCTGCTCTTCATTGCATGCACAAAAGCATGCAACTACTCATTACAGTAATTCATACAAAAGGGTGCAACTGCTAGTCATATTAATAATGACCATCAGTACATACTTCGATATGATTTTTAACATAACCCAATTTTTTATTATTATTAAAAGGAATCATATCATAGCCCAATTTTTTATTATTATCAAAAAGTGTATATTTCCATGAAAACAAACATGAGATCAATTTTTCTTAGAATCAATGACACGCATCTATCTAGGAAGCGAGCAAAACTATTCAAATTGTCCAAGTGAAGGAGAAGATATGGAAACTTATGTAGTTTGAAGTTGTAAAATGGTGGGAAATGGCTCCGGCTTTCCGCCTTCCTTGGTGGGATTCTCCTCAGCTTCCTATAAGTTCGTTATCTGCTCAATTTGACCAGTCAAATTAATCATTCGTGGCACTTGAACTGCAGACAAATTATCAACGCAGTCAATCAAATATAAGTAGAACTTTTTTCCTAGAAAACCTTTCTACGTTCATGACATTCGACAGGAAATACAAAACAATTACTGGTTTAACATGGCATACTATACCCAAGGCGTCTCCGTCATGTAAATTCGGATCATGCGTTATGATAACTTTCCTCCGTTGAATATTAACATCAATATTCTCAACTCCATGCACAGCAGTGAATGATATCCTTATCTGTTGTTCATGGGCAGCAGAATACATTCCCTGGACTTTCAGAGTTGTTCTCTGCATCGTGGCGTGCAAATAGAATGCCAAATGAAGATGATGTAAAGCTGATTCTGCTTTCCTTGAATACAAGGCAGTTGATGTTATATGCATAAATTCCTGGTCTCGCTTTATTAATCAACGTCGACTTCATGCTTGGCAATCACATTTTCCTGTGCTGCATTTGAGATTCCATTATTGACGTTGTAGTTGCTTGTCATGACACAAGTCTTTTCAACAAAAGGCCTTTTCTTCAATGGTCTGTTCGTCGCATCACACTTATTTTGGCTTTTTGCAACTCGGTTTTAGACGAGCTAAAATAAACCAAGGCACGGTGCTTGAGTGTTCCTTCTAAAATAGGAAAGGAATCCCACAAATGAGATATAAAGTTACTATTCTGCTTTACATCACAGTCTTTTTCTCCACTTTGCCACCACTAACTAGTCTATTTTACTTGTCAATTCTTTCTTTCAATTCCAACGGTGAAGATCCACTGCACCCGCATTGGACAACCATTCGAATAAATATAGTCATATTTATTTTTGGCTTTTAGCCAGACTGTGACTAGTGAAGTAGCATTCAATGGAAATTATGAAAAAAATTGTATGCCCATTATCACATTACTTCATTCGCTGAGAAAATGAGTAAATGTGGCTCCATCACGTTGAGATCTGAGATCGACAACCATGTTTTATCTTGACTCTGAAAAGTGTAGCCATCCCTTTTAGTTCAGGCAATTATAGATATTTAGCTCTTTGTTATCCATTTGAGAATTTACACTATGTGCAAATCGTCCATTCCATACGAAAAAACAAAGCAGCAGTACCATAGAGGACCGATTTTTTAAATAGAAACGCAGTCAAAGAAGGCGGGTACTGGCTAAATAACTGAATACATACACTGGCTTAGCGTCAATCAGGTAGATTCGATTTCCACAATCCATCTTATTGATAATTATTGCTGAATTTGAATTTCTTCCAATCAATGTTTCAAATCACATTATGTGAATAATCATCTGACTTAGTGTTATTACTCCATTAATGTTATTTGGTAATCAGTGTTTTTTATTAAGAAAAGAAGCATTTAATGGGTGCTGGCTCTAAGTACAATCAGAAAGCTAGACACCAATTCTAGATTTACCATTGCCTACTAACGAAAGATGCTTATAATCAGATCTTCCTCGGTCAAAGAAAAAAGTTGACAAGTAACTGGTCCACCAACCATGGTCAACGCTTTCAATGAATGACTTGGGACAAGCTCCCTCAATAGCTGGAAACTTAAACCAAAAACAAAAACGAAGGACCAAAGTGTGCCCTTTAAAATTGCCAGCAATCACTCAATCACAGGGGAAAGAAAAACTAAACCAAGAAATCACCATAACAATAAGGGAACAAACTGAAGCCATCGAATACTATCAGAAGCACCCAATATCATCTCAGATATCATATCATATCATTAAGGAATGTGATTAAATTTTATTAACTCTAACATTTTACAAGTTTGCATCAATATTTAACCACTTTAAAAATACTAAATTACCTTTCCCTTATCAATAGGTTGTGCCTCACCCCCCGCACTCTGCTATTCACTGGCAAGTGATACCTACAAGAGAAAAGAAATATTAGAAACCATATATGTTCCAATATCAAATAGAAAAATAATGAGAACACAACATAATGTACTCTAGATGTCTCAAGGCCAAATGAAATAACTAAGAACGTGACATCATCAACTTGTCTAATCTCATCCCCAATCATCAACTAAACATGAATGAAGATCACATACATGTATAAGTAAATATGGTTTAAAATTATTCTATAATAAAGATTAACTTTAAATCACATATGTCATAACAAAAAGTGTATACCTTTACTAACATTGAATGATCACATCACTCTAAATGCCCTTCCACTCTCACATCAGGGTGTGTAGTCTTTGTAGGCATGTCTATTGTATCATCCTCCTCAAATAGAAATTGATACTCAGAATGCTCACCAATGAGACCAAGACAAATATTCTTACATTTTATGTAAGTATGAGGCACACAAACATATGATGAGCTCACCAATGATGAACTTGCCCTAGCATCATCAACACAGGGAGACAACATTGACATAGCCTAGGATATCAATAGGCTACTAAATCTATGGATGACTATAATAGTTTGAGAGCTAGCATCTATGATGATATCAAGATGTTGCACTAGAGGAGGGGGGAGACATTAGTAGGGGGACAAAAGTGTCAACTTTCTTCCACTGGTCAAAGGGTCTACCCTGGGGAGCTCCTCCTCCTAACCCCATGTTAAGCCTCATGCTCTAGTAGTTCACCTTGAGGCCTAGAATAAATTTAGCATATATCTTTCTAATGAAATATAATGGCTCATCTAAATTGCTATGTGAAAGTTTTTTTAAAACCATCCACCAACGATGCCAAAAGCTCTCACACATAGCCTCATTTGGGCACCATTTAATTGATAATTTGGGCTTTGTGCAATCTACTTTTTTATCAGTTTTTGGGTTTGCAAAAAGGTTAACTATATCATCTTTACTTATTTTTAGGGTCACAACCTCATCATAGTCCAACCCACATCATCAAACATGGCATGCATTTTCTCACACTAGAGAGAAGTATTTTGTTCATCGGCAAGTGTTTGAATATTATTCAATATGGTGTTTAACAAAGATAACATGGGCACCAATGCAATTATAGTATTAAGGTTTGAAAACCCCTCAATTTGGTAATATATTTTTGTATCAAATCTTCAATTCAAAGAGGGTTTTGAGGTGGTAGTGGATCATTTGGTGGACAATTTTGTAGGGGTACTAGATCATTTGGTAGAGGGTTTTGAGGAACATTGTTTCATGCCTCAGTATTATCAATATCATTTAGGTCATCCATGTCTTTTAAATTGCTACAAATCCAAAAATTACTATTTGAATTAATATATTTTATTCAAAATAGAACTAATCAATGGTTTTTATGGAAAACCTAATTTTGAATATAATTCATTGATCCTAATCATACCCATGTCCTATTTTAAGAAAATATAACCATGTGACTTACATGTATAGATATAGATATACATGATCATTAAAAAAAAAGTTCAATAAACTTTGCAACATATTTGGTTTATTTCTTTTGGGTTCCCAAGATGGGTGTTACAAAATATCATTATTTTTATTTCTGCATTCTATTCTCCTTCATCATATGAATAAGTGTATTAAGGATATAACTTTAAAAAAATGTTTTATGATTCTCTTGTGTCTTCCATTCAAGTGGGAGTGTTGAAGGATGAATTAAAAATCCAATTGGATTGATATTGTGATTAAGGAAAATAAGATCAAATAAAAAAAAGTATATGATTAACATAGTTACATGTATATACAAGGTGTATGCATTATATTTGTAAGGCATAAATGAGGGTAGTGCTAGAGATTTGAAGTTTTCAAATACAATTAGAACAAGCATCATCAATCAAATCCTTTTCCTACAATAAAACATTATCCTTATTAGTAGTGTACAAACAACATTTATTGGGTCACCCATAAGGATAATTTATTTCATCCCCTTGTTTTTGAGAAAAAATGTATCTTGACATGTGTTGTTGTAACATTACAAAAATGCAAAGCATGTCCCTCTAGATTAGTAATTAATTTCAATCACAAAATAATTACCAATATCCTAATAGTGGATTCAAATTTTGGCTAACTGTAAGACCTATAAGGTAAATTACTACATTTTTACAAAATTTTATTTGGGTCCTAATTAAATTGTCAAAATATTAATCTTATTAAATTAAATAAATTAGAATTTTTGCACAATATTTCATGCCTAATTAGATCATATTACACTAAATTTTATGGGTTGTACTAGAAAATAAAATTAATTCACAATAATTTATATAGTTATTGTTACTTTAGGATCTTTTTGATGAATTTGAATCAATGCCATTATTATATAATTTACATTCTAACTCCTAGTACCATATTTTATGAGCTAAAATATAACACGGGGCTGTAGCCTCCATTTCTATCATTTTAACAAAATTTATAGTAATTTAAATAAATTAGAAATTCATAGTAATATTTTTTTTTATGAAAAAAGAGAAATAGAAATTAATAAGTATTTTCCCATAAAGTAAAATATTTTCTACAAATAGATATATATCTTTAGGTGTGTTTTTGAAAGATTTCATTACAATTAAGAATAAGTAAATCTTCTTTCATGTTTACATAAAACTCCACCTCTACCCACCTAGGAACAACCAAAGTTAATTTTAAATCAACCATTAAAAGAGTGGACAAAATAGTCATGGTCCTATTACTAAAATTCATGATACAATTATTACATAGAAAATTATTTTTCTAAATTTGTAAAGAAATAAAGTTCCTAAATATGTACACTAAAGGCACAAAAAGATCATAAAAGTAACATCAAGTCCAGGTGACATGAGCAAAGGAATTCACTAAAGGTGAGTTCTGTTCGAATACTTTAGAATAGCTGAGAGGGGGTAGGGGGGTGAATTAGTTATCCAAGGTCCAGATGTATAAATAAAACTTTTCACAAGTTAGTAAACCCATAAAACATTTATCTTCATGCATGCATCCATAAGATTATGCATTCATTTAAAACTTGTAGGTTACTATCAAATCAGCTTGCAAAAATGTAAACATGAAACACAAAAAATTCATTAGCATACTTGACACAATGATTTATGTGGAAACCCAATTTAGGAAAAACCACCAGTAACATGCTACTCTTTTCACTCTTCTAAAGTGATGCCCTATGAAAGCCCAACCCTGTTAAAGGTTACAATACACACTATTAAATGTAACCCTGTTAAAGGATTTCAATCACCTTGTTAGGAGTGAGCCTTGTTAGAGGAATTTAGACCATTCACTTGGAATATCACCCGGTTAAAGGATTTACAAATGACTGTTAGGTCAACCTTAATCCAAAGGATTTACCCTAGACTGATAGAATTATTAAAGAGTAATAGTAAGGCTTGATTTGATAACAACTTACAACTCTATTTGAAGATTATAGATCTTTGTTTCACTACTTCATTCTACTTGGCCTTCACTTATTTAACTTCTAATAGCTTGTTCACCATATAAGCATTCATATCCTTAAGCCTTCTTGCTTAACATGACATTGCAGACTCTTCTCTTAGGTCAATTGATAAAGAAAAACCCTTGAGTCCTTATCTTCTTTAGGTTCTCGCACATGAAAACCTTTTCTTCTGAGCAATCATTCCTATAAATAGAAGATTAAGATCCTTTTGCCCTTCATTATTCATCTTCCAATTTAGAGTTAGGACAAATTAGGTACGATACAACAAATCTATCCCACATTACATATCTCTTCTAGAAACTTCTCCTTGAATCCTCTTTGAATTTGCCTAAAAATGGTTTACCTTCAATTTTGTGCCTCTAGCTCATCAATCTTATCTTCCACCTAGTTCACATAATCTAACAAAAAGACTTGTCAACTTAGATCGAATTTATGATCTTTTGAATAATATATCCGCTTGGCATTTTCTAGCTTCTGATGCTCAACACATAATGTGTTACTCATCCTCTATAAAATCACTCGGCATGAACTAAAGTTTAATAGTACTCAACATCAACTAAAATTTACTTGGCATCCACTATTCTGGTCGACATACACTAGAATAAGCATTTACTCAGCTCCAACTAATTTTCTACTTGGCTTGCACTAACTTTTGTTGGCACCTACTATCCACTTGGTCAAGCTTTATAGAAAAGCTTTGTGTAACTTATTCTTCTAAACTTTTTTAGTGTAACCAGCCTTTGTAACCTTAAGTATATTATTAATACATCATGTTATCACTACTGTAACTGATTCTTGTACTTCTTTACATAAAAATAACACAATCTTTCCTCTAGGTGCTATTGTTACATCTTTTGATCAAATCTCTTCATCAATCAAATAACTGATAGTACTTAAATCATATAAGCAATTATCTTACTAGAAAATAGCATGTTTGACATTATTGAAGAAACAATGATTGAAACAATAATCTCCCTCTTTAACAATCTCCTTCTTTATACCATTTTTCAATTTATTCTCAACAATATCGCTCTTTGGTATTGATGGCAAACCAAACTGATGAACCAAACCAAGTAGGTTAAAATAATAAGACAATACTAAAAGCAAAATGATTCTTTGTATTGAAATCTCTCCCTCTATCAACAACTTCTATCTTGTGAAAATCTCTCCCTCTATCAGCAATTTCTATCTTCTAAATAGGTTACAAAAATCTTCCTTATAACTCCCTCTTACTAGGTAGATGTTAGGATTTCTATTTCATCATTCTCCTGATCAACAACTATCTCCCTCTAAGATAAGTTTTAATTCATCTTGTATTTCTCCCTCTGATTAGTGAATCTCTCCCTCTTTGGCAACAATGCCAAAGACTTGTCATCTTAACATGTAGATATAGGCTTCTTTAGTTCCTTTAGTTTTTGCCTCTATCACCTTACTTGTGACTAATTTGTAGTTCCAACTCTTTGATTACTTTAGGAAATTCCTAAAGTAAGATCCTCTGCATCAATGTGTAACATATGAACATCATCTTGTTTGATGCAAGGAACTCCTCTTTTTATGTAGATAGCCTTTGATAGGGGTATCACCCTAGTTTACCTCTTAGATACTCATGAGCATCCTTAGGTAAATATTTTGTGAAGGTATCAATAATTTTCTCTTTTGTATTCGCATATTCCATCTTCACCTCTTTATCTTGAACTAATTCTCTCAAATAATGATACTTGCTTGCAATATTCTTAGTCTTTGTGTGAATTTATTGAATTCTTTGATATATTGATAGCACTTGTATTTTAACAATAAAGTATCTTTGGTTCTATGATCTCTTCATTCACACCTTTGAGTAACTATTTGATCCATATGATGTTTGTACAATTTATAGCAACAATAACATATTCAACTTGAACAACATATTGTAAAGTGATATTTTGTTTCTTGCTAATCCATGTAACCAACCTCTTGCCTAAGAAAAATGCTCCTCCACTGGTGTTCTTTTTGTCATCAATGTTTCTAGCCCAATCAGAATCAATGTAGGCTCTTAATTCAAATTTCTCATTTTTCTTATAGTATAGACCATACTTCTCTATGTCGTTTAGATGTCTCATTATTTTCTTTACAACCATCAAGTGATTCTCCCTGGGATTAGTAGAGAATTTTGCAACTATCCCTATAGATAATGCAATGTCAAGTCTTCTATGTACTACATATTGTAATTTGTCAACCATGTACCTCTACAATGTTTGATTCACCTCAGGTGAATCATCATCATTTGACAACTTATTTTCTATCACCATAGGTGTACTTATTGGTTTGGAATCCTCCAATTCAAAAAAATTTAGTATTTCCTTGACATACTTTGACTGAGTGATGTAGACACCATATTTCATCTAATATACTTGCGAACCCACAAAAATTTTGATCTCTCCAAACATAGACATTTCAAATTCTTGCCTCATTTGATTTGCAAAATCCTTACATAAAGCATCTTGACCTCCAAATATGATATCATCAACAAAAATTTTAGATAACAAAACACCTTTCCCTTTTTTTTTTCTTAATGTATAGATTATTGTTATCATTAGTCCTCTCAAATCCAATGTTCACAAGATAATTATGAAGTCTCTCACACCATGCTCTTGGTGCTTGTTTCAAACCATACAGAGCTTTGTGCAATCTACATACCATGTTCTTATTGTTAACATCAAAAAATCCTTATGGCTTCTCTTTGTAAACTTCTTCCTCTAATATACCATTCAAAAATGTAGATTTAACATCCATTTGATAATCTTTGAAACCTTTGTATGGAAAATAAGTGAGTAATGTTCTTACTCCTTCCAATTTGGCAACAAGAGAAAATGTCTCTCCATAGTCAATTCCTTCCTCTTGTGCATATCTCTTGGAAACTAATCTTGCATTGTTCCTTGTGACTTCACCATTTTCATCTAACTTTTTTCTGAATACCCATTTGGTGTCAATCACTTTTTTGTCTTCTGGTCTAGGAACTAGAGTCCATGTTTTGTTCTTCCCATTTTATTCAATCTCTTCTTCCATGGCTTTACTCCTATCCTCATCTTATAAAGCATCTCTCACTAATTTGGGTTCCTTTATGCTTGAAAAACATGTATCATTTATCAATCTATTTCTTGTCATTGGTTTATCATCTTTATCTCTAATAATTTGTGTAGCAAGACAATGTCTTCTAATATATTTGGACAATCTTGTTTCATCTCTAGTTTCTTCAATTTTTCTTTCAACTTCAGAGTCTTTTTGTACATCTCTTTCATGTACACTAATCTCAAAATCAAAATTTGCACCAACTTCATTCTGTAACTCGACATTTGAATGTAGCTTGGTTCCTAAATGCAACTTGACATTCATAGTATGTGACTTGATAGCCACTGAAACTTGTTGTTGGTTTGTAGCTTGATTTGTAGCATCTTCTTTAGTAGGCATACCTTCATAAAAGTATACAAATGATTTGTATTCTTCTAGTTCTTTCATAGGTTTGCCCTCATATACCTTTGTATATCATCAAAATTTATGTTTTTAGTTTCTACAACTTTGTTACTGTTAAAGTATTCAAACACATATAAGCTTTACTTCTTGTGGAGTATCCTAGGAATATACCTTCCTCACTTTTTTCATCTAGTTTACCATTCCTGAAGTCTTGAAGAATGTAACATTTTTTCCCAAATACCTTAAAGTATTTTACATTGGTTAAGTATCCATACCATAGTTCAAAAGGTGTTGAATGAGTATCTTTCTTGACATGTACACAGTTCAAAGTATAAATGGCTATACTTGCAGCTTCTCTCCAGTATTTCAAAGCAACATTTATCTCCATCATGAGTGTTCTATCATAGTTCTTTTATAGACATGTTCCTTCTTTTACAAATTCATTTTTTTGGAGGGGTTCTACGTGAAAATATATGTCTTTTGATTCATCTATCATTACAGAATATCTCAAACTCATGTGATGTAAATTCTCCTCTATCAGATCTCAAATACCTTAGACTTTTACCTATTTCCTTCTCAACTCTTGCTAAGTACCACTTAAACCTTTGGAAAACAGAAAATTTGTGTTTCATAAACATAACTATCATCATTCTAGAATATTCATCAAAAAATAACATAATGTACTTATCTCCTTTGTAGCTTTGCACATCAATTAGTGCACACATGTCAGTATGAGCAATCTCTATTATCCCTTTAGAGCTATAAATTTTACTCTTAAAACTTGACTTTATCATTTTTCCTAACTGAGTTGTTTGTGCATTGCATTATCAGGCTTCTTCAAGTTAGGAAAACCTCTAACTTTCCTCATACTACTAATACTGACTAGGTTATCAAAATTGACATGACATGTAACCTTTTGTACCACATCCACACATCATCAAGTTTTACAACTAGACAAGTAGCATCCTCTATATCAAGATAGAATAGATTACTCCTAGTTTGATCACCCTTTCTAATCAATTTATCATTTATTTCATATATCTTAGTAATCTTGTTTTCAAACTCAACCTTACATCCCAAATTATTTAATTGTGACACACTCAATAAATTATAGTTAAGTCCTTCAACATAGTAAGCATTGTCATATAAGATCTTATCTATGAGCTTGATAGAACCTTTTCCTTTTATCAAGCATGGTGCATCATTACCAAATCTTACACTATTTCCATCATAACAATTAAGGATAATGAACTTACTTTTGTCTCCAATCATGTAATGTGAACATCCATTATCAGTAATCCATCTATCATTCTAGTTCACACAAGTCACAAGCACAGTTGCCTCATCATCAGATTTGTCCTTCATTGTAATATACACCACTTCATCATCATGTTCATCAGATTCATCTCTTGTTTCCTCTTTAGCAATATAGCATAGCTTTATTCCTTTGTCTTTTTAGTCCTTGCTTTCTTCATCTCTTCTACTTTTGTACTTGTCACCACCTCTATAGTTCTTCTTCTCTAGACATCTAGTAGCAATATGACCAACCTCATTGCAATTGAAACAAATGATAGGTAATTTGCAAATTAACTTACCTTTACCTTTGTAGAATATTCTTGCCAGTAGTGTTTCAAGCTATTCTACATCCTCCTCATCTGTATCACTATCACTAGACACATACTTCTTCTTCTTCTTCTCATCACATTCCTTCAATGACACTTTAGCTTTGAAGTTAGATTTAATATTTTCAAATTTGTAATTATCAAAGTTGGATAGCTCAAAAATAGTGAGTCTACCTACGAGACCTTCAAGTGATAGCTTATTCCCTAGTATACATCTTAGTCCTTGAATTGTAGAAACTCTAATAGCATATATAGGAAACAGTGTCCTCAAAACTTTTCTTAGTACATTATCATCTTCTATATTACCAGTAGATCCTCTTATTGCATTAACAACTTCTTTTTATCCTAGCAACATATTGAGCAATATTTTTACCTTCTTCCATTCTGATATCATCAAACTTACCTCTGAGACTTTCAGCTTTGGCTCTTAGATTATTTGCATCTCCTCCAAAGATAGTGGTAATGGTATCCCACATTTTCATTGCACTATCAAGACCTTTGATATCATCAAATTTGGCATAGCTTAGGGTAGAGGCAATCCTCAGCATTGCCTGATTATGTTCTTTCTTCTTTCTCATACCCTCAATAGTTGGGGATCTAGTAGGATCAACATCCTTAGTGGAAATGGTAGATTGTGCATGATCACCAAGTCCTCCAAGGTGTAACTTCATCAAACTTTTCCATGCAAGAAAGTTATCTCTATTAAGTTTGGGTACCTCTCTTTTTGACATCTTGATCTTTGTGCTTCTAGTACCTTGAAACTAGTCCTCTTAAAGAACTAAGCTCTGAGACCAATTGTTGGAATACATTAGAACCAAGGTCTAGATGTATAAATAAAACTTTTCATAGCTTCATGAACACATAAAACATTTATCTTCATGCATGCATCGATAAAATTATGCAATCACTTAAAACATGAAGGTTACTATCAAATCAGCTTGCACAAAATTAAACATAAAACACAATAGACTCATTAACGCACTTGAAATAATGATTTACATCGAAACCCAATTTGGAAAAAAGCCACTAGTAACATGCTACTCTTTTCACTATTCTAAAGTGATGCTCTATGAAAGGTGAACCCTGTTAAAGGTTACAATACACACTATTAAATGTGACCCTATTAAAGGATTTTAATCACCCTGTTAGAAGTGAGCCTTGCTAGAGGACTTTAGACCATTCACTTGGAATGTCACCTGGTTAAATGATTTACGAAATACTATTAGGTCAACCTTAATCCAAAGGATTTACCCTAGACTTATACAATTATTAGAGAGTAATAGTAAGTCCTAATCTAATAACAACTTACAACTCCATTTATAGATTATAAATCTTTTTTTAAGTCCTCCATTCTTCTTGGTCTTCGCTCATTTTAGCTTTGAAATCTTGTTCACTCTTTAAGCATTCATACCCTTAAGCCTTCTTGCTTAACATGCCAGTACAAACTCTTCTCTTAGGTCACTTGATGAATCAAAACCCTTGATTCCTTGTCTTCCTTAGGTTCTTGTACATGAAAACCTTTACTTTTGAATAGTCATTCATAGAAATATAAAATTAAGATATTTTTTTTGCTCATTCTCCATCATCTAATTTAGGGTTAGGACAGATTAGGTAGGATACAATGAATCTATCCCATATTCCATATCTCTTCTAGAAACTTCTGTTTGAATCCTCTTTGAATTCTCCTAAAATTTTGTGCCTCCATCTCATCAATCTTATCTTCCACCTGGTTCACATAATCTAAAAAAAAAACTTGCTAGCTCTAGTCCATCAAATTCATGATCTTTTAAATAATGCAGTCACTTGGCATTATTTAGCTTCTAATGCTCGACACATACTACATTATTGAAGATCCTCTGTAAAATCACTCAGCATGGACTAAAGTTTATTGGTGCTTTGCATCAACTAAAATTTACTCGGCATCCACTACTCTGCCTGACATGCACTAGAATAAGCATTTACTCAGCTCCAACTAATTTTTTACTTGGCTTGCACTGACTTTACTCGCCACCTACTATCCACTCGGTCAAGCTTTGTAGACAAACTTTGTGTAACTTGTTCTTCTAAACTTTCTTAGTGTAACCAGCCTTTGTAACCTTATGTAGATTATCAATGCATCATGTTAATTCTATCTTAACTAATTCTTGTACTTCTTTACATAAGCATGACTCAACCTTTCCTCTAGGTGCTATTATTGCATCTTTTGATCAAATCCTGTTCAACAATCAAATAAGTCATAGTACTTAAATCATATAAGCAATTGTCTTACTAGAAAATTGTAGGTTTGACATCAGTAAAAAAAAATGATTGAAACAATTATCTCCCTTTTTAACAATCTCCTTCCTTATATTGTTTTTCAATCTATTCTCAACAAATTCAAAGGTTTTTTAAAGGATTGACAACTAAAGGGAGCAAGTGTTCAACGCCTCCCAAACTAAAATTTGAAAAGAGTACAATTTAGGCAAGAACCCTTAACGAAAAGATAGATAACACCCATTGCTACCAAGACAGTAGTGATAGGGAAGATGAATAGAGAAGGAAAATAAAATCATAAAATTGATCTCCAAAAGCTTAAAAAGACAACAAAAAACCTCCAATACTAAATACAAGTGTGAAGGTTTAATAAGTTATGCATCAACTTCTGGGAGTCATAACTTTTGACTCAGTTAGGGATTTTGGCTGAAATTTTACAAGCAATTGTGTGAGGAGGAGTTATTTGGATTGGTGGCCATTTTGACATTTTTTCTAGGAGCTTGACATATCATCTTGACCTCTGAAATTAAATATTTGTAATTTTTCCCAATTTTTTAGAAAGTTGTTTTCGTAATAAATCTAAAATCATATTCTTGATTTCGTAGAGTAGTTTGTAATTCATCTTGCCTTAGTTGGAGGCTTTTCTTGGGAAAAATCAAGATTCTTAGGTTGAGTTCTAAAAATTACTAAAAATGGAAAAATATATTTTTTCAAAAAATCTACCAAATATGGTAATTTTTAAAATGATAATAAGTAGTTATTTTCTTTCACTACAAGGTAGAGTAGGAGTTGGAAAATTTTAATGAAGAATCCAACATTCTAAAATTTCTTGTTGAGTAATTTTCTGAGTTGTAGTTGTGAAGGTTTTGGGCTACATTAGTAAGTAGGAAAGCTAAAAACCTACAAACTAAAAAGGAGAAGAAATCTTGTGTAAACATGTGTGTGAGGAAATAGTCAGCCAATGGATATAAAAAAGTTATAATTAAGCACATCACCCATCTATTATATGAAGAGAAAGAGAAGCCACAACCATCAAACTCCTCTTACCAGCAACAACCCACCTCCAAAGTATGTGTCCCTAACTCAATAAGAGCTCCCACATTGAAAGGATAAGGTAAATAAGAAATAAATAAAAAAAATAAAATCATTTTTCACATAGTAACCATATGAAATATCTCTTGTTGGAAACTACAATTGGAACAATTATTATATTCTCATTGATGTCAAAACTTATTGGTGAGATAGTTTCAACCTAAGTAGAGGGTCATATCAAGTTGATTGATGAAGAGGATTTGGAAAGAAGAGATAATAAGATGACCTAGTGGAAAGGTTCAGTTATGTGGAACTACAATGGGTGGTTGATCAATTGGAACTTTATAAGATAATATATTGTTTAATCATAACACTAAGTGGAGAAGATAGTTGTGTTAAATCCTAGAAAAGATGATCACTGAAGGATCAAATAGTGAGATCCAAAGAAGAAGATTAAGGAACTTATAGTTGAGTTCGAGTTGTGCTAGCATCGACAAAGTGAATAATAGAAGTCAAGAAAAAGTAGTATCAACCAAAACCCTACTAAAGAAAAAGTAACAAAAATGTTGGACTGAGCACTAGCAAAAGGACTGAGTAATGATAGTGTAAGCTGAGCAAGAGAACTAAGTATTGACCGAGTCAGCTAGTGATTATCAACACCAAGGAACATAGTTTTTGTTGAGGGTCGACATTTATTATTTTGTGAAGGAATTGAGATTCTTGAATGAGATAGTTTGAAGTCTTAAAATATGTAAAGTTTTGAAGATAAGGTTAGATGAAATCAGTCATTTAATGAAAGAAAATAATTCTTAATTATTTGTACGAAAGGATTCGAGGAGAAGTTCTGAGAAGCATATAGAAGAGGAAATAGGAAACATAATAATGCAAGGATTCGATGAATCTGAACTAACATAAAATGAATAGTTATGTTCAAGTGAAAAAATACCAAGATACCTATTTAAGGAGGCATAACAACCAACCTAGCAAGGTTGGAGTAGTTATTAATTTTGTTGATTGGCAAACTTGAGCAAAAGGTTGAATAATGAAGAGTTGAGATGAAGAATGATTACTTGAAGGGTTCCCAATAAAATTAGTGATGAAGATGATTATGGAGGCTAGTCAATGAATTAGTTATTGGACCAAATTGTAATCTATATTTATAAAGTGATTTGTATTTATCAGATCAATTTTTTGTTACTTTTCAACCCTTGTATCAGTTAAAATACTTTAACGAATGTTGATCTTATAGTTATTTGTAAATATTTTAATCAAAGTGACATTCTAATGGAATGTTCTAAGGTCACTCTTAACATTTTGATTAATTCCTTTAATGAAGTCACAACTAATAGTGTATGTATTATATCCTTTAACAAAGTTGGCTCCTAATAGAGCTCACTTAGAAAGAGTAAAGAAATGGTAGCATGCCACTAATGATTTTTTCCAAATTGGGTTTCCACATTAAATTCTAGTATCTTACTTGTGTGGATGTTATTTGGGATGTTTTACTATTTATTTAGTTTTACATTTTGCAAGTTAGTTATTATTGAGATAGTAATTTACAAGTTTATGTTACTGATAAGTTGATACAGAGATCAAGTTGTTTAAAGATGATATCTAAGTTATTTTGACTGTTTCAAAAGTGTAATTGGTACATCTAAACTTGAGGATAATTGATGTAGGAAAAGTTGATACATATCCATGGAAGAGACAAGAATGTATTATGAGCCAAAATAAAAAGCTTAAGAGGAAATCTTGATGACATGAAGATGGTAGAAGGTGATAATATTTCTCAATAAGTTGTGAATGCAATTAGAGGATCTACTAAAAAGATTAGTAATGAGAATATGATCAGCAAGTTATTGAGAACCATAATTCCTATTTATGCCATTGGAGTTTCTATAATTATCAAACCTTGGATAGTCTAGTTGGTAGACTTATTCTGAATTGTTGAACTTTGATTATTTTACCATCCCTTCTATTGAATCTAATTTCAAGTCACAATTAGTTTTATAGAAGTCTCAGAATAAAAAAATAAATTATTAGGAGAGTGAGAGTGAATCTTCTAATGATCATCTTTAGGATAGATGAAATATTAATGGCTAGGATACTACTAAGAGGCAAAAAAAATTCAGAGCTAAACTTCCTATAGTCTATTTTTCATAAAATAAAGGTTGTCATGTTGTTGCAAGATTTCCTAAAAGAGATGACAGAGATGAGAGGAAAGACAAAAATCTCAAAAGAAGAAGAGAAAAAAAAGACAACAAAGGATACAAAGACTACAAGGAAAAAGGTAAGAAATCTTATTACATTGTTGAACAAGAGATTAGAGATGATTCTAATAGTAATGACAAAGAAGTTGTTTATGTTTCTATGAAATATGATACTAATGAACATGAGAAAATTTAATTATTTCATATGTTATTAAAGTAGATAAATCGATAATTGACAATGGTTTCTTACATCACATGATCATTGATAAAAGTAAGTTTGAAACCTTAGAACATTTTAATGTTGGTAGTGTTAAGTTTGATATATGCACCATGTCTTGTGGAATGTAATGGATCAATAAGATTGACTGATAAGAAGGTATGCATAGGATCATGGTGTGCCAAAAAGTGTCATTCTGAAAAATATGTAGTTTTGAACTGCCTTAAAGCATTTCAAAATATATTCCAACTTTTTTTCCCACCCATCTTGATACTAAAAGAAAATAATTAGTACCTTTATAAAGCCTAATATATCTTTTGATACCAAACCTAAATGGTCAACTTTAAGTCCCAAAAATGTATTTTTTGCCTATTCTTCCAGGTTTTTTTTACTTCAAACATGTAGTTGACAATATATTTTTCACCAAAATTTGATGAAATTATAAGGGTTTGTTGGGACTATTATTATCATTCCATAAATGTAAGGTTTGTCAAATTATGAGTTTAGTAATTAATTATTACTTATTTTCTAATGGAGTTACATATAAATTGTTGATTGACACACTACTTGGAAGAAAACTATAACTTTCAAATGGTACATCATTTTTGAAATCCAGAAGATTCAACATATTCTACGCTTCTACTATATAGGAAGAAAAAGAAAAATTAAATTTTGTAGAGTTGTGAAGTAGTTAAGATGGTTAGACATGAGAGTTTTTTAATTCTAAAAATATGGAATAATATGATGTATAAAAAATGTCATTTGGGAAAAATGACAAAGTCTAGTTTAAAGAGAAATACCTATACATCTAATATTATCCTAGAATTGGTTCATACTGACCTTTATGGACCTATTGGAGTAAAATTCTATTGTGGTTAAAAATTTGTTATTCTATTTGTTGATGACTACTCTAGAAAGATGAGTATGATGTTTCTTAAAGAAAAATATCTCGCATTTCAAATGTTTAAGTGGTACTTGGCAAGAATTGAAAAGGAAATAGGTAAAATCATGAAGTGTCTAAAACATAATGGAGGAGGCAAATTTATATCTAGTGAATTCAACATATTCTCCAATGATAGAGGAATCAAGATACAGATGTCTAAAACTAGGACTGCTCCACATAATGGTATAGGTGAAAGAAGGAATAGATCAATCATGGATTGCACTAGGACATTGATGATGGAATAGAATGTGTTGGCAGTGGGCTAGTGTCCCTTGCAGGATTTGTGACATGGCTTAACTGCCTCCTATGGATCTATAAGACTATTGGTTAAATCAGACATTGATAGGTCAATATTTATATGCAACAACAACTCTGACCTTTCTAACAATTGGTATTAGATCTTAGTCATAGGTTCAAATCTTGTAGGCCATGGTGAGTGACACTAGGAGGGGGATCATTGGTAGTGCGCTAGTGTCCCTCATAAGATTCATGACATGGATTAACTAACTCCTATGGTTCTATAGGACTATTGGTTGCATTAGGCATTGATAGGTTGATCTTTTGGTGCAACGAAAACTTTGACCTTTCTAATAGAATGTTGCACCAAATTACTAGAGAGAAGATGTAAGTAGTACAGTTTACACTTTCAAGGAAGTACAAGTTAAGAAAGGTAAAAATATCACACCCTTTCAGTTATGGTATGGTTATTCACCTAATATGAAATATTTCAAGGTCTTTCGAAGAAAATGTTAAATATTGAAAGATAATAGATATGGAAAACTTGATGCAAAAAATGATAAAGGCATATTCCTATGATATTCCACTAAGAGAATATAATAGAAGTGTTTGAATTATAACACTAACAAGGTTATGGAAAGTACAAATGTGAAGATTAAAGAAATATGCTCAAAGTAATGAAGTTGGATGCAAGTAGGAGCTTAAATATTACAACAATTTCATATACATTGATGAAGGAGAATCCAATACTTTAAATAAACCTTGGAAGAAAGTTGTTGAGAAAAAATAGCTAGTGTATTTTGAGTTATAGCAAGATCATGTAGAACATTAGGCAATTGTTGTCGAGTGTCAAGAAGATCATGTCGAGCATCAACAAGTAATTACCAAACAAATAGAAGAACACATAGAAATACATGAAGTGCTACTTGAAGTCAATGTAGAAGATGAACCTGATGAACCAATGCAAGAAGAAAGAAGGAAAGAACCCATGGTAGAAAAACATGTGACAAGACATCATGCACTAGATCAAATGATTAGAGATTATAAGATTAAGAATTTATGAGAAGAAAGAGACTTCTCAGTGATGCATACCTATTATGTGATTTTGAGCCTAATTTAGTCAAGATGCACTTGAGAATGAAGATCTTCTCATGATTAAAAAGATAAAGAAAATAGAGAAGAATAAAAGTTAGACATTGGTACCTAGCCCAAAGGACAAGAATGTCATGGGTACAAAGTGGGTTTTTCAGAAACATGCTAAATGAAAAAGGTGAAGTTACAAGAAATAAAGAAGGACTATTATATAAGGGATATGCAGAAGAAAAAGGAATTAACTATGGGGTGACATTTTCCCCTATTGAAAGATTATAATGAGTGAGAAATCTACTTGCATATGCTACTTAAAAAGGATTCAAAATAAATGATAGGCACGTCAAGTTTGCATTTTTGAATGAAGTACTAGAATCTAAGAAGTCTATATTGATCAACTTGAAGGATATGTTGGTCCAAGAAAGAGGAATATGGTATGTAAGTTGCACAAAGTAGTGTATGGAATGAAAGAAGCCCCTAGAGAATGAAATGAGATACTACACACATATCTAGTAAAAATTGGTTTTACAAGGACAAATGCTAATGGTAATGTATACTTGAAGATAAAATTTGGAAAAGCTATCCTATTGATTGAGATATTTATTGATGATATCATATTTGGAGGAAATGATTTATTCTATCAATCATTTGCAAATGAAATGAGAAAAGAATTTGAGATGTCTATGTTTGGAGAGATATTCTTTTTGTTGGTTTACAAGTATATTAAATGAAGAATGGTATCTAAATTACACAATCAAAGTATGTGAAAGAGATATTGAAGACTTTTGGGATGGAAGACTCAAGTTCCATGGGAACACCTATGGCTACTGGACTTAAACTATGAAATAAAGATGACTCTATTTATGTGTATCAAACCTTATGATCAATAATTAGAGAAATGTAATATATTATACAAAACAAATCATATATCTTAATAGCAGTTAGGATTCTTGCTAGATTTTTCTAAACCCTAAAGAGAATCATATGATGGTAGTGAAAAGGATACGGAGATATCTGAAAGGAATAGAGGATTATGGATTAAGAAATTTGAACTACAAGTTTGACAAGTTTGAACTAAGAGTGTGTATTGATGCAGATTAGGCTAGAAATATCAATGATAGAAAAAGTACGAGTGGTGGAGATTTCTTTCTAGGAAAGAGATTAGTTTTATGAACAAGAAAGAAATAGAATTGCATCTCCCAATCCACAATAGAAGTTGAATATGTCGTTGTAGCACTTAATTATTCACACATAGTGTGGATCAAGAAATTATTGAAAACAAAGAAGTAAGAGATCACTGCACCTATTATTATATTGTGTGACAACACAAGTGCTATAAATATATCTAAAAATCTAGTGATTCAAAACATGACAAAACACATTCCTATCAAGTATCATTACTTGAGAGTGTCAGATTAAGAGAAAGAAGTAATATTAGATTATGTGGATTTCAAGGAATAGATAACAAATATATTCACAAAAGCTTTACCTAAGGATGCTCATGAGTATCTAAAAGGAAAATTAGGGGTGGCTTCCATAAGTGAATCTACCAAAGCTAAAATAAATCTCTGAATCAAATGGTGCGATCAAAATATCTTACAAATTGATGCAGAAGGTCCAACTTTAGGACTTGCCTGAAGATGTGAGGAGACAAGAAAAAGATGTTGAATCAGTCATAAGCAAGATGATAAAAGGAGAATCTAGAATTGACAAATAAGTATTTACATGTTGAATATGTATTAGATAGAATTAATTGAAGGTCTTTGGCATTGTTTGTTAGCTTGTGGTGACTGATGAGGAAAATATTATATATACTTCATAAATTCTCTAGGCCCTATTTTGTTGGGATTTTGGGCTAACATTTAATTATTAATTATAAGCCTAAAGTGGTAAAAATAGTTTTATAAAAAGGCTTAGGGTTAGGGATTGTTTTACTGTGGTGATGCAAAAATTAGTTTTTACGACAATATTGAGCTATAAGGGATTACAAATTGTAATCAGGTTGTAATCACTAGATCATAATAATATTAAACTTGCTATTTGGTGGACATAGCCTAGGGTTTGGGTGTACCATGTTAAATCTTTGTGTCTTGTGTTCTTTTTTGTGTGATCTATTATTTTTTGATATTGTTTATATTTGCATGTAATTTTTATTTCTATTCGTAGTTTAACCCTAACAAGTGGTATCAGAGCGAGGTTGTTTTTTCAGTTATCCTCCACTGGAAAGTCTCATGGGAGTTGGAGTGATGGTGAATGAGGGTAAGCTGAGGGTTTATAGATTTAATGGGTAGAAATTTCAGTTATGGAAGATGAAAATGGAAGACTATCTATATCAGAAGGATTTATGGAAACCATTGGAAGGAAAAACCAAAAATCAGGCATGTATGTCAAATGATGACTGGGATCTTTTAGATAGAAAGGCACTTGAAAGAATTCAATTATGCATGGCACCATCAGTGGAAATTGATATTAAGAAAATGAAAACAATGAACAAGTTGATGTAAACCCTAGTGAAACTATATGAAAAACCATCTGTTTCAAAAAAGGTATTTCTCATGAAGCATTTATTTAATATGAAAATGATAGAAGATGGATCTGTTGTAGATCATTTAAAAGAGTTTAATGCTATTACTAGACAACTATCCTCTATGGGTATCAATTTTGATGAAGAAATTAGGGCTCTCTTGATTTTGTGTTATTTTCCTAAAAGCTGGAATGGCTTGGTAATGACTATGAGTAATTATGCTCTTGGATCTAGTACCCAAAATATGATGATGTGATTAGTGTTATTTTTAGTGAGAAAACTCATAGGAAATCCTTAGGTAGATTTACATCAGGAAGTACTTTGAATGCATAAAGTAGAGGTAGAATGACTAAGAGAGGAAGTAATTATGGAAATTATGGGAGACCAAGAGGAAAGTCAAAGGGGAGGAAGTCTCAACCGAGAGGACTGAACAAGTGCTAGTACCATGGGAAACCAGAGCATAAACAGAAAGATTGTTGGACTTGAAAGAAAAATGAAGGAGATAAATTAGATGGAGACAAGGAGGCAAATGTGGTAAGTAACAAATCTAAAGATGATTCTTTGCTTCTATCTTTAGAAAGTGTTCATGATACATGGGTTTTACATTTTGGTGCTTCATTTCATGCTACACCTCATAGAGGTTATTTCATTGATTATGTCCAAGGGGATTTTGGACTTGTTTATTTAGGGGATAATGAACCCTATTAGATTGTTGGAAAGGGAAAAGTTAAGATTGAGTTGCAAAATGGGAATCATTGGCTACTACATGAGGTAAGACATGTTTCAAGGCTAAGTAGGAATTTGATTTCAGTAGGGTAACTCGGTGATGAGGGTTGTGTAGTTACTTTTAATAATAAAAATTAGAAGGTTTTAAAAGGTTCCCTTCTAGTAGCAAAAGACATGAAAGTAGGAACCTTATATCTTTGTACAAGTCATATTGTTCCTTCTACTTTAATTGTTTCAGAGAAAAAATGAATGTTAAGAAATAATTGTTGCAGTTGAGCAAAGAGAACAAATAGTTGTTGTAGATTATGATACAGCGTTGTGGCAAAACAAACTTAGGCACATGAGTGATAAAGGTATGAAAGCAATTCATTAAAAAAATGTTTTACTAGGTTTCAAATTTATTAATATGGATTTTTGTGAAAGTTGTGTGCATGGAAAATAAAAGAGTGACCTTTGTGAAGATTGTGAAGAAAAATATAAGAGAGAAATTAAAGCTTCTGCATATAGATGTATAGAGACTAACTCAGGTATCTTCCCTTCCTGGCTTTCATTATTATGTTATATTCATTGATGATGAAACTAGAAAAGTATGGGTTTATTTCCTTAGATAGAAATCTGATGTATTTCAAACTTTTAAGAAATAGAAATGCTTGGTTGAAAATGAGATTGGTAAGAAATTAAAATATTGTAGATCTGATAATGGTGGTGAGTATTGTAGTCATAGAATTTGAAGATTATTGCTCCAATAATGGTATTTGTAGACAAAAAACCATTCCAAAGACTCCAGAGCAAAATAGAGTGGTTGAACACATGAACAAGACTATATGGAGTGTACAAGGAGCATGAGGTTGCATGCTATATTGTCTTTACACATGTGTTCAAAGGCTATCAATACAACTATATATCTGATTAATAAAGGTACCTCTACTCCTTTGTGTTGTGGTATTCTAGAGGAAGCATGGACTCCTAAGAAGGTGAGTTATTTTTTTCTCAAAACCTTTAGTTGTGAGGCATTTGCTCACATAGATTGTGAAAATAGAACCAAGATGGAAGCCAAGTCAAAGAAATGTATATTTTTTGGATATAATATTAATGAATTTGGTTATAGGCTTTTGGATTTTTAAAATCATAAAATTTTAAGAAGCAGGTATGTCATATTCAATGCGAAAGTGTGTTCAAGGATCTATTGCAGCAACATGAGAAGAAAGAAGATGATTATGTAGTACTGGATGATACTCCAAAAGGTGATGTTCCGACCATTCCTCGTGATGTGCAACAACCACAACAACAAATACCACATACACCAGTGAATGTTAGATGGTGAACAAGGCTAATTAGATCTCCAGAAACATTTTCTCCCTCATTGTATTCTATTTTACTAACAGATGCTAGTGAACCTAAATGTTATGATGAAGCTATAATGTATGTGGATACTAAGATTCAATGGGAGTCTACAATAAAAGATGAAATGGACTCTTTGCTAAAAAATAAGACATGAGATTTATGCAAGTTTCCTATAGTTAAAAGGGCTTTAAAGAATAGTGGGTTTACAGGTTAAAATAAGAGGATGTAGGTAAGAAAAGATTTAAAGATAGGTTAATTGTAGAAGGATTTGCATAGAAAAAGGGCATTGATTTTGATCAGATATTTTCTCCTACTATTAAGACGACTTCTATTCATATTGTTTTAAGTATTGTAGCTTCTAAAGATTTACATTTAGAGTAGTTTGATGTTAAAACAATGTTCCTTCATAGTGATTTGGATGAAAAGATACATATGGCTCAACCACAGGGATTTGTAGTCAAAGGTATGGAGAACTTAGTGTTGAAAGTAATGAAAAGTTTATATGGCTTAAAGCAAGCACCTCGGTAATGGTATCTGAAATTTGATAGTTTTATGCATGAGCATGGATACACTAGGTATCATTCAGATCATTGTGTTTATTTTAAGAGATTCAATGATGACAACTACATTATTTTATGTTTATATGTTGATGATATGCTTGTCGCTAGGTCTAGCATGGATCACATTAAGGGGTTGAAATGTTAGTTAGCACATGCATTTGCTATGAAGGATTTGGGGCTAGCAAAACATATCCTTGGTATGAAGATTTGTAGAGATAGGAAGAACATAAAATTGATGCTATCTCAGACTAATAATGTTGAGAAGGTGTTGCAACATTTCTCTATGGAGAATGCTAAAGCTATCAGCATACCTTTACCTAGTCATTTTAAGTTGACTAAGGAGATGTGTCCCAAGACACGAGAAGAGGAGGATAAGATTTCAAGGTACCCTATGCTTCAGCTATAGGAATCTTAATGTATGCTATGGTATGTACAAGGTTAGATATTGTACATGTACTAGGAGTCATTAGCAAGTATATGAGTCATCTGGGAATTGAGCATAGGAATGCAATTAAATGGATTCTCAAATATCTAAGAGGAACATTGAGCAAGTGTTTACACTTTGGGGCTCTACTACTCATTTACAAGGCTATGTTGACTCGTATTTAACAAGGGACATTGATACTAGATAGAGTACTATAGCTTATGTATTTACTATTTGTGGGGCAGTTGTGAGCTAGGTTTCTAGGTTACAGAAGGTTAATGCTTTATCCACTACAGAGGCAAAGTATGTTGTTGCTACAGAGGTAGCCAAGGAGATGATACGACTTTAGCTCTTCTTGGAAGAATTGGGACACCCTCAGAAGGATAATTATTTCTTTACAGATAGTCAGAGTGCCATTCATCTTGTGAAGAATTTAGCTCTGCATCAAAGCCAAAACACATATAGTTGTGGCACCTTTTCAGTCGATCTATTTTTGAATGATGGAAAATTAAAGCTACACAAGATACATACAAATTATGACAATCCTATAGATATATTTACAAAGGTAGTAACAAGGGAGAAGTTGAACTCCACTTCAATTTCGGTTGGTCTTCTAGATCGAACATGAATAAAAGCACAATAGAGTCCAGGGTGATTTGATTTAGTGGAAGTCCCATGTAGTAGCTATATTGCTACAAGATTAGTCTCCAAGTGGGAGATTTTTGTCTAGTGTGGAGTGTGATCAGTCCCTAAATGGGAGATTATTAGTTTGTGGTGACTGATCAAGAAAGTACTATACATAAAAAAAAATTTGGTGCTTGGGAAAAAATAAATTTAGGTCCTATTTTGTCAAGATTTTGGGTCGATATGTAATTATTAATTATAACCCTAAAATGGTAAAAATACTTGTATAAAAGGGCTTAGGGTTAGGGATTCTTTTAGTGTGGTGATGCAAAAATTGGTTCTTGCATTGGTATTGAGCTATATGAGATTACAAATTGTAATCAAGTTGTAATCATTGGATCGTAATAATATCGAACTTGCTATTTGGTGGACATATCCTAGGGTTTGGGTGAACCAAGTTAAATATTGGCATTTTCTATTTATTTCTATGTGATTTATTATTATCTAATATTTTTTAGATTTTCATGTGATTGTTATTTATGTCTGTGGCTTAATCCTAACATTATTTTCATAGAGGGAGAAGTTATACAGTTACTATAAGAAGCACAAGAAAAGAGGGAGAAGTTTAGAGGTTACCTTCTACATGACACATGGAAGGGGAATAGCATGATGAAATAATGAGGGAGATATTATGTAGTTACCTATGTAATAATCAAATGTAGAGGTGTTTTTATTAAGATATAGTGAAGGAGTTCAAAAGATGTATATCAAAGAGGGAGCTTATGGTCAGTCATGAAAGAGGGAGTGCTTTTCATATCAGAATTGCATGGATGAGAGTTAGAATTAAAAAAAAAAGATAAAGATTAGAGAGATTATTGGTCACTAAGATGAGAATTCAAATGAAACTAAGCATATTAATGAAGATAGGATACTCAACACAGAGGGAGTTGATTAGGTCAAGTATTTTTTATTGCATGGTAATTGGTGGTGTTGCCATCAATGACAAAGAGGGAAATTGTTGGAAACTACAATTGGAATGATTTTTATGTTTTCATTGATGTCAAACCTTATTAGTGAGGTAGTTACTATAAGAGGACCTGGTGGAAAGGTTGAGTTATGTAGAACTACAATAGGCACTTGATCAGTTGGACCTTGAAAAAATAATATGTTGTTTAATCATAATACTGAGTGGAGAAGATAGTTGTGTTAAATCCTAGAAGAGATGATTAGTGAAGGATCAAATGCGTAGGCTAAATTAAGTTCAAAGAAGAAGATTAAGGAATTTATAGTTGAATTTGAGATGTGCTAGTGTCAATCGAGAGAATAGTAGAAGTCAATCAAATATATTGTCAATTGAGCACCAATAAAGAGAGAGTAACATAAAATATGGACCAGTCACCAATAAAAGGACTAAGGAAAGATAGTGTGAGTTGAGAAACAGAACTTAGTATTGACTAAGTTATCTAGTGATGATTGAGGCCAAGGAACATATTTTTGGTCAAGTGTCACCATTTGTTGTTTGGTGAAGAAATTGAGATTCCTAACTGACATAGTTTGAATTCTTGAAATTTATAAAGCATGTTCAAGATAAGGATGGATGAGTTGTATTATTTAATGAAAGGAGAGCATTTCTAGGAAAGGATTCAAGGATAATTTTTGAGAGGTATCTACAACAGGAAAGAGGAAACAAAATGACAAAAGGATTTGATGAAGATTACATAACCTATGATTGAAGGTGGTGTTTAAGAGATAAAAAGATCAAGCAATCTATTTAAGCAGGCATAAGAGTTAATTTAGCAAGGTTGGATTATTATTGATTCTATTGATTTGCCTTGAGAAGAAGACTAAATAGTGAAGAGATTAGATGAAGAGTGATTGCTTAAATTGTTGCCAAGAGAATCACTAATGGAAATGATGATGGAGGCTAGTCAACAAAATATGTTGTTGGACTAAATTATCATTTGTAGTTGCAAAGTGAGTTGTAATTGTTAGATCAACCTACTATTACTTTCTAACCATTATATCAGATAAAATCCTTTAATCAAGGTTGACCTAATAGTCATTTGTAAATCCTTTAATCTAGGTGACATTCTAATCCCCTAACAATGACACTCTTAACAAGGTCATTAAATCATTTTATAGGGTCACACCTAATAGTGTGTATTGTAACCTTAAACATGGTTGGATCCTAATATAGCTCACTATAGAAGAGTGAAGAATTGGTAGCATGTTACTAGTGTTTTTTTTCCAAATTGGGTTTCTATGTTAAATCTTGGTGACTTACTTGTGAGGATGTAATTTGAGATGTTTTAGTTTTTATAGTTTTATATTATGCAACTTAGTTACTATTGAGATAGTGAGCTTCAAGTTTATGTTACTAATAAGTTAATATAGAGACCAAGTTGAACTTAAAGACAAGATCTAAGTTGTTTGAAGTGTTTAGAAGTTCAATTGCTAAAAATGGACCTAAGGATAACTAATTCACCTCCCCCATCTCCTTCATAGAGATGAACTCTCCCTTAATTTGATCCTTTTGGGGATATATCTAGTCGTGAAGACCATCACAAAGAAAGTAGAAGAGCATAGGGAAAGATCATGTCCTTTAACCAAATCTAGCCTCTAATGAAAGAAGGAACCAAAGAGAAAGGAGGAGATTAGAGCCACCTCAAACCCTCTAGACCAAGAAAAGAAGAAAATGAAAGGCTAAATAGTAGAGGAGAAGAATCCATAAGTGGAGAAAATAAGAAATGCATAAAAGTGGCTAGGAAATAGAAGCTGCACACTATGTGGACCAAGAAAATAGGTCCCTAAGAAGGAAGTGAAAATAAACACAGTCAATATTTCTTAAACACCACAAAGAGTACTACTCCTTCCAACATTGAGGTATCTTGGAAAATAAACAAGTAGAGCCCCAGACAACATTTAGATAAGGAAATAATAGTCTAACGAGGGTTTGAAGGCAAGGGCCTTCCCAAAGCCCTCAACACCCACCTCTAAAGCCAAGAGGTTGAAATGAAAGGTTACAAACAAGAAGTTGCATCAAAAAAACATTTTTCATTGATATTACATAAATATATACCCCTATCCGTAGTAACATGGTCCCAAAAAAAAGGTAGATCCCCACAACTATAGGAGACCAAGGAAGAACTAGTAATCCAAAAGATGGAACATAGATACCCATAATCCCACAAAGGTAGATCACTACTAACCCCAATCCTTGAGAACTCCAAATAGCACCAAACGCTACTTGGAACAAGCATGCCCGAAAAGGTAGTCTAAAAAACCCCAGATCAAATTGCTCCTCTGATCAAATCTAAGATGATAAAGCATGAATGTGATTGAAGATCCCCAGGATCTCTTCAAATGAATATAGAAGCGAAAAAAATAGAGAGCATCATAGAAGAAAGGAAAACTAGGACACAGAGGAGAAGCCCCAAATGCTAGAGAGAGAGCATGGTGAAACTCCCACAACTGGCAACCATAGAACAAGGAAAAACCTAGCAAAAATGCAACCCCAAGCCTTAGTGGACAACTAAAAGAGAAAGACAAGCTCAAAGCCTTCCCCATCTCTATCTCCATCTTTTTTGTCATCCTTAGCATCCTCCCCACCCTCATTACAAAAACATGAAACCCTAGCTCACCCATTTCCACCTCTTGCTCCCCTCACCTAAAATTATTTGTTTTCTAAACACTAGCAATTTGAATTTTTAATCTAATTTATTTTTTAGACATTTCGAAGTGTACTATTAGGTATTTTTAAAATAACATTACTAATTGACTTATTTTTGGAGGCTATATTGTTATACTCCTAGATCTCCTTTCCATTTTAAATAGGGTCATTTCACAATAATTCATTAATAAACAAATTGGAGAAGAGTAAGAACCTACTTTTAAATATGTAGTTTATATCTTTCAATCAACTCCATTAAATAAGAAACTAGCTAGTAATTGTTTATTAAGTATTAAAAAATAAATTAATGATTGATCAACTATTAATACAAGAATGATCTATGTAGTAAACATGCACATCAGCAATATATTTTTAAATATAGATTATTGACAATAAAAAGAAGTCTAAAGTTTTTGTTTTTAAAACTATGCGTTGATTTTTTTAACGTGAATTAATTACACATGCAGTCTTCTAAAATTGCAAGCCTTTCCAAGAGGAAAATACCCAGATAAGAGAGAGTTCAATTTGAAATTTGAAGCGGTCAAAACTGGTAACGAACAATGGGACTTTCGTAACGGCTACAAAGCAGACACACGGTGTGATTTGTAAACGGTCTGAAATACAAAGAAAGAGAGCTACGCCATTACCCATTCTCTTCCACCGACAACAGCTGCAAACATGGAATGAAAAAAAAATTTAAAAAAAATCCATTTCATTCTTTCTTCCTAATTTCATTCATAACTAAGATTATCATGAAGATGATGCAATTCCATTCCAACGTAACAAATACTCTGCGCGTCCCTCAGTTATTAATTGAATGAAGATATTTCAAGGAAGGAGATTCGCTCCATCTTACCATAGCTTGGCGGATACTGTGAAAATCAAACTATTGCAGTCACTGATTATTAATCTCCTATCATAAATGATTATTAAACTGCTGAAAACAAATTCTCAGCTAATATCGAAAAATAACACAACTGCAACTTCACTTAAAAATATGGAAAGAAATGCGCAACAGAATCAACACAATATTTTTGGACAAATTGTCCCTGGAAAAACCCCTAAGGGAAAACCAATTCTACAGATGAGAAATTATATTAAACTTCAGCAAATTAAGAGATACAAAATTCCTTGCCTCACACTGGCAGAACTCTGACAACCTCCTAATTTCTCCCGTTGATATTCCTCACTGCTATCCCTGCGCTAACACTGCAAGACTGTTTGCTAACACTGCAAACTGCTTCTCCAAAACGCTTCTTCATTGTGCCCTTGCTAACACTGCAAGACTGTTTTCTAACACTGCAAACTGCTTCACCAAAGCTTCTCACTGTGCCCTTGCTAACACTGCAAGACTGTTTGCTAACACTGCAAACTGCTTCACCAAAGCTTCCCACTGTGCCCTTGCTAACACTGCAAGACTGTTTGCTAACATTGCAAACTGCTTCACCAAAGCTTCTCACTGTGCCCTTGCTAACACTGCAAGACTGTTTGCTAACACTGCAAACTGCTTCACCAAAGCTTTTCTTCCTCTGCCCTTGCTAACACTGCAAGACTATTTGCTAACACTACAAACTGCTTCACGAAAGCTTCTTCCTGTGCCCTTGCTAACACTGCAAGACTGTTTGCTAACACTGCAAACTGCTTCACAAAAGCTTCTTCACGCAAAGCTTCCTTGCTAACATTGCAAGACTGTTTGCTAACACTGCAAACTGCTTCTCCAAAAGCTTCTTTGCTAACCCTGCAAAGCTTCCTGTCCAAATGACCTAATGACCCCTTTCTATACTACTCCTATTGGTAAACCAACGATCGAGATTAAATCTAACCAACGGTTGAGATTAAGACAACTCGACAGCCAATAATAGAATTGGTTGCAAAGTGTCCAAAAGGTATCACTAAAATTAGTAAATAATAACCATTTACTAATTTTTGGCAAGTGGACAAACAGCTGTCCAAACCACTCATAAATACAACTGCTATTCATAGATAAGGACGAACAGCTGTCCAAGCTACCCATAAATAGTGCTGCTATTTTCAGGTCAGAAATAACAGCTGTCCAACTAACAATAATTAACACTCCCTCTTAGCGAGGAAGCTGTTCTGCATGACACCCATCTTATCTCTGAAGAAGATAAATTTGGCCTTTCCCAAAGCCTTCGTCAGAATGTCTGCTACCTGCTCATCTGTAGGTATGTATTGTAGTCGAACAACTCCCCTTTGTACACAATCTCTGATGAAGTGATATCTGATATCTATATGTTTAGACCTATCATGAAACACTGGATTCTCAGACAACTTGATGCAACTCTGATCGTCACAATGTATCACAGTAGTCTCAACCTTCTGACCAAACAAGGCTACTAACAACTTTCGAAGCCATATAGCTTCACATGTCGCCATGCTAGCTGCTATGTATTCTGCTTCTGCTGAACGTAGAGCCACAGACTTCTGCTTTCTGCTGAACCAAGATACAACTCCTGATCCCAAGCTAAAACAACACCCTGAAGTGCTCCTTTTGTCTGTTGTACTTCCTACCCAATCTGCATCAGTATAGCATATCAACCTGATACCTTCACCTTGAACATATCTGATCCCATACTCGACTGTACCATGCAAGTAACATAGCACATGCTTAGCCGCTATCCAATGCATTCTCTTTGGTTCAACCATGAACTGACTAAGAGAGTTAACTGCAAATGCTATATCTGGCCTAGTGTTGACCAAATACATAAGCGAACCAATCACCTGTCTATATATAAAGTGAGATCTACATCTTTCTCCTTAGATACATCGTCATGCTCTGTGCTCACCTCTGGAACACCTGTCACAGTCTCACGAAGCAATCTAAGTGCTCCATGATGAATATGGCCCAACCTCCTATGCCATAGCTCTCCAAGATCTCTAAGATTATTGTTGCTCATAAGTGCCTTAGGAGTATCAAACTGCAATCTATAAAGGCGACCACTCCTAACTCCAATAGTTATGAGTGATTTCCAATCCTTGTGCTTAATCAACACATGTGTCCCTCTAAAGAGTACATTATACCCCCTATCTTGAAGAACAGATACAGAAATCAAATTCATACCTAAGCCCGGCACATATAACACATCATGAAGAGGAATTATCTTTCCATTCTCCCTCTGAAACTGAACAGTCCCTTTCCCAACAGGGTTGAGTTTGGACAAGTTTCCCATAGAAATCTAGATGTTGGTGTCCTCCTCCTTGTAACTGGAGAAGTACTCTCTAACTCCTGTCATATGAAATGACGCCCCACTATCTATATACCAAACACACTGTGAGGTTGAGCTAACCATACAAGCTATGATTGCAAACTCATCTTCCATTCTGCTGGAGAGTTCTTCTGCACTTGCTGAAGCTGCCACCTGCTTCTTACCCTTTTTCCTCTCTGGGCAATCACTGACATAGTGGCCAAACTTGTGACATCCAAAGCACTTGACCTTAGAAAGGTCCTTCTTCTTCTTTTCACTTTGTGAATTTGATCCTTTGCTAGATCCCTTCTTTGCTTTCCCTTTACCTGCTAGGGCAACGTTCTCTTGTTCCACCTTATTTTTCTGACTCTTGTTGGCCCCATTGACAAGACTTAGTCTAAACTCCTCCTGAGTGAAATCAGTCCATAGTCGATCCCAACTCGGTAAAGTATCTCATCCACTGACAACTTGAACAAAGACACTCCATTGTTTAGTAAACCCATTTAGGGCTATTCTCACTAGCTCATCGTCACTAGGGCTATCTCCAACAGCTGCTAACTCATCCTTGACAAGTCTGAGCCTGGTGAGGTAACTTGTGACGTCTTCTCCCTGATTCATTCGGGTATTCTTTAGCTTCTCTCTGAGAATCAACTTCTTGTTAGTGGTAGCATTCTGGTACAGATTTAGAATGGCGTCCCACATCTTCTTTGCTGTATCTAGCTCCGAGATATGTGGAACAATATGATCCTTGACACCATCAAGGATAATCCTCCTCGCTTTGGCATCGTCCTTCCTATATGTTGCAAGCTGTGTTGCATCCGTTGGTATAGGTACACCACCGGTAGCATAGTCTTTGATACCATTCTCTTCCAACAATAAAAAAATTCTGGCCTTCTAGACACCAAAATTTGAGGCACCATCCAATCTATCCTGATCTCTCAAACCAGCTGAAGCCATCTCAAGGGTTTAAAGCAATAATAAATCTAAAGAGATCAAAATTTCTTTCCTAGGGCAAAACTCTTCTACCCTTAACAATGCTCTGATACCAAGTGAAAAATCAAACTATTGCAGTCACTGATTATTAATCTCCTATCATAAATGATTATTAAACTGCTGAAAACAAATACTCAGCTAATATCGAAAAATAACACAACTGCAACTTCACTTAAAAATACGGAAAGAAATGCGCAACAGAATCAACACAATATTTTTGGACAAATTGTCCCTGGAAAAACCCCTAAGGGAAAACCAATTCTACAGATGAGAAATTATATTAAACTTCAGCAAATCAAGAGATACAAAATTCCTTGCCTCACACTGGCAGAACTCTAACAACCTCCTAATTTCTCCTGTTGATATTCCTCACTGCTATCCCTGCGCTAACACTGCGCCCTTGCTAACACTGCAAACTGCTTCTCCAAAACGCTTCTTCACTGTGCCCTTGCTAACACTGCAAGATTGTTTGCTAACATTGCGAACTGCTTCACCAAAGCTTCTCACTGTGCCCTTGCTAACACTGCAAGACTGTTTGCTAACACTGCAAACTGCTTCACCAAAGCTTCTCACTGTGCCCTTGCTAACACTGCAAGACTGTTTGCTAACACTGCAAACTGCTTCACCAAAGATTTTCTTCCTTTGCCCTTGCTAACACTGCAAGACTGTTTGCTAACACTGCAAACTGCTTCACGAAAGCTTCTTCCTGTGTCCTTGCTAACACTACAAGACTGTTTGCTAACACTGCAAACTACTTCACAAAAGCTTCTTTACGCAAAGCTTCCTTGCTAACACTGCAAGACTGTTTGCTAACACTGCAAACTGCTTTTCCAAAAGCTTCTTTGCTAACCCTGCAAAGCTTCCTATCCAAATGACCCAATGACCCCTTTCTATACTACTCATGTTGGTAAACCAACGACCGAGATTAAATCTAACCAACGGCTGAGATTAAGACAACTCGACAGCCAATAATAGAATTGGTTGCAAAGTGTCCAAAAGGTATCACTAAAATTAGTAAATAATAACCATTTACTAATTTTTGGCAAGTGGACAAACAGCTGTCCAAACCACTCATAAATACAACTGCTATTCATAGATAATGACGAACAACTGTCCAAGCTACCCATAAATAGTGCTGCTATTTCCAGGTCAGAAATAACAGCTGTCCAACTAACAATAATTAACAGATACTCACCCCCATCACTAACGAAAAGCAATGCTTGACTACCAATTTTTACTATACATGAGGGATTTCAAAATGTTGCCATTGCAAAATGTTGTTTTGTGAGGGACAAATCAATCTCGTTTAGTTTAGTTCTAGAGCACAAAAACATGGAACTGATAGCTACCCTTTCCCACTTATAAGTTTTTTAATTAAAGTTACAAAGAAGAATAGATTATAATTAATGCATTTGGGTTTCAAAATAAAAATCTACCAACGCGTTTTGAAGATATTGCAAAGAAACAGCCATGCATGCACCCTTGCTCTTTCACCAGATTGCAATGTACTCTTGATTTTTCAATATAAATAGACCCCACGATCCTATGAAGATGAAACAAATCCTACAAGATCATTCAGTATATCTCTTTGTAAAACAAGAAGAAGAGATGAGCCAGAGCACAACAATTGAACTAGAGGGAGTTTATTCTACTCCTTCCCAACAAGACATTATGCGATTGCTTGGGAACATCAGAGGAGTTACGATTTCTGGGAGGAGAGTTACGGTAAATCACGATACAAGCTGTGTTACCGAGTCTCAGCTAGGCATAAATAAGTTATTGCATATAACTTAGCACTTGTTTTTGCATGCGTATTTCCGGATATTCTTGATTTCATTTTGTCCCTTAAATGTGGCCGACTGTGTCTGTATGTTTTCAGTTGAAAGACTGCAAACAATTTGTCGCACTGCTACAACTGTTCAGAGGGCGAATTAAACGGACGAATGGAAGGCGGCATGTCTGATTGTGATTGTAATAGAATCATGAACAATCTTACAATAAGAAGTGCTTCGAGTTAGAGCAAATTGCCCAATAAAAACGAAGGAGAAGGCAACCTCCTGAATGTTTTCCTTGGATTTATTTATTTTATGAAATAATTTAACAGATACTTGTGATTTTTGATTTTTGAATTTGAATGTTTATATTTAAAACATTTGGATTGTAAATCTCATCAATTAATAGTCCTAGTATATGCTTATCATGATTTAATGAATTGCTATCTTAATATTGATAAAGGTGAGGTGTTACCTTCCGAAATATTTGTGAGAGATAAAAGTTACTCTTTTGAAGCTTGCAAATCATCCAAGGATGTTTATATAGATTTAGATTTCTTCCTTGTGCATCAATTCATTTAATCTTACATAATTGATAGATTATTAAATTCTTAGGAGATATTAGCTGCACAAATTAATGTATTTATTAAAGTGGCATAACAGTAGTTTGTAATTTTTTTTGTTTATTTAATAGTTTAGGGGAAAATAATTCAGGAGTGTTGTCAAGTATTTCTACATCGTCTTATTGTACACATTTTAATATTACAATATCATGCTTAGATACATAGCATAATTAAAATAATTTTTATAACAGAAATAACTATTAATATTAAAATAACCGCATGATATATAAGCATCTTTGGATAGGAACACATAAAATAAAGTCATAAAACATATTAAAATACTTTTGATGCATGAAACAATAGTTGAAATGAACAATTTTTTTTTGAATAATTTATATTTAATATGTGTCTATGGACAAATTTGTTGTTTTAATAAAACTTAATTATTATTGTGCAACCCATTCTCTTATGAACAAATAAGTAATCATGGTTAGGCAAATCAAAATTGGATTCCCTTTGAAATTAAGGTACAATTCCCTTCTAATGATTTCAATGAGTGAGACTACACTAAGTAATTCATTAAATAGAACTTTAACCATTAAGTAATAAAACAAATCTAATATTCACACATTTCCATCATAGGAATATGATGTTTAAACTGAGTAATTTCAAGAAACATAGAAAATATACCAATATGATGGTTACTTTAGAATTTTTTTATTCTTTTTTATCGGTAAATGGCCAAGGCCTTGATTATATTTATTAATTCAAATAGTTGAAAAAAGTGTTTCTCCATTCAAATGGGCATTGGAAAGAAAGAACGGAGAAGAAAATTTCCAGTCTAGCCTAGGGCTAATGTCTTTTATTAATACATCATAAAAAGGGCATTCCCCAGTCAAATAACTACATATACTATATATACAATAGAAAGGACTCAAAAGGATCAATACAATCGTCAAGAGTACTTGAAACAACTGTGAACAATTATAAAGGAACCAGTCTTGCCATTGTTCTTAACACTCCTCCAATTGCCGAGTAGATCACTCAACCCTCCTCCTTGACTTCATAATCAACATGGTTAGTGAAGAAATTACAAACATCTTTATAAGATAATGGTAACCCTAGACAATACTCGATTGTTTATAATAGTTCCTACATGAATTAAAATAATTCCTACAACATGATAAATATATAGATACTAACACTAGCTCCTTAAAAATTCTATCATATTGAAATTTGACATCTCCATAACAATACCTAAATCCAAGTATTAAGTATGATACAAAAAATTGGATTATAAGAACTGAAACCTCACCAATACCTATAAAGGGGACCCACAAATTAATATTTTTAACATAGTAAATAGGGTTGCAAGCTTTGGGTTTAACTGTGGAGGAAACTCCGTAGTTAAGCGCGCTCAGGCTGGAGTAGTACTGGGATGGGTGACCTCCCGGGAAGTCCCGGTGGTTCACCCCTGTGAGCATCACCTAGATCCAATGAGTGCTAAGTGTTCCATTTATTCTCATGAGAGATGGATTCATGTTGAATCACTACTCATGAAACATGGGTCATCGAGTTTGACTCAAAATCACACAGTTAAATCCTGATATTCACATCACAATTTGACTAGCTGTGGAAATCATCTCCTACTTATCAATAGTAAATAGGGTTAGTTCAATTCTACCAAATAAAAGAGGGAACACCATTGTTAATCTCAAACATATTTAAATAAATAGAGTAAGATACTACTTAGCATCATTCATCACTTCTGAACTCGTGACCTCAAACCAAAATGCTTTCCCTCTCTCATTGGATTGACCAAATATCTTAATCCTGACCCATCTTGCCCTGCTAAGAAGCATAGAAAATAGAGAGCTAGCCTTTGATGCGAGTACAAAGATCCTTAAATATGTAATTCAGATGAGAAATCTAAAAACCTAGGCATCAAAGATCATACAATCCAGTCTACATTTTTAGAACTATACTTTATGTTTGAATTAGGAAACCAATAAAATATAAATTATACAGAATATACACATCTAATGAGGTGGTTTAAATCTATGAGTAAACTAGTAGTCTCTTAAATAGTCTCAATCAAACTGATCAAAACTAAAGCCATTAGTTGAATACATTACTACCTTTAACCAATCAACCATTCTAAACTCAATGCCTCCACCTTGGATGCTTAACAATCTAACATAATGGATATAATGAACTAGAGAACTAGAAAGTAGAAAAAAACACTAAATCACTAACAACCAAACTAAACTAAATCATGCAAAAGGCTTAATCAAGACCTAAAATATACCAACCCCAACAGAGCCATAAAAACCTTTATAAGACTGTAAAATCAAACTAAAACTACCAAACTCCTAGATCAGATTAGTGGAAGATTAATCAAACCAATAAGGACTCAGAATCATAAACTTAGCCCTAGACAGAAAGCTTAAGGAGAAAATAATAGGTAGAGAAAAAGGAAAAATATAGCAACAAAATGGAAAAAAATAAAGGAGGAGAATCAAACAATCTAGATGAAATTTGAGAGATGAAAACCCCTGAGAGGGAAGAAGTGCCCCAATCCAAATAACATTGGAAAGAAAGATAAGAAAAAAGAATCTAAGTATTAGAGATCCACACATAGATAGTCATAAAATTCAACTAAAATCTAAAGGATATCATGAAAATACCTAAGAAACATGCAATTAAGATAAACGTAGCTTACAAAATTGGATGATGTAAAGCGTACTAGAATTAGAGTACAACAACCCATAAAACCAAATCAATAAAGTTATATTAGATCTAATTATAGCATAATAACAATAAGCCACAAGGACATCCAAATCCAAAACACACAAAGGAATAGTAAAAATAACAAAGATTCTTTCCATTATCTATATTAGCGAAGAGAGGTATATAAAAAATATAGGCTGAGTCCATAGCCTCCATGCACCTATATCTACTAAGGGTTGTGAACCAAGAACCCTAATTATAGAGATACTACCAAAATACAATGTGATATTATAAATATATTGATCATTATAAAATCCATAGCATAGAGCATGGAACTACCAAACTCGAAAAAAAAGCCATATTACATAATGCAGTCTAACCATCTTTCTAGGAGCAAAGAAAAACTTCTTGTAAGAACACTAGAGAGAGCACCTTACTTCCTATAAACCATAACTACTTCAGGGATATCATTTGAATTCTCCACATAGAAGTTCAGTGGGAATACAAAATCAAACTTAGCCCTATTGGTTTTCTCTAAATTTGGAGTGCAGAATTTAAGGCTTCAAGATTGTTGAAGACCACTCCAGGCTAAATATATGCATTAAACAAATTGAGATAGTTGGTTAACCATGCTCTGCTATCCTCCTCAACCATTCATCTCCACCATTGGAGGAATTGAATACTTGCCTCCATCTTGTTCCATTCCTAGTAAAATGCTAGATTTTCATGGATTACCAATGAAGGATGACAATAGGCTACCTCTAAATTGGGGGACCCAAGAGGAAGATCCGTATACTTCTCAAAAGAGGAATGCATAGCTTGTCATCTATGCTTTTGACTGCTTGTTCGAGAGCCTTCCTCCAAACTATAACAACGATGTTTCAGTAGAGTCAGATAATGGCCCACGGCCCCACCCTAGCTCTTTCCATACAACCAATGAATGAGCCTATTATATCTCTATTCATCCTCCATGTAAACTTATAATTGAAAACCCCTTCACTAATGGCTCTACTTAAAGTGATCCTTCTCATGTTGTCCACTAGTATAAGAATTTTGCTCCATCTCTCTGGTTTGACATTATTGTAGAATGCCATGGTTCGAGTTTTTGAGGTGTGAAAAATGCTAATGTTGAACTCCATCATTAGGTTAAGAAAGAACCTAATGATAGAGATAGAAGACAACATAGAGTATAAAGGAAAAGGTAGACAAAGGACCTAGAAGCACTATATGGAATGATGATAACTAATGATGTCACCTACATAAACCAAAACATGGGAGGGGATTGAATGGGGAATGATGAAAAGACCATAGAAGCAATAAACCATGAACAAAAGGATTTCCAAGGGCAAAAAAGAAATGATGCCACCCAACTTAATGATAAGAAAGAAATGGGAGCCAAAAAAAAACCTAAATTAATAAAACAAATAATGATAACACTAAAAATAAAGGATAAAAACCAAGGGAAAAGGGCACAACCACATGGGTAATATAAGATCAAATACTAACTGATCGATATAAAGATAGAAAGAGAAGCCCCACACTAAATTTTTTAATATTAAAGGTCGGATTTACTAGGATAATCTAGAAATCTAATAAAACTATGAAGAAGGTGTAAATGATACATCTGTTATGACCAAGGATTTGACACCATCAACCCCCTTGTTTGCTAAATAATCCACCTTTTGATTACCTTCTCGAAAAATGTGACAAACTCAACTATCTACAAATTGATCTAGAAGCTCAAAAACTTCTTCTAGCTTAGAGTTAAGGACCCAATTAGGCATCACACATTTCTTAATTGCATTTAAAATGATCTATAAGTCACCTTATATGATAACTCTTGATAAACCTAACTTGTGACATAGATGTTGACCCTCATCCAAAACCTCTAATTCTACCAAATTATTGGAAGTAAGCTAAATAGACATGGCTTTTTTGGCTATCCAATTACCTATATCATCATTAATCGTACAACCAATAACTACCGTGCCTGGGTTGCCTTTGGTAGCATCATCAAAGTTGAGTTTAGCCCATCCTTTTTGAGGGGGACATCATTTGCATCTTTCCCTAGCCTCCTTGCTTTTCTTAGCATAGAAAAGGGGAGGATTAATCAAGATTGACTAATTCTTTTTCAGAAGACGATCACAAATAAAGAAAGAGCCTTCTTCTTTCATGGTGTTTCTGAGCTGGGAATTAGTTGTTTCAACTATGCTAGATTCAATTTTTAATATTAACTCTTCTAGTTTCAATTCTAAGTTTCAAAAAATACATCTATTCCTTTCCTCGTAAATTTCCCATGCTACGATAGAAGGATAGATGTTCCAAAGTTTATTATAAATGCCCTTGACCAAGATTGTAGGCCATCCTTTGAGGAGGTCCATAAATGATTTCGACAAAGGCATTGAATACCCTAACATATGTCTGACCCATTCCCAACATATTTGGGAAAATTGACAACTAAATAATAGATGACTAGAATCCTCGCTATTTGTTTACATAACACACACCTAGATGGACCTTGAAAACTAAATTTACATAACCTGTCAGTCATCAAGATTCTAGTTTGGAAAGCTAACCATAAAAGAATCCTTCCTTTAGAAGACAGGTAGAGTCCCAATAAAGTTTGAGTGGAATATCCACTTTGTCCCATTTTTGTGAGTGTATCAGAGCCTTGTATCCATGTTTCACACTATACTTCCAAACATTTGATGTTGCACAAATAAGTTAATCTTTCCTCTCTGATTGCTTAATTCTCTTGTCTAATATTATCTTTTCATAGGCCTTTATCATAGCTAAATCTATACCCATACCTTCTAGAGGTTTCCAAATCCATCTAGATATACCTTCCAAAGTAATCTTTGTCTTGTAGTTGTAGATTTTTCTCCCCCAAAGATTAACTAATTTTTCTTTGAGATCCTTAGGGATAGAATTAGGATCTATAGGAAGATGCCCATCCCAAGAATTTTCCCAAAATAAGGCCTCATTGCCCTTACCAACATCCTAGATTAGATACTTGTAAACCAGATGACAACACTTTATCATAAAATTCCAACTCTCAGATCCTCTAGGAAGGGTCTTCATTTTAAAGATCAAAAGGGGATCAACCACATCAAGATATTTATTATATAAAATCTTAACCCACTTATGTTCTCTTACGTTAAAGAGGCACCATATTAATTTGACACATAAAGCTTCATTTTGCAATTGTAAATTCTCAATCCCTAGCCCACCCATGTCCTTAGGTTTACAAATGTTCTTCCATTTATGAGCACCAATTTTTTGTCTTCTCCACAATCATTCCAAAGAAAATTCCTAAGTTTGGCCTTGAATTTGAGGAGTCACTTGGATAGTGGGAGACATGAGAGAGGGAAGGTTGGAATGGTGGATAAAACTGATTTGATCTTAATACTCTCTCCAACCTTTAACAAACATTTTTTCTTCCAACAACCTAGCCTAGCATCCAGCTTCTCTAGGGTGTTGCATCAAACCTTACTAGACTTTAGGCCTTTCTCTAAGGCAACTCCCAAATATTTAGAAGGAAACAAACCTTTTTTGTATCCCATGATCTTGCATATCTGATTTTCAACTTTAGGTTTTGTGTTCAAAAAATAAATTTCATATTTAACATGATTCACTTTCTGTCTGCAGGCTTCCATATAAGATTCTATGATGGCTTTTAGGTGAAGTTCCTCTGTAATTGTACTTTTGCCAAGCATAATAGTATCACCTGTATAGTGTTGATGTGTAATGTTGGACATCTTCCTAGTTACAATAATGCCTTAAATATTTTGATTATTATAGGTATTAGTAACCACTCTCCCAAAGGCCTGTGGCATAATAATATAAAGAGAGGGAGATAAAGGATCTCCTTGTCTAATACCTCTAGACATTTCAAAAAAATGTTCTAGCATTCCATTAATAAGTACTGTGAGCATGCCTCTTTGTTCTTGCAAGTAAAATGAATTGTCTCTTGGATGGTAAGAATGCCATTAACAATGGATTTACTTAGAACAAATCTTATTTTCTCCTTAGATATTATCTTTGGAAGAATACTCTTTAATCTGTTAGCTAAGATCTTAGAGAAAACTTTGTAAACTATGTTACAATGAGCAATTGGTTTGAAGTCTCCTGGAGTCTCAGGGTTTGACTTTTTGGGAATCAAAGTGAGAAAGGAATAATTGATTTCTGATAAGAGTTATCTACCATTTCTTGAAGCTTTAATACCTTTACAAAGATCTACACTGATAATATCCTAGCACTTCTGGAAAAAAAAGGCCGGAAAACCATCTAGGCCTGGGGATTTATCAAGATTCATATTAAAGAATACTGATTTTATCTCTTCCAAAGTAATGAGTTTATTTAAAACCCTATTATCTTTGGTTGTAAAAATTTTAGGGATTACTTTGAGTAGTTTAGTTTGGGCTGCTTTTTTTGATCCTTCATAGTTGTTTAAAATTTTCTGGAAGTGTTCTACAAAGGTAACCACAATTTCACTTGGTTATCAGTCAAGATACCCAAGTGATTTTTAATACATGATATTTTACTCTTTGTTCTATTATATAAGGTGAAATTGTGAAAGAATTTCATATTCTGATCCCCCTCATCTAACAATCACTCTCTTGATTTTTGTCTCAAAAAAGTTTCCTCTTTGGACAATATAACCTCCTATTTAGTAAGTAGTTCTTTTTCTAACAAAGAGTTGTCATTGTTCATGCGTTCTTAATTACTTCTAAGTTTAAGTCCTTTAATTTTTCTTCTGTATCTTTTCTCCTTTAAAGATATTATTGAAGTGTTCTTTATTCCATCTGAGAATTCATTCCTTAAGCATCTCCATTTTACTGATGAAAATAAACATCCTGGAACCTTTAGGATTATCTTGTGCCCACCATTCTTTTATATTATCAATAAAGCTAGGGTCTATAAACCACATTTTTTAAATCTTTAAATAGGTTCCTAGCGAGTTTATGTGGCTCTTAAAATTCAAATCTAATAGGAAAATGATCAGACCCATCAATCAACAGAATAGAAGATTGCAAATTCAAATTGTTAATATCCAAATCACCTTTAATAAAAATCCTATCTAATTTTTTAGAAATGTAAGAAAAATCCTTCCTCCTATTATTCCATGTGAAATTCACATTAATGATAGGAAAGTCAATCATGTTATGAGAATCGCATGATTCTTTGAAATCTTTGGATGCTTGCAAGATTTGTTGAATTCCACCTACTTTTTCAGTAAGATTTAAAATACTATTAAAGTCTCCACCTATTGTTGGAAATATAGATGAAGTAACTAAGAGGGGAGGGGTGAATCAGTTACCACAAAAACAATTCCAAAAATCCCTTAGATGTCTATAATATTTACTTACTACTGATACTCGGTAAATAGTGCAGGAATACTATAACTCGGTAGGTTAACTAATTACTGATCATCTAGCATTCATAGTTATTATTATGCTTGCAAAGGTTAAAATAAATGAACACAAGAGACACCAGATTTAACATGAAAACCCAATATGGAAAAAACTACCAAGTAACTAGTCACCAATTTTCACTCTTCTGAAGTGAGGCTTGTTAGGAGCCAACCCTATTAAAGGTTACAATGCACACTGTTAGGTGTGACCTTATTAGAGGATTTAATCACCTTGTTAGGAGTGGCCTCGTTAGAGGTCTTTAGAAAAATTCAACTGAACTGTAACCTTGTTAGAAGATTTACAAAATGACTATTAAACCAACTCTGTTAAGAGATTCTAGATTTACTGTTACAATAATTAGAAAGAAAAAATGAGGTGACCTGAATGATATGCAACTTATCTTTTGCTGATTACAAATCTCTATTTTTCTTTACTAGATCCTTACTAATTGAATACAACTTTGCCGCTCCTCCAGGATATCTAATCCTTCATCAGAATTTGTTCAATAATCGCTTATTCCATCCTCATCCATATACTTACACACACTTTAATTCACAACTTGAACATCTAAATATATACCTTTCAGATTATCAATTCAGCTCAAATATAATTACAACAACAATAAAAATATTACATCAGTCGGCTGCATGAAACAATTGAACTTAATATCAAAATAATAAAATCCTTCGCTGGTTGGCCCAGCTCAATGATCACTGCTCCAGAATGGTTTTCTAGTGTTAACCAAGTGAGGCTCGGTAAACACTACAAACCCTACAAAAATCCTTTGGAGACCGAGTGAACTCAGTTAGCACTAACCTTCCTTTGCTAACCTTGTGAGCTCGGTAGAAGATAACTCTCTACCACATTTCCTTTGATAATCAAGTGAGTTCGGTAGACATTAACTTTTCTTTGTTAACCTTGGGAGCTCAGTTAACACTAGCTTTTTGCTACAAAATTCTTTGATGCCCGAGTGAGCTCGGTAAACATTAACTTTTTTTCGTTAACCTTGGGAGCTTGATTAACACTAACTTTCTATTACAAAATCCTTTGATGCCCAAGTGAGCTCGGTAAACATTAACTTTTCTTCGTTAACCTTGGGAGCTCGGTTAACACTAACTTTCTACTACAAAATCCTTTGATGCGTGAGTGAGCTCGGTAAGCATTAACTTTTCTTCGTTAACCTTGGGAGCTCGGTTAACACTAACTTTTTGCTACAAAATCCTTTGATGCCCGAGTGAGCTCAGTAAACATTAACTTTTCTTTGTTAATCATGGGAGCTCAGTTAACACTATAAATTGCTTTGTTGATCATCTGAGCTTGGTAGACTCTGTCTAATGACTAGTATGACATTTGTGTAACATCAAAGAAAATACACAATTAATAATTGTATCCAACAATCTCCCTCTTTGGCATTGATGGCAACACAACATGTCATAACATAATGAAATTTGAAAACAAGTCTAACAAGCCTTTTTCTATCAGAACAACTTTCTCTATTAAATAGCAAACTCTCCCTCTTTCAGTAATCTCCCTCTGTGAAGGAATTCTATAGCAAACTCTTCTTCTCAACTTTTTTTTAGAAAGATATGATGGTAAAACTCAATAAAACTCTCCCTCTTTGACAACACATGCCAAAGACAACACAACTCAAATGAATTTTAATGTACCTTGAGTACTGATTCATATGCAGTATTTCTTGATTATGTTGCATCAATTGATAGATCTTCAATTTGGTATGCGTTGATGCATCACGAAAACATTATTTTAGTGCACTTCAGATAGGGGAGTGACCCCTAACTTACCTCTTAGATACAAGAATGCATCCTTAGGTAATGGCTTTGTGAATATGTTAGCAATTTGTTCATTTGTATGAACATATTCCAATCTAATCTCCTTATCTTGCACCAATTCTCTAACAAAATGATATTTTATTGCAATGTGCTTGGTTTTGGAATGCGTCACTGGATTCTTAGATATGTTTATTGCACTTGTAGTATCACAGAACATAACAACTGGTTCTTTGATTTCCACCTTCATGCCTTCCAACAACTGTTTAAACCAAACAATATTAGAACAGTTTATTGCAGCAGCAACATACTCTGCCTCTGCTGTAAATTGAGATGTACAATTCTACTTTTTTCTTGTCCAAGAAACCAACCTCTTTCCAAGAAAGAATGCTCCTCCACTTGTACTTTTTCTATCATCAAGGTTTCCTGTCCAATCAGCATCAGTAAACACTTTCAAATCTAGATTACCTCCAAATTTGTACCATAAACCATAATCTTCAATTCCTTTCAAATATCTCATTATTCTTTTGATTGCCATCATGTGATTTTCTCTTGATTTTTCTGAAAATCTTGCTACAATACCAACTACAAGGGCAATATCTCGCATGGTATGAACTACATACTACAACTTTCCAATCATAGATCTATACAATGTTTGATCTACTTCTTTTGATTCATCTTCCTTGGTAAGTTTTAATCCAGTACACATAGGAGTCCCAACTGGTCTACAATCTTCCATACCAAACTTTTTCAATATCTCCTTGATGTATTTTGATTTAGTGATGTAGACACCATTTTTATTCTACTAAATTTGAAGACTAACAAAGAATTTGATCTCTTCAAACATAGACATTTCAAATTCCTTGTTCATTTTCTCTAAAAATTCTTTGCAAAGATCATCATTTCCTGTAAAAATAGTATAATCTACAAATATTTCTACCAAAAAAGTCTTACTATCTAGTCCTTCCTTTATATACAAGCTACTATTATCATTAGTTCTTTGAAAACCAATCTAAATAAGATAGTTATACAATCTTTCATACCATGCTCTAGGGGCTTGTTTCAGACCATACAATGCCTTGTGTAATTTGTAGACCATGTTCTTCTTATCTGGATCAACAAAACCTTCAGGTTGTTCAATGTAAACCTCTTCATGCAGTATACCATTGAGGAATGCTGACTTGATATCCATCTGATAAACTTTGAATCCTTTGTGAGCAGCATATGCTAGTAAGGTTCTGACTCCTTCCAATCTTGCAACAGGAGCAAAAGTTTCTCCGTAGTCTATTCCTTCTTCTTGAGCATATCCTTTGCATACTAGTATAGCTTTGTTTCTTGATACCTTACCATCTTCATCCAACTTGTTTCTGAATACCCACTTAGTTCCAATCACATTTTCATCTTTAGGCTTGGGTACAAGAGTCCATATCTTTTTTTTCTCTATCTGTTCTATCTCTTGATTCATAGCCTCGATCCAACTATCATTTCCCAATGCATCATTGATATTTCTAGGTTAAAAATTAGCAAGTAAACAAGTACCTTTCAACTTACTTCTTGTCATGGTTCCTTCAGATTTGTCTCCAATGATCTAATATGTCAAAAGATGTCTCCTAACATATTTTGCTAATACATGTTCCTTGCCTCTTAAAAGAATTTCATTGTTATCCTTTTATACTTCAACTTCAGGTTCTGGCTATTTTGGCTTGGTAGATATTGGCTCAGGTCTTTCAGACTTGGTAGACACTTGCTCGGTAGCATCTAAATGTAACTTGGATTGTTGTAGCTCAGTTTGAACTTCCTGTAACTCGGTTACTAATGACTCAAGAGTAGAAGATTCTTGATTGACTAGTAGTGTATTAGGTTCAATGAAAACAAACCTTCTATAATCTTCTGGTTCCCTTTTGCTTTCTTCTTTAGTCCTTTCTACAAACTCATCAACTTTCACATGTGCACTTTTTATGACTTTCTAAGTAGACAAGTTCAAACATCTATATGCTCTACTTTTGCAAGATTATCCCAAAAATATTCTTTCATCACTTTTTACATCAAATTTGCCTTTTCTCGATTCTTTTGAAATGTAACATTTACTTCCAAATACTTTTAGATAACTTACATTAGATTTATAGCCATACCATAGCTCATATGGAGTTTTGAATAACTCTATTTTAAGCTGTACTCGGTTCAAGGTATGAACTGCAATGCTGACAACTTCCTTCCAGTATTTGATAGCAATGTTCTTTTCAATCATTAAGGTTCTTGCACAATCCATGATAGATATGTTCCTCCTTTCAGCTATTCCATTTTGTTTAGGAGTTCCAAGGGCTGATACCCGTCTTTTGATTCCTCTCTCAATGCAAAAGTTATTGAACTCATGTGAAATGAACTCTCCACCTCTGTCTAACCTCAAGCATTTTAATCTTTTTCCTATTTCCTTTTCGAATCTAGCCAAATACCATTTGAATTTCTCAAATGCTTCTGATTTGTTCTTTACATACATGATAGTCATCATTCTTGAGTAATCATCAACAAAAAGAATGAATAACTTTTCTCCAGTATAGCTTTCAATTCCAATGGGTCCACATAAATTAGTATGCACAATATTTAATATATCTTCTGACTAATAGTTTCTACCTTTAAAACTAGTCTTTCCCATTTTACCAATCTGACAATTTTTGCATAGACCGACCTCAGGTTTCTTTATATTTGGAATGCCTCTTACTTTCTTGAATTTTCTTATCTTCGCCAAGTTATCAAAATTTACATGACACAACCTTTTATGCCATAACCAACTTTCTTCAATTTGAACAATAAAATATGAACATTAACCAAGTTCAAGATAGAATAAGTTACTTTTTGTTTGTGTGCCTGATCCAATCAGTTTTCCTTTGCCATTTAGTAATCTTTCTTTCCCATGCATGAATTCTACTTTAAATCCATTATTGAGTAGCTGTGCCACACTCAATAGATTATGCTTTAGCCCTTCTACCCAATAGGCATTATCACATATAAGTTCTTTGGTTAGAGATATTCTTCCTCTTCTTTTTATACAACAAGGTTCATTGTTACCAAATCTTACACTGCCACCATCATAGTCTTCAAAGTACTCAAACTTAGTTTTATCACCAGTCATGTGATGAGAACAACCACTATCTATGATCCATGTATCATTTTTGCTCATCTGAGAAATGAGTTTCATTTTCTCATCATTATCATACTCATCTTTCATAGCAATGTAGAAAATTTCATCTTCTTCTTCATCATTAGAATCATTAGAATCTTTACCCGTAAAACATGTTTTCTTACCTTTATTCTTGAATGATTTGAAGTCTTTCTTGCCATTGTACTTGTAATCTTTCTTCTCATCTTTGTTCTGCTTGTTTGGGCACCTAGCAGCAATATGACCAATTTCTTCACATGAAAAACATATTAGAGGAACTTTACCTTTATATTTTCCTCTACCTCTAGAATATTTTCTTGCTAGTAGAGTTTCAATCACCTCAAGATCACTGTCTGAACTTTGGTCTGATTCATCTTCACTTCCTGACTGAGATTCCTTTTTCTTTTTACTTTTCTCCTTGAGTGAAAGCTTGGCTTCAAATTCTGATTCAATGTTTTTAGAAGCTGGAACATAGTTGTCAAAGTTGTCTAGTTCAAATGCAGTTAATCTTCCAACTATGGACTCTAGATTTATCTTATGATTTGTTTCACATCTTCTTTCTTGAATTGTAGAAACTCTGATTGCATAAATGGGTAGTAGAGTTCTAAGAACTTTACTTATAATTGTCTCCTCTTTGATATCTCCTCCAGATGCTTTGATTTCACTGACACATGCTTTAACTCTTTCAACATATTTTGCAATGTTTTCATCCTCTCTCATCCTCATCTAATCAAATTGTCCTATTAGACTTTCTACTTTGGCTCTTCTTATATTATCATCTCCTCCACAGATTTGTTTCATCTTTTTCCACATTTCAAAAGTAGATTTGTAGTCCTTGATGTCATCAAATTCTTCATAACTCAGAGCAGATGCTATATCTATCATCATAATGTTGTGGGTCTTCTTTTTAACAATATCATTGACAGATAGTGTACTAGCCAATTCTGCATAATTTTTGTCAAGGTATTTTAGTCTTGTATCTCCAATAGAAGCTAGATGAAGTCTCATCAACCCTTGCCATGCTGAGAAGTTGTCCCTATTAAGTGTTGGAATTTCTCTCTTATAAGACATCTTGATCTTTGGCTTAAATCCTTGAAATATTGTCCTACAAGCACCAAAGGCTTTGATACCAATTGTTGAAAATATAGATGAAGTAAATGAGAGGGGAGGGGTGAATCAGTTACCACAAAAACAATTCCAAAAATCCCTTAGATGTCTATAATATTTACTTACTATTGATACTTGGTAAATAGTGTAGGAATACTATAACTTGGTAGGTTAACTAATTACTGATCATCTAGCATTCATAGCTATTATTATGCTTGCAAAGGTTTAAATAAATGAACACAAGAGACATGAGATTTAATGTAGAAACCCAATATGGGAAAAACCACCAAGTAACTAGTCACCAATTTTCACTTTTCTGAAGTGAGCCCTGTTAGGAGCCAACCTTGTTAAAGGTTACAATGCACACTATTAGGTGTGACCTTGTTAGAGGATTTAATGACCCTGTCAGGAGTGGCCTAGTTAGAGGTCTTTAGAACAATTCAATTGAACTATCACCTTGTTAGAGGATTTACAAAATGGCTATTAAACCAACTCTGTTAAGAGATTCTAGATTCACTGTTACAATTATTAGAAAGCAACAATGAGTTGAACTGAATGATATGAAACTTATCTTTTGCTGATTACAGATCTCTATTTTGCTTTACTGGATCCTTACTAGTCAAATACAACTTTGTAGCTCCTCCAAGATATCTACTCCTTCATTAGAATTTGCTCAATATTTGCTTATTCTATCTTCATCCATATACTAACACACACTTTAATTTAGAACTTGAACATCTAAATATATACCTTTCAAATTATCAAGTCAGCTCAAATATAAGTTACAACAACAATAAAAACATTACATCAGTCGGCTGCATGAAACAATTAAACTTAATATCAAAACAATAAAATCCTTCGCTGGGTGACCCAGCTCAGTGATCACTGCTCCAGAATGGTTTTCTAGTGTTAACCAAGTGAGGCTCAATAAACACTGCAAACCCTACAAAAATTCTTTGGAGACCGAGTGAACTCGGTTAGCATTGACCTTCCTTTGCTAACCTTTTGAGCTCTGTAGAAGCTAACTCTCTACCACATTTCCTTTGATAACTAAGTGAGTTCAATAGACATTAACTTTTCTTTGTTAACCTTGGGAGCTCGGTTAACACTAACTTTTTGCTACAAAATCCTTTGATGCCCGAGTGAGCTCGGTAAACATTAACTTTCTTCATTAACCTTGGGAGATTGGTTAACAATAACTTTCTACTATAAAATCCTTTGATGCCCGAATGAGCTCGCTAAACATTAACTTTTTTTCATTAACCTTGGGAGCTCAGTTAACGCTAACTTTTTGCTACAATATCCTTTGATGCCCGAGTGAGCTCGGCTAACATTAACTTTCTGCTACAAAATCCTTTGATGCTCGATTGAGCTTGGTAAACATTAACTTTTCTTTCTTAATCATGAGAGCTCAGTTAAAACTATAAATTGCTTTGTTGATCATCTGAGCTCAGTAGACTCTGTCTGATGACTGGTATGACATTTGTGTAACATCAAAGACAATACACAATTAAAAATTCTATCCAACAGAATTCCACCTACTTTTTCAATAAGATTTAAAATAGTATAAAAGTCTCCACCTATTAAAAATAGACTATCCTTAAAATTGTTTGTAAATATGCTAATATCTTCCAAAACTACTTTTTTGCCCCAGATTACTAACTAGGTCGTAGACATTAATAAGAATAAATTTAAGGTCTAATTTCATACTCTAGACACTACCACTAATCCAATTATTACTAATGTTTAGAATATCTATGGAAACCATCCTAGGGGTCCAACAAAGACCTAAACCCCCTAGAGCCCCTAATGACTCTTGAAAGATAGAATTCCAAAGACCTAGCATCTTGTCTAGTTTAATTCCTTCTAACTTATTTAATTTTGTTTCCTCATTAAAATGATTTTAGAATTGAAATATATAAGGCTTTGTTTTAGTAACCATTTTCTACTAGGTGCATTTAAACCCCTAGCATTCCATGTACTAATCTTCATGACTCCTCAGGAAGGCACTTCCCCTTCCCATTGTTAAGTAACTGATCTATCTTTTGTTTTTCTTTACTGAGCCCATGTACTTCCCTAAGTTTCTTTAAGGATCTCCTTCCTCTTTAATGTTTCACTTTGCCGCATTTGGGTGAATTTAGACCTTCCTAGTTCATTTAAATCCCAAGTTTTTCTAAGTTTATTTTTGTGTTTTGAACAATAGTAATCTTATTACAAGATTTCCTTTCAGCTTCTTCATTTTTGAGTTCTTTTATTATCTGATTTATTAGACTAGGCTGATTTTCAAACTCTGTATCTAAGCCTACTTTGTTGTCATTACTCATAACTTTATCCTTTTGCTTTGTAACTATTCCATTTCCACTTATCTAAGATTAACTCTTGTCATTATCCTCTTTCTTAATGTTTAGTAGATCTCTTCTTAAATCTTCATAGGTGTAGTTGTTTCCTCCTAATTTAAGAATTTTTTGAATTAAGTCTTCTCTTTGAGCTTTAATGCTTTCATCAATATTCTCAAAGCTGAATACTTGAACTAATTCATTAGTTAATAGATCAATGCTATCTTATTCTAATTTTGATGTGCTCAAGATCACCACTTTTGTGTACAAAATAATATCCTTATTCAAGAGATCATGGAGTTCTTTTGAAAGAGATTTCTCTACTTTCTTTTCACTGATATCCTTACCCTTTTTATTGCTAAATAGGGTAAATGGTGAACTTATTAAGGCTACTAGAGTCTAAAAAAAATTGAATAACCTATAAGAGGCATCTTTGATCAGAGTTACACCCTCGTCCTCTAATACATGTAACTAGAAATGTACCATTTTCCTCTCGTCCTTTTAGATTTTATATTCCTCTTCATTTTTTGAATTTAATTCAATTAACAATGAATTCTCTATGTCCTCTATATTGTCCTTTTCATTGTCATGTGTTGCCTCTACTTTCTATGGTGCTGAAATTAGTCTATCTTTGTCTTCTTTGCATGTAGGACTTAAATTATTCTCTATAGAAACTCTGTTAAGAGAAGGATTTAGATCCTGATGCTTAGTGGAAATGCGGTTAGACTTATCTATTCTTATTTCTTTAAATGCCAACTGTTCTTGAGAGTTCTATAAATTTATGTTCCCACTGAATTCCATGACTTTACCTTCTTCTGTTGACTTACTCTTGTTAGAATCTGAAAAGATTAATAACCCAGAAAACTAGTGCAAAGAAAAAATATCTAAACTATGAATGCAAATGATACAAAATCAAAATAGCATCATAGAGTTAGTCTCCAAGACAGTAATGCAAATTTTGAAAGAACAATAACATTAAGAGGATGCAAAAACAAGATATGCAAATACAAGCCAGGTAGCATGCTTATATAGGCTAGGAAGAGGGAGGAGGTGGCAACACCAACCAATGAGGAGCAACCATCTATTAGACTAAAGATAGCAAAGTATCTTCCCAAGATAGCTAATGGATGCTCACATGTAGGAAGGTGACACCTCACAACCATTCACCTAATAAGACATGCTTTATTAACCTAAGCGAGATTATTAAAAGTGTAGGAAAAACCTATCAAAATAGGAAAAATAAAAAACTACACTAACACCCCCCCATAAGTGAAGCTCAGGTGGATGTAGAAGCGGGTCCCGGCAAGTCAAGCCTGATGAGGTACCCATGTACATAAAATTTCCCCAAAAGAGAGAGAAAAGAGACTTCCCAAAGAAAATTAGGACTCCAAGTGAGAGGAAGCAGCCCCCCCCCCCAAAAGATGAAGCATCCCATACCCCTAGCAAAGCTTGCAAATTTTGTCTGATAGATCCACTTACATCGAGCAATTTTTCTTCCCTTAGAAAAAGGGACAAGATCCCAAGTGTGGTTCCTCATCAAGGAACTATACTCTTCCTGCATAGCTGTATCCCACTCAGAAATACCTGAAGTCTCATGAAAGGACTATGGATTTGAGGTAGTAGCAATGAAGATATGTAGAGCATCCTAGAATTGTGAACGAGTCTACTTGGTGTCTGATGGATCTCCAACCCAATCACCTGCAAACTGCAAGGTCTGTCTAGCCCAAAGTGGACCAAAAGATGGAGAATCTACAGAAGAATCATCAACCTGTAAATGATGACTAGGAGAGGAAGGAGGTGAGTCCTCTAAATCACTCTCTGCATCAAAAGTGGAGGTAGAAGACTGCTCAAGTGAATCTGACCCATTAGAAGATCTATCATGTATTCCAAGTGACTCCAATGTCAATGTAGAAGGCAACCCTGTGACCATGCTCTGCTGGTTAAGCTAATGCAAGTAGTGGAAGTTAAGATGGCCAAACCGCTCATGCCATAATCTTCTCACATCATTAGAGTGAGTGAGTGAAACAGTCAAAGGAGGATCAGGAACAAAGTGAGAAAACATATAGAGTCGTGACTGATGATCTTCTCTCCCAACTACAACTGTAGAATCATTGTGAACCTCACATATCTCCACTAAACTAGGAGTGAACTCAACCTGCTTGCCTAAACTTGTGTGAGTCATCTGGTATACCAATAGGAGATTAGTTGACATTGAGGGTACACAAGGAACATCATGGAATGTCCCATCCCCCACATCAACAGACCCTCTCCCACACACCTCAACAGGAGTGTTATCACCCATCAACATAGAAGGCATAGTACATGGCTCTAAGGATGCAATTTCTTCCTTAGATAAAGCCATGTGGTGTGAAGTACCCGAATCAAGTACCCAAGTGGATGGTGAGGAAGAAACTGCAAAAAGAGCCTTGCCTTTTCCTTTCCCCTTGCTATTTTCTTTTTCTTTGTTAGACCCTTCAGTAGAACTTTGTTTGATAGACTCAGGAACATTGATATTATTCTTCTCAAGAATGTACCTCAAGTGATCAAGTTGTTTCTGCAAACATTTATGTTCATCATGACCAGGTCTTTTACAATAGGCACATTTGACCCTTTCTTTCTTAGGCTTATCGCCCTTGGAAGATGGTGTATCAATAGTTTCTTTTGAAGAAACCAGCATCTGATCCTTCTTCTCCTTGCTATTCTTTTGTTTCTTGTCCTTACTATTGATGTTACTACTTTGTCCTTGTTTTTCTTTTGTGCCTTGGTTGGCATCCAAGGCATGTGACTTAGAGGACTTAAGAGTGCCCATCTAGATTAGCTTGTCTTGTTCTTGAGTGATATTGACAGCAAAATCATCTAAAGATGGCATGGTGAATTAAGTACCAAGTGCACCCTTAGTAGCATAGAAGGTAGAGACAAATACAAAATATTCTAACTTAGCTTAGAGAGAATACTAAGAATTAGTTGTTCATCTTTCTTTTCAATTCCACATTATTTTAACTCCAGCCTTAGTGATTTCAATTTGGTGAAGAAATCTTGGATTGTATTAAAATTGCCTGGACTCAAACTAATTAATTCATTTTCTAACACATGACCCCTCATTGAATCTTGTGTGCCAAATAATGTTTCTAGCTTTGTCCATACTTCATTTGGTGTATCCAAAGACTCAATGTGAAATAGCAAGTTAGGAGAAACAGACAAACACAATGTTCCATATGCCTCATCACATTTGTTAAACCACTTAGGCTTATCTTCATCTTTAGCAAGTTCAGTTTCAAGTCCCATAGTTATCCTATTTAATCCAGCTTTCCTTAAGTGAATTATCATGCATGATTTCCACTCAGAGTAATTGTATGGAGTTAGGATGGGCATATTTTTTTGATCCATGATGAAGGAATGCAAAGAAATGCTAAAAGGAAGAGAACCTAGCCACGACAATGCCCCCCCTTTTTACTCAATCAAAGAAAACCCCCACCCCCCCAAAGAAATATGATTTGGCACTTTATTTTAGTGCATTTACAACTACCACTAGAAAGAGATACTTAGTGGTCTTGATTTCAATGCATTACAAACCCTCATGAAGAGCATATGCTAAAAGTGAAACTTGGGCACAATAATCAAGGAAACAAATAGCACCACTGTGATCTACTCAAAAAATTATGCACTTTCAAAAGAAGAATTGTCTCGATACGAGGTCGTATGAGAAAGTTATGATCCTCCGAAGTTTCCAAAATGAGAACTATGCACAGTCGCGGCTGAGAATTTGCAATTTCTAAAGAATTCATGCATGAAAATCAAAAAATAACTCCGCTAGGGGATAGAGCACAAAAAAAAAGCCAAGTTCATAACAAGAATCATCAAAATTGGAGTCCGTATGAGCAAGAATGAGACATTTGAAAACTACATTCAAATCTGCGGTTGCCAACGGAGAGGGGTATGGCTGTAGCTTTGCATGCTCGATTCTGAAAAATATACAGCTTGCATGCAAAATCTAAAAGATACCCAGATGATTTTTCGGGGCTGCAAACAAAACCCAAAAAGCATTTTTCTTGCTGATGAACAGAAGATGTTGCTGTAGTTTAAATTAGATGCCTTTAACAGTAAAAAATGGCTCCAAAAATTAGAAAATGACCCTAGCAACCAAAATATGACATGCAAATGCTGGATCAAATTCTTAAGTCCATCAATGGTATGCTGGAACCTGCAAAACTAATTGAAAACTCCAAATATGCAAGTTGGTTGTCAGATTTGGGATTGAAACCCCAGAGAAAAACCATTTTTGTCAAAACTTTTCTGATTCTCAAGATCATCCAAAGATGCAAGAGAAGAGCATACTTCATTTTAAAAAAAAATACAATAAAGTTTATTTGCCCCTGCTGAATCTCTCAAATAAGGAAACTAAAATCTACCCTTGCACATAGAAAAACTCTGATACCATGTTAGAATCTGAAAAGATTAATAACCTAGAAAACTAGTGCAAAGAGTAAATATCTAAACTATGAATGCAAATGATACAAAATCAAAATAGCATCGTAGAGTTAGTCTCCAAGAGAGTAATGCAAATGCTGGAAGCAAAATAGCATTAAGAGGATGCAAAAACAAGAGATGCAAATACAAGCCAGGTAGCATGCTTATATAGGCTAGGAAGAGGGAGGAGGTGGCAACACCAACCAATGAGGAGCAACCATCTATTAGACTAAAGATAGCAAAGTATCTTCCCAAGATAGCTAATGGATGCTCACATGTAGGAGGTGACACCTCACAACCATTCACCTAATAAGACATGCTTTATTAACCTAAGTGAGATTATTAAAAGTGTAGGAAAAACCTATCAAAATAGGAAAAATAAAAAACTACACTAACAACTCTGTCCTATACTACTTTTTTTGACTTTTTCTTTCCTTTAGATCTCTATTTTCCTATAGAATTATCCTCTTTTGTCAATCTTGGGCTCTTCTTATGATCAACCACTATGACTGATTTAAGCTTACCTTTACTTGCTGATGTTTCCCCTACGCTTCCACTAGTTGTCCTTTCTGTGCAATAATGTTCTATATGGAACTCAAACTTCTCATGAGGGAGTGTGGAAGTGTTCTAATCTAGAATCCTTTGGTTGATTCCCTTTTTCCTAATTCTCATCATTAGGAACTTGTTGTTGAAATATGAAGTGAGAGGCAGTGTCTTAAATCTGATCTTACTATTGTTGTTTAATCTTATAATTTCTGATATTTTAGCCTCAAAAGTTTGCAGTTTTAGATCATATGTAGCTTTGTTTGTTATTACCTTCCTCTGCATCTGCAGTGATTGATTAAACTTGGTTTTGATGAGCATTTTAACATTATGGCAATACTTAAAAGAGGAGTCAATGCCTATTATCTCTCCCAAAGAAGATCCTAAAGACCTAAGAATGTCTATTTGGAGAAGCTCTCAGGGTAGAGATTTTATATTAAACCCGGTTGGTAACATGAAATTTAACACTTCTTCTCTAACATTCAGAAGCCATTCTATAAATTTAATAGCATGACCTTTGAAAAAGAACTCAGACACCAAAATAAGTTCTTTTTAAACAAATTCATCCATATAATGTAGATATAGAATTATGTCTAAAAAGTGAGAGATACTTACCTACTCTTTGTAGTTTTCCTCTACCCAGTTAGAGAGATGGAGTAAATCTTTCTTGGAGCCATTCCAAACTGCAAAGATTCTAACCTTTTGACAATCAATCTATTATCTTCAATTTCCTCATTGGTGATAAATATAGAATTATCTTTAGATGTTGATAGAGTTTGAGAACTAGGATATCTCCTAGGTTTTGAAGGAGCAAGAGGAGCCTCGACCATAAGATGATGATGGGGAGGAATATAAGAGCTCAAAGATGTATTAGAAAAAGAAGGATTAGACCCTAACCTATTAGAGTGATGTGTATCTGAAGGCATAGACATACCTAATCTTATTGGTTTTGGGAGGATAAGTTAGGACCAACAAGCTTAGTTAGGTTAAAAACCCTAAACTAATTTTCCAGACTACCAATGGTGAAGATCAGATGGGGTCTAAATAAACTTGATAAGCCTGAATAATTTTGAAGAGATTTGACCTTGGAGCACTTAACCTTAGGTGTATAGATTATCTACCCATTTGATGCCTTTTGTTGTATACTTGTTCCAATTTGACTAGGATGGCCCTGGTTTTCTTTCTCCTCAAATTTCTCCAAGATGGAAAATTTGTTTGCCATCTTGACCACATAATCAAATCTTGTTGAATCTTGGATAGTTAAGGAATATCGATGTCTAAAGTGGTTCTTAGTGTTTGCTCTTGAATTTCTACTAGTCCACAGAAGCAATCTAGGGTTTTTATTTTTATTTCTATGATAAATCGACTGCTCTACTTTTTTTTCTTTTCTGTAAAAGTTTTCCATTTTTTATCATTGATACTTAAGAATTATTTGATAAATATGAATCACTACCATTATTATAGAATTAATAGTCTAATACATAGCACTAAATTTTATGAGTTAAAATGTACTCATGGAGATCTAGCATCCATTACTTGCATTTTAACAAATTTCTAGTAATTTGAATAAATCAAAAATTTAAATTCACATATTTTGGAAAAAATAAAATGGAATAGAGTTTATAAATTCTTTCCCAAAAACCTGAAAGATATATATATATAGGGGAGCTTCTAAAAGTTTTCATTACAATTGAAGAAAAAGGTAAATGTTTCAACCTACCTATGAACAACCAAAGTTAAATTTAAACCAGTCATTAGTAGAGCAGATAGAATAGTTTTGGCCCTATTACTAAAAATTCATTATATCAACTTTGGATAGAAAATCATTTTTTTAAAATTTGGTCAAGCAAGAAAGAGCATGAACTTGTACAATAAAGAAGCAAGAAGATCATAAAAGTAACATCAAGTCAAAACAACTCTCCAAAAAGAATTAACTAGAGGTGAACTCAAAGGCTTTTCAAAGGATTTGTTGAAGTTGATGAAAGATCAACCCCACAACTCCCGAGAATCACCTACTTTGAAACACCTATCACAATGAAAGAGAGAATTTAAAAGCTATAAAGACATGATTTTCCAAATCCATAATATGACATTCTTGATGAGAAAAAAGAGAAATTTCTATTATCAAAAGTGAATTGGTTAATTATAGAGAGATCATCCTTATAAAGGAGACCGAAACCCAAAAAAGGTCTAACCTAGATTACATCATAATAATTAATAAAAGAATTAATTATTAGATGCCTAAAGTTTAGCTTAAGAAAACCAGTGTCAATTAGGAAATATCTAAATACTCTAACACTTAGGGAGTTGGTAAAAACTTAGAACTACTATTAAAAGTAGAATTGGGTCTTGGCAACAAAGTCTAATGAAGTACCTAAGCACAACCAAATATCTCAAGAATAGAATAGCAACATGAAGATCTAGAGCTCTAATACCATGTTGAAGTTGATGAAATATCAACCCCACAACTCCCAAGAATCACCTACATGCAAATACCTATCACAAAGAAAGCGAAGAAAAAATATATGGAGGCTAGAATTGTTAGATCTATAGATGAGAAATTCTTAATGAGAAAAAAGAGAAATTACTATTATCAAAAGTGAATTGGTTAATTAGAAAGAGAGATCATCCTTATAAAGGAGATTGAAACTCAAAAAAATTTAACCTAGGTTTCATCATAATAATTAATACAATGATTAATTATTAGATGCTTAAAGTTTAGGTTAAGAAAAATAGAGTTAATTAAGAAAGATCTAATTACTCTAATAGGATCCACATCTAAAGGGATATAGGGTCTTTACCTTCTAGATTTAATTTTGAAAATGGAGAGGTTTAGGTGAGAACCTCAAACCAAAAACAAGAGAACACCCATTTCTCTAGAGAAATGAGGGATGAGAAATAGGAAAAATGAAGGAAACCAACATAAGAAACTTGAACCCTAACCACTAGAAAAGGTTAAAAAAAACCTCCAATACTCAAGAAAAAAGTCAAGGTTCAGCAAGAAGCAAAACTAAAAACCCTAGAAACTACAAAGAGAAGAAAACCATTTCTAACATGAGTGAGAAAATAGTCAACCAATGGGAAAAAACCAGTTATAATCAAACCCACCACACATCTACTATATGAGGAGAGAGAGCACCTATTAGGTTTAAACCTCAGATGTAGTGCCTACCCCTCATTTACATTTCTTTTATCATTGTCGAACTCTTTTAGGCCAATTTTATGTTTGATGATTAGTAGCACCATTTTGAGATTATTAGACATTGTTTTAGATTAAGTTGATATATGATGACATTACTTGGTACTCTATACTTCATGTATGCATGATTATTATCACAGTGTTTTTTAGTTATTGATGATGTTTAGTCAGATGGATCATTCTGTATGTCTTTTCTTATGGATACTTAACCCATACTACATGTGTATGGTGTGCATGGTTGTTTTCTTTATGTATGACATTTCTGATATGGTTAAGGAAGGGAGTCGTAGTCACCTGCTAGTCAGGATCTACACAATGCACAACTTCCTACCATTGCCTGTTTATCTTAGTATATCTTATGTTTGTACATGCATGGATTTAATGTAGGTTGCAGGTACCAGGTATCGAGTTCCCTGAATTGCCAGGATGAGTGTACCCTATCACATTATCTCAATGGTTAAGAGAGGGGAGACAAAATCTTAAGTCCAAATCCTAAACCTTTAAGCCATTTGTCCTAGAAAAATAGGACAAGTATTTGAGTTGTGTACCCTCCGAATGCATTGGATGATGTTAATTCAAGATTCTAACACCTTAGTTTGATTTTATGTGTTTTTCTATGATGGGTTTTTTGTATTTTACCTTATGGGTCTTTCATGAATTTTCTATTAGTTAAATCTAATTAAAAGATTAACTTAATGATTTAATTTAATGGAAAATTATTATGATATTTTAATACTTAATTATATTTAATTAATTGGAAAATTAATTAAATAAAAAGAATTAAATTTTAAGATAAAAGTTATAAGTATAAATTTGGAACGTGATAATATTAATTTAATTTAATAATAATATATTTAGAGTTCATTTTTAAATAAATGCTAAATAATGTTATTATTTAAGTTAATAAATAGTTATCAAATTTAATATTCAGAAATAAATTTCGAAGTGGAAAAAGAAATTAATTTATTAAAAATTTCATGATCACATGATACATGCATGAGATTAAATTTAATAAATTAATTTTAAAATAGTTAAGAGAAAATTAAATAAAGTAATTTAATTAATTAATGAGTATGCATGGAAAAGATAAAAGAAAGATAAATAAAAGTTAATAATTAGTTAAGGGTTGTGAGCAAGAAATTCTCTAGAGTGAATTCACAATTAGTGCCCCAATTTAAGGAGAGAACCCTTTATCACAATTAGCGGGTTCATTTATCAACAACGTGAATTTTGGAAGAAAATTTGGATGTGAATTGTGGAAGAAAATTTTGGAAGGGAAATTTACAGAAAATTGTTAGAAAGAAGTTCTTGGAGACAAGCAAATTCTCTTGCAAATCTTCTAGGCATTGTGATTTTAGCATCAGAACCAAGTAGGTTCTTGAGTTTTGTTCATCCAATTAAAATAATGTTGTTTAGATAACCTCATCTTCTTCACATCTATTGAATGGCTATCTAGATATTTCTTGGGATGGGTGCTTTCAATTCTATGAATTTCCAGTATGCATGTTAATGTTTTTGTATATGTAGAGGTTGAAAATTCTTAGAAAACCTTGTCCATAAATTTTGCAAATTAGATATTAAACTAGGGAGGGTTTGAGATTGAAAAGAAAATTTAATTTAGAAATTAGAATGGTTAATTGAATCTTCCTATAAGATAATTTGGAAAAGACTTGAAATTGAAAATGAAAATTTTAAAATTGGAAATTCAAATGGTTGATTATACGCTTCCTATAAGACTCAAATTACAATTGATTATATATATATATATATATATATATTTATATTGGGGAAGTATTTTTGTAAAAAAAATTATGAATTTTATATTTTATAAAATTTAAAGAGAGTAATTGTTTTGTGTTTTTAAATGGGTGGGAGGGGGAGGATTGTTTAAAAAATTTAATATATAAAAAGAAATAAAAAAAATTATGGGGGGTAGGTGGGGCCACCACCCCAACACCTCCCAACACCCTTGGCCAGCAACATACTTGCTATCATAGGTACTGTGTCTACCATCGTAGGCCCTACGATAGCATTGAAGCTAATAACTTTATTAAAAAGGTAGGAATGGTAAGTTATGTTTATTTTTAATTTAATTTAATTATGTTATTTAATAGGTATTAAATATTAAATTTTTAATTAATATTAATTTTGTTAATTAAATTTTATAAATATTAAATATTAAGTTTATAATTATAATTAATTTTACTAAATAATATTTATAAATGTTAAATATTAATTTTATTTTTTTAAATCGGTGAATGACCAAGACCTTGATTAATTTCATAGAAATTGAAAAAGTTTACAATAGCTTAACTTCACTCAAGTAAGCACTGGTAGGAAAGAACATAGAAGAAAAACTCTAGTTTAGCCTGGGACAAATGCCCTATATTATTACAATTTTAAAAGAGGCATACCCCAGTGAATATATTAATTGTAAATTGTTTTACAAAATTAAGGGAGAAAACCCCTTTTAAAAGTCTACATCACATCTGAAAGTTATGCAAATACAAAGCTTTGTCATATTGATAATGTTCATATTCTTGGTGTAAAAGATTCTTCACCATCAAATGATACTTTCTTCAAATTGGGCTAGGTAAAAAACATGTTAGCAAACAAGCAAAACAATAAAAAAGAATATCTATTCACCAGATAATATGGAGACAATTTCCATACCTTGGTAATAAAAGTCAATTTAATATTACCCAATCTAAAAGATACTAACTTGGAGCACTTACCAAAGAGATTATGAAACAAGTACAAACATACATGATATATTATCAAAACACTTCCCATTAGAATAATCTAAAGCTATGAAAATAATAAAGATAGGTAAAAACCTTAATAAAGAAACTACAAGTAAAATATATTCTTAATCCTTCTAAATCTGAAACCAACTAAGAAAGGAATAAAAACTGATAGCCCTATCCTACCAATTTCATTGATTTATCTATCTCAAAGGAGGGAAGCCCCTTCATTTCGAAACCAATTGAAGCAATAGTAGCCATCCTACAATCTACTAAATATAACATACATTATGACGACTTAATCATAAATGGTTACCCTCAGTGTCATAATCAAATATATAGAACTATTCTTCTTGCTTACTATAGTAGCAAGCTTATTCTCATCATTATCAGAGAGAGGACTCCAATCTTTCCCTTCCAAAACATAAAACTAATGAAAAAACTCTCGCGATAGGAAGACATTCAAATTGACAATTCTTGATGAAACAACTAAATCATGATAAATATTAAATATATAGAGTAGTCTATACATTAGTATAATTGAAAAAGTGATTAAAGACTTAGTCGAAAGTAGCTTTACTCATAACTACCTAGTAAAATACTAGATGGTCATGAATTAGTTAACAGAGCCCCAAAACTACTTACTATAGTGTACCATTGAAACAAATTTGAAAATGGAAATTAACTTCCCACTGTTACTAATTAGCAAATTAACTTTCTATCTTCCAATTAGATGAGACAAATGCTCAAAAATGAATCAAGGGAGAAGCGTAAAAACTAGATTAGGAATTGATTAAAATATGGAGCCTACATCCAAATTAGTATCAAAAAGAGGACTCCAATCTTTCCCTACCCAAACATAAAACTAATGAAAACACTCTCCCGATAGGAAGACATTCAAACTGATAATGCCTGATGAAACAACTGAATCATGATAAAAAATAACTATATAGACCAATCTATACATCACCATAATTGAAAAAGTGATTAAAGTCTTAGTCGAAATTAGCTTTACTCATAACTACCCAATAAAATACTAGATGATCATGAATTAGTTAATAGAGCCCCAATATTGCTTACTGTAGCATACCATTGAAACAAATCTAAAAATGGAAATTAACTTCCCACCATTACTAATTGGCAAATTAACTTTCTGCCATTCAATTACATGAGACAAAAGCTCAAAAAATGAAACAACGGAATGATTAAAATATGGAGCCCACATCTAAATTAGTATAACTTGCTATGTTGATTATATAAGTTTCTTTACATAAACAATGATATGCAGACAAAATCCAAAATATCTATCAGTCTTTAATACATATACCTAAACCTACTAATTGTAGATATAACCCTAGTCAATATGTGATAAGAAAAGTCCAAATAACTGTCTAGAAACCAAAAAGTAGTTGAGATCCCATCCATTCACAAACCCTACCTTAGAAACACAATAATGACTTTAGAAATGTCATTAGGGTTCTCCACCTAGAAATTTGGGGGGAGCTCGAAACCCTTCATTCTGCTTGTCTTATCTACATTGGGGATACATAATATGAGGGCTTCCAGGTTATCAAATGAGACTCCAAGGTGAATATATACATGAAATATGTTGAGATACTCCATCAACCAAACCATATTAACTTCAACTACAATGACCCTCTAGTATAGAAGAAATCTAATAGCTATCTCCATTTTAGGCCACTGGGTATAGAATTTAAGGCTCTCCTAGATAATCAAAGAGGTTTGATGGTATGCCATGTCTAGCTCAGAGGAATCTAGAGTGGAAGCCATGTATCTCTCAGGAAGCAGAATCCTTAGTTTGTTATCGATGCTCCTAACTGCATTTTCTAGCCCCTTGCACCATGTGGCTTGAAAAATGTCATTGTAGAGTTGAATTATCAGGTCATGGTCTACCTTTGCTTCGGCTAAAAAACTAATAAAGGATCCAATAATGTTGTTGTTGGTCCGCCAGATATAACTATAATAAAAAATGCCTTAACTAATCACCCTCCCCACTGCAATCCTTGACATGTTGTCTAAAGGATTTAGGATCCTATTATAGGATTTGGTTTCATAGGGCCATGAAAAGCCATAGTTCTATCTTCTTTAGTGTGAAAAACCATAATGTTTGAATCCATAGTCAGTAAGAGGAAATGTGACTAGTTTGGAAGTAAAGCAATCCCATAAAAACTTGTCACAGATGGGTCTAGAAGCAACTGGCGCACCTCATCATGGTACTAACACCATCAAACCAAGTCACATAGGAAACAAAGGGTTAATGATAAATATTTATCAAGAATCCCATCATGAATTGATAAGATTAGACAATAGCACCTATTCCAATTCCTAGCTCTATAATACCTAAGTAATAGCACTCATAAACCTATGGCAGCGACAGTCTTGCAATATCATAATTAATTATGGGTACTAATTTCATAATTCAAAAGAGTAACTTATAACCTATGTTATTAATACATTGCACATATACTAATGGAATAAGATTATTGATTATAATCTAGGGAATAAAATTAGATAAATGAGTCCTCAACTAGATGAATGTTAACACCATCAGCCCCTTTATTTGCTAGCTAATTTTCTTTCAAGTTGCCTTCATGATAAATATGAAAAATTTGGTAATCCTCACAATGATCAAGAAGCTCAAGGAAAAAATCTAGTCTAGAGTTGATGACCTAGTTAGGGGTAGATCACTTCCTTATAGCATTTAGTCACCTTCAATAACCACTTTGGTAATCCCAACCTCCAAACACAAATGCAAACTTGATTCCAATGCATCTAGTTTGGCCAAGTTATTAGAGGTGGGCCTAATGGCCATCACCTTTTCTGCTAACCATTTACCAGAATCATTGTTGATGATGCAAACAATTCCTGCTATACCAGGATTACCATGAGCTACTCCATCAAAATTGAGTTTGGTCCATCCCATTAGGGGTTAATCAGGTTGACCCAATTCTTTTTCATAAGCCAATCCCAGAAAGAGAAGGAGCCTTCTTCTTTCATACATTTTCTAAGATGAGAGTTAGTGACTTCCATGATACTAGCCTCAATTTTTAAGATTAGCTCCTCAAACTTCAATTCAGAATCTTGAAAAGTGTGTTGATTCATTTCCTTCCAAATCTCCCAAGATACAATTAACGAACAAATATTCCAAATTTTTCTATAAACATCCTTAACCAAGTTGTTGGACTAGCTAATAAGAAGATCCCTATAGGTATTTTGGAAAGGTGAAGACCAACCCAATTTAAATCTTAGCCATTCTCAACAATTTAGTGAATAAGGACACCTATAAATAAAGTGGTTAAGGTCGTCATAATTCTTTTTACATAGCAAGCATCTAGAAGGACCATGTATTCCAAATTTTCTTAGCCTCTTAGTAGTTAAGATCTTATTTTGGAAGGCTAACCATAGGAAGAATCCAGCCTTAGGGAGACATGCCCCATCCCAACATAGCTTGAGCATGATATCGATACTATCCTAGCTTTGAGAGTAGAGTATAGCTTTTAACCATCTTTTACTCTATAATTTCCATCACTGGTAGCTATCGAAATAAGAGTATCCAATTTTTCTGACTGCTTGACTACCTTATTAGATATAATCTTGATATAAGCTTCTACTTCTGCCTATTCAATACCCAAGTCTTCTACTAATTTCCAAACCCATCTAGCCACACCATTACTCGAGATCTTAGTTTTATAATTACTAACTCCATTACCTAATCAAGAGATTAACATGTCCTTTAAATGTTTTGAATAGGGTTTGGAAATAAGAGGGCAGTGACCATCCCATGAATCCCCCTAGAATAAGGCCTTATCACCTATGGCAACATTCAAAGTAAGAAACTTACCTATAAGATCACAACATTTCAGCTTAAAGTTCTAGCTTTCAGATCCCCTAGGGGGATTGATCATTCTAAAAATAGAAAAGGGGTCTTTTGCATTGAGATAATTTTTGTATATTATCTTAGCCCATTTTTTATCACTTTCAATGTATAGTCACCAAATCAGTATTGCATCCAAGGCTTCATTTTTCCATTCTAGGTTTTTAATAACAAGTCTACCCATTTCTTTAGGTTTGCAAATATTTTCCCATTTGATTAAAACCAATTTTTTGTCTTCATCACAGTCCTTCCAGAGAAAATTCCTAAGTTTAGATTCCAATTTATTATGATAACTCTTAGAAAGAAGGAGAGAGGATAGGGGATAAATCAAAATGGCAGAGAGAACCAAACTAATTTTAGTAACCTTACGTACTTTGGAAAGCCATTTATCTTTCCATCCCCTGATCCTGGCATTTAATTTCTCAATTGTCTTATGCCAAACCTTGTAGGATTTGGAGCCCTTTTCAAGCATAATTCCCAAATATTTACAAGGGAATTGTCCTTTTTGATATCCCATCAACTCACAAATCCTATCTTCAATTTCTTCATTTGTGTTTAAAAAGAAAATCTCAGACTTATCCTCATTAAATTTCTATCCTGAAACCATCATATATGATTTTATGATGGATTTAAATTTAGAAGCTTCAACACTAGTGCCTTTTCTAGGGAGAATCGTATCATTAGCATATTTTTGATGAGTGATATTAGGCATATTTCTAGTGATAGTAATACCAAAAAGTATCCAATTCTAATGAGTAGCTATTAAGGCTCTCCCAAAAGCTTCAACCATAATGATGAAGAGAGAAGGTGATAAAGGATCACCTTGCTGAATACCCCTAGAGATTTCAAAGAAACCTTCAGGTGTACCGTTGATTAGATTAGAGATTTTACGTGTAGATATGAATTTAAAAATTAGATTAATACATTGATGAGAGAATTTGAAGGCTTTGAGAACCTTACACAGAAATCTCCAATCTACCATATTGTACGCTTTTTGAATGTCGAGTTTCATAAACATGCATGGTTCCTTACTTTTTTCGATCAATTTAGGCAAGAAACCTTTAAGTCTATTTGCTATGATCTTTGAATAGATCTTATAAATCGTATTGCATAAGGAAATAAACCTGAAATCCCCTGCAGTCATAGGATCATTATTTTTAGGAATTAAAGTGATAAAGGAAAAATTAATTTCGCATAGCAGAGCACCTCCATTTCTTGAGGCTTCAATGGTTTTCCATAGGTCGAACCCAATGATGTCCCAACATTTTTGGAAGAAAAAGGCCTGAAATCCATCAGGTCTTAGAGATTTATCAGGGTTCATGTTTAAAACTACTAATTTTACCTCGTCCAAGGCAATGGGTTTATTTAAAAACTTATTATCTTTAGCTGAGATAAGTTTAGGAATAAATTTAAGCATCTTATCTTGTGCTTCATAATTGTTTAGAATATTCTTTAAATGAGTTACGAAGGTATCCACAATATTGCTTGGCTTTTCAACCTGAGCACCCAAGTGATTTTTGATGCTAGTAATTTTATTCTTAGATCTATTATATAAAGTTGAGTTGTGGAAAAATTTGGTGCTATAGTCCCCTTCTTCCAATCATTTTTCCCTAGATTTTTGTTGCCAGAACGTTTCTTCTTTTGATAAAATTAACTCTTGTTTAGCCATTAACTCTTTCTCCAACTAATAGCTTTCATTGTTCATACCATTCTTAATAATATCCAAATTTATATTTTTTAGTTGATTTTCTATTTCTAACTTTTCTTTGAAAATATTGTTAAAATGACTTTTATTCCATTTTAGAATGCACTCTTTTAGAAGTTTTAGTTTAGAAATAAACAAAAACATCTTCGAACCTTCAACTTTACCTTGCTCCCACCAAATTTTAATGTTTTTAATGAAGTCTAGATCTAGCAACCACATTTTTCGCATTTAAATGGGTTCCTAGTGGGTTTGTGAGGTTTTGAGAGTTCTAGTTGAACCAGATAATGATCTGACCCGACGATTAGTAGAATTGGTGATTGAAAATTAAAATTACTATTGACTAGCATGCCTATGATAAAAAACCTATCTAATTTCTCTGAACTATATTGCAAGAGGTTATGGATACCACCTATTTTATCTAATAGGTCTAGAATGGTGTTAAAATCTCCTGCTATCAAAAAGGCATTGTCCTTAAAGTTTAGGATAAAACTACTAATCTCATTCTAGACCTATTTTTTATCCAAGTAGTTGATAGGACCATAAATGTTAATAACAATAAATTGCAAATCAGAATTGAGACTCTTGACGCTAGAGCTAATCCAATTACAACTATGATAAAGACATCTAAGAGATACCTTTCTAGGATTCCAAAAAACTCCTAAACCACCCGATGCTCCCATAAATTCTTGGAAGAATGAAACTCATAAGCCTAAAATTTTATCTAATTTAATTTCTTCATCCTTATTAAGCTTAGTTTCTTGTACTATAATGATATCTTATTCAAAGGATTTGAGATTTTGTTTTACTAACCTTTTCTTGCTAGGGGCATGTAGTCCCCTATCATTCCACATTGTAATATTCATGTCTCTTTGGGAAGGAACTGCCCCTTCCCAATAGTAGAAAGCTAATCAATGTTTTGCCACTCTCTATTGAGCTTCTCTCAGGTCCTTCAATGATCTTCTACCTCTTTTACCTTTGATCTTGCCATAGTTAAGAGAGCTTAAACTACCTTGATTCTACTAGATCACAAGGTACTCTGTAGCTTTCCAAATCTTTAAATTAGTAGTCTTCTTATGAATATCCTTCCCTTCTATATCTTTAGTTTCTAGCTTTGTGATGATCTTATTAATGATACCCATATGAGGATCTTCTTCAATTCCATTCTCTTTCATATTATCCACATTATTTCCCATATCTATTGCCTTCATGCTATTACTCTGATCTTGCCTCCTAGCATTATCCTCTGCCTCTATACTTATCAAATCTCTTCTAAGATCATCACAAGTATAGTTACTACCCTCTAATTTGATGATTATTTGGATTAGATCTACCTTTTGAGCCTCTATACTATTCTTGATTTCCTCAAAACTGAAAACCTAAACTAATTCATCTATTAACTACTCCAGATTCTCATCTCTTGAACTCAAGTCATATAGATCTACCTCTAAATTGCCTTCTTTGTTTAGGAACTCTTGAAGCAATTTTGTCAGAAAGCCATCAAACTTATAATCCTTCTCTTTGTGAGATTTCTCTATTGGGGTGAACAAAGAACTTCTGATCTTTGATGGATTCTACCAGAAGTTGGAAGCTTTATTTAGGCTTTTCTTGATTGGAGTGATATCTGGTGGATTCAGCATCTGACACTATCTCTCTAAGGATGTTTCCTTTAAAGGATCCCAAGGTGCTTTGTAGCTTTCCCAATCTTTAAATAAGAAGTCTTCTTATGAATATCATTCCCTTCTATATCTTTAGATTCTAGCTCTATGATGATCTTATTAATGATACTCGTCTGAGGTTCTTCTTCAATTCCATTCCCTATCATATTATCCACATTGTTCCCCATATCTGTTGTCTTCATGCTAGTACTTTGATCTTTCCTCCTAGCATTATCCTTTGACTCTATACTCATCAAATCTCTTCTAAGATCATCACAAGTATAGTTACTACCGCCTAATTTGATGATTATCTAGATTAGTTCTACCTTTTGAGCCTCTGTACTATTGTTGATTTCCTCAAAACTAAAAACCTAAACTAATTCATCTATTAACTACTCCAAATTCTCATCTCTTCAACTCAAGTCATATAGATCTGCCTCTAAATTGTCTTCTTTGTTTAGGAACTCTTGAACCATTTTTGTCAGAGAGCCTTCAAACTTATAATCCTTCTCTTTGTGAGACTACTCTATTGGGGTGAATGGAGAACTTCTGATCTTTGATGGAGTCTACTAGAACTTGGAAGCTTTATTTAGGCTTTCTTTGATTGGAGTGATATCTAGCAAATCCAGCATCTGACATTGTCTCTCTAAGGATGTTTCCTTTAAAGGTACATTGTGCTCTTTTAAATCTGAATTTGCTTCAAATAACATAAGATTTACAATATCCTCAATATTAGCATCTTTGGAGACCCCTGAATCTTTGTTTTTTTGTCCAATGTGCATCAAACTAGCTATATCAACAGTATCTATAATTCTAGATTACCTACTCCTGGTTGTTGTTATAGCCATATCATTCACCATCTATTGTTTACTTATACTAGGTTCTAAAAAGCCCTGATTCCTTATTGTCCTATCCAAATGTTCATGTTCCTATGTATGCTTCTATTTTATCTTGGCTAAGCCATCCTTATTGGTTGGGAAGTCCAACTTCAAATTTTGTACAATAATATATTTGAGTCTTATCTGATGTTCTGAGTTGCCTTTGGTAGAATCCTTACTTCTACATTGTGGATCTGTGTTCTCCTTATGATACTTATACTCCATATTAGAGGGATTCAGGCTGCTCAACTATGCCCTCGATTTCCTTCTCTATTCTTTGAGCTTTGGGAATAACTTTTGAAATTTTGATTTGTGTGAAATAATTTCAAAGTTTGTTTTCTTTGCCTTTTCCATCTTAATGATTTTTGAAATTTCTCCTTTGAAAAGATGTAGATAGCAATCATATGAAGGTCTTTTTTTTACAACTTTCCTTAATCCTTGGGTTAATTGATTTAATTTTGTCTTAATGAGCATTTTAACATTATTATCATACTGATACAAAGATTCTACATATAAGAGCTCTCCTAGTCCAAACCCTAGAGATTTGAGAATCTCTATATGATTTAACTCTAGAGGCATGGACATAATATTAAACTAGAACCTACACATGAAATCTAGACTTTCTAAATTGAGATTAGGATGCCAAGAAATAAATTTAATAGCATGCCCATTAAAAAACACTCTAAGACTTTAATAAATTGTTTTTTAACACCTTCATTGCTACATTGTAAGTAAATAATAGTATCTGAGTAATAAGAAATAAGTACCTAAGATCTGCAATTTTCTTCTAACCAATTAGATAGAAATAGAAAATCTTCTTTTCGTCCACACCAAATTGCATAAATTCCACATTTTTGGCATTCATTCTAGGTATCTTCTATGTCTTCCCCAAGGAGGGAAATTGAAAGAACCACATCTTTGGGCAAAATTGAGCCCTTGGGTTCGAGGAAGCCCTAGGAATTGAAAACTCTGGATGATGATGCGAACAAATATGCAAACCATGGCATTTGGGACTACAAATGGGTGAATTGGTGGCTCTGGGAGGGGTAAGAAATGAAGATGTGTCTACCCTAACAGGATTTGTGAGATGAGCAACTGGCTAACCATAAATGAACTAAGCATATTTGATTAGGTGAAAAATTCTAATTTGCTCCTCTAAGCTATCTAACGTGAAAAATGCTAGAGAGCGATGGTGGAATGACCGATCAGAGAGAAGACATGAAGAGTCACCCTGTGCCACTTTGGATGGCCTTGGCTTCTGCTTTGGATCATTTTGCTAGTTAGCAATATGACACTTTAGCTTGTCGATACCTTTTGCTTACTCTAGCATAGCGAATTTGTTTGAGGTTTGAACCTCAAATTTTAGTCTAGGGTTCTTTTGAGTTCTTTGTGTCATTGCTTTGTTCTTCTTTTTTTGTGAGTATGCTGGAGTTCACCATTTTTTGTGAATGTTATTCTGCTCTACTTTAATAGTAAGTTTGCTATAGTTAGCAATTTTTTTTTAGAGTAATAAATTTCTTTTGATAGCCTTTGAGCACTTACTTTCACTTTAAGTTGCAATTAAAAGTTTGAACTTCGTATGTAGCCATTAACAAAATTGAGAACATTGTGAAACAACCAACATGTTTTAAATAAAGCCTTAAATATTAAATTAATTATTATTAATTCTATTCAATATAACCATTTTAGGAATTAAATATTAAATTTATTAATTATTAATAGTTTTATTAATAATTTTAATTTTAATAAATAATTGATAAATGTTTAGTTATAATTTTGTTGATAATTATTAATTAATTTAATTAAATATTATTTAATTAAGTTAATTGATAATGAAGGTAAAATTAATAGGATTGTAAATTTTAATTTATTATTATTAATAATTCTGATCTTTAATAGAATTGCAAATTATTCTATCAATAAGAATTATTTTAATGAATTAAATAAATATATTAATTAAAATAGGGGTAATTCTGATTTCTCTTTGAATATTAAAATGGATTAATTTTAGGGTAAACTCGAAATTGTTCATCTACTTGGAACATGCATTAAAATGAAAACTAGAAGAACCTTACATTTAACTCAACAATATGCTTTCGAATTAAACCAAGCTCTGAGGCTCATGTTTTTTGTGTGATGTCTATGTTTTGGGTTTTGGGTTGACCTAGCTCTTTGAATAGTCTTAGGTTGTTACTAGAGGCTCGGGGGTTATGTGTTTGTGATGCCATGCTAATGTTTTGATCTCGATCTTTTTAACTTAACCATGGTATGTGATGGTATTCTCTATGTTGAGTGTGTTTATATTGCTGATTACTATTTTCAATGCCTTGTGGGATGGTGAGATTTATGCTATGAGATATGTGAGTTAACCATTTTTGAGTCCTCGATCAGTTATATTTGGGTTACTTTCTAGTCACCTTGATGGGACTAAAGTGTTTTCTATGATCTTGGTGATGCCATGTTGTGACATGTTTGACTTAACCATTTTGAGTTGTTGATTAGTATTATTGGGATACTTTCTGGTTTCTCGTTGAGAATCGATGGGTATTATGATTTATCTATGATGCTTTCCAGTTGCTTGTATAGGACTAAGGTAATTTTTTATATGATTATTGCTTTGTGTTTTTATGAGCCTAGGGTAGGTTATCTACATGAAGTGTCACTAAGTGGCTTGTAATGGGGGATGGGGCACTAAGTGGTTCCTAGGGTAACTCATTGTAAGTTGCTTAGTAAGTGAAAATATTACACTAAATGAGAGTAAAATGAACCTAATAAGAGTCTATGCATGTTCTCACCCATGCCCTGAGTGCTAGTAGAGACTAGGATGGGAGTAGAGAGAATGCTTAGTTGCAACCTTGCATTCTGTAGTATGCCTTATCAGTTCAAGAGGATACTAGTGGCCAAATAGGAATTACAAGGGACCTGGGGGTCCTAAGAGACTGGCAGGGTAACTCTAGCATGATTCATGCAATGAAAATTGCCCACTTACATAGTAGGTTTCCTATGTGTCTTGTGTGCCTCTAGGAATTAGATGTCAATCTATCTTAGAACCTTTGAGTTAGATTTCTTTTAGGATTACCTAGACTTAGAGAGTATTTTATATTTGGTTGGATACCCTTTTTGAGACTTTAGACTATCTCCTTATCATGGTGAGAGTGGGCCATTTAGGTTCCACATGGTTGGGTGGCATTTCTTTATCACCCTTACCATTGAGATCCATCTGTAGCCACCATGGCTAGAGCTTCCTTGTCCATATTTCCTTTCATTATTTCTATGTATCATTATGATGAATGGTTATATTTCATGATGGATGCTATATCTTTTATGACGGATGGTTTCATTTATTTTATTGTACTTGTATCATGGATTCAAGGAGGATGATGTATTTCTATTTCTACATATCTATATTCTTTTAGCCTTTCATGCCCTATGACATGTATAGTGGATGATTGGGCATTTCAAATTTCATTTGCCAATATGCATTCAGAAAAAATGTATACTATTTAAATGGACATTGGAATTTTAATTATTCTTTCATGAGGATGTGGTATTTATTAGACTTAGTATTAATTAAGTTTAAATGTGATTCAATGTCTTGGGATCCTTGAGAAATGTAACCTATTATGTATGCTTTAGTTGATTGTAAGTTATTGCTTCTGCTACTATGTGTTTCATGTGTATATTATTCTTTCTTGTTTCAAAAAAAAAATATTCGCAAACTTAATAAAACTTTAGGTTATTTCTTTTGGATTCCTTGGTGGAGCATTACATCAAATAGAAATAACAATTACATGCAAATATAAATTAAAAAAAAATAATAATAGATCAAATAGAAAAGAACACAAGACACCACTTGATTTAACATGGTTCATTGAAATCTTGGGGTATGTCCACCAAATAGAAGGTCCAATATTATTCCGATCTAGTGATTACAACCTGATTACAATCTGTAATCAATTATAGCTCAATATTGCCAGAAGAACCAATTTTTGCATAACCTTATAGAACAATCCCTAACCCTAAGCCCTTTTATACAAGTATTTTTCCTGCTTTAGGATTAAATTTAGTTACAAAATGTTGCCCATTCACTATCAAATATAAACAATAGCCAATTGGTGAATAGTAGACCACACTTTTGTGCCATTGGCAAATGGCAAATAGTAGCTCAAAATTTTGTGCCATTGGTGAATGGCAGCCCAATTTTTTTTTGCCCCGAAGAATTTTTGAAGTATGTACAATACTTTCGTAATCTATCACACAAACTAACAATCTCCCATTTTAGGACTGATCAGACTCCACACTAAACAACAATCTCCTACTTGGAGACTAATCCTATAGCAATATCGCTACCACACGGGGCTCCCGCTGGATCAAACCACCCTAGACATTGTTGTTCTTTTATTCAAGTTTAGTCTAAAAGACTAACCAAAGTTGAAGAGAAATTCAGCTTCTCCCTTGTCACTATCTTTGTAAACATATCCACTAGATTTTCATCTATATATATATATATATATCTTGTCTAGCTTTAACTATCCATCATCTACAACTAACTGAATGAAATGACATGAAAATTGTATGTGTTTTGTCTTTGAATGTAAATCAGAATTCTTTGTAAGATGAATGAAACTCTGGCTAAATATAAACAAATAATTACCCCTCTAAGGGTGTCCTAATTTTTCCAAGAAGAACTAACGCCATATCATCTCCTTGGCTGCCTTTGTAGTAGCAACATACTTTGTCTCTGTAGTGGATAAAGCATTAACCATCTATAACCTAGAAACCCAACTCATAGCTGCCCCACCAATAGTAAATACATAACCTATAGTACAATGCCTAGTATCAATATCCCCTGCCAAATTTGAGTGAGCATAGCCCTGTAAGTCAGTAGTAAAGCCCCCAAAACATAAACACTTACTAGATATTCCTCTCAAATATCTGAGAATCCATTTGACTACATTCCAATTTTCAATTCTCAGATGACTCATATACTTGCTAACAACTCCCACTGCATGTGCAATATCTAACCTTGTACATACCATTACATATATCAAGCTTCCTACAATTGAAGCATAGGGTACCTTGTACATCTTATCCTCTTGTTCTTGTGCCTTGGGACACATCTCCTTAGCCAATTTCAAATGACTAGATAAAGGTGTACTCATAGTTATAGCATTCCCTTCATAGATAAGCATTGTAATAGCTTCTCAACATAATCAACTTGAGATAGCATCAATTTCCTATTCTTCCTATCTCTACAAATCTTCATACCAAGAATCTTTTTTATTGCCTCCAAATCCTTCATAGCAAATTCATGTGCTAACTTTCATTTCATCACCTTAATGTGATCCATATTATACCCACCTGCAAGCATATGATCAACATATAAACATAAATTAATGTAGCTATCATCATCCAACCTCTTAAAATAAATACAATGATCTAAATGACACCTGCTATATCTATGCTCATCCAAAAAACTATCAAATTTTAGATACCATTGCCAAGGTGCTTTCTTCAAGCCATATAAACTTTTCTTCAATCTACACACTAAGTTCTCCTTACCTTTGACTTCAAATCCCTATGGCTGATCCATATATATATATATATATATATCTACCCAAATCACCATGAAGTAAGTGTTGGATACAATTGGCTAATTGTATGTTGTCTTTGATGTTACACAAATCTCATATCAGTTGATAGACAGTGCTTACTGAGCTCACTTGGTTAGTGAAGTTAGTTTTCCTTGTTTACTGAGCATTCATAGGTTTAGTTTGAACAAATGATAGTTTCTACTGATCTTAGTTGGGCGTCGAAGGAATTGAGGAAGAAAAGAGTGTTAACCGAACTCACTTGGTTAATGAAGGGAAAGTTGGATAGATTTAGTGTTCACTTACTTCACTTGGTTTCCAAAGGAGTTCTACAAGTTCATAGTGTTAACTGAGCCTCTATTGGTTAACACATGGAATCATTCCGAAGTTAGTTTCTACCAAGTAGGGTCGACTCTTGAATAATTTTGTTATTTTTGCATATGAAGCTTAACTATTTCAAGTTTTGTCTCTAGCCAACTATGGTGATTATTATTGGTCATTCTAATTTGTAATAAGCCAACTTGACAATCTAGATGATATAAATATAAGGTCAAATTGTGATTTTCAAGTGTGTTGATTGAATTGAGAAGGAAAGAGAGGGAGCAAACTTGAAAGGTAAGAAGGTATCCTTGTGGAGAAGAAAAGTAATATTCAATCAGGAAGGATCAAGTTTAAGTAGAAAAGAGATCTGCATTCAACAATTCATTTGAATCACTATTAGGTCATTTCATTGTTACTCTCTAGCCATTGTAACACTGATCTAAAATCTCTTAACAGAGTTGGTTTAACATCCAATTGTAGATCCTCTAACAAGGTGGAAATTCCATTGAATTTTTTTAAGACCTCTTTCAAGGTCACTCCTAGTAGGGTGAGTAAATCCTCTAACAAGGTCACACCTAGTAGTGTATTTTGTAACCTTTAATAGGGTTGGCTCCTAATAGGGCTCACTTTAGAAGAGTGAAAAATATTAACTATTTACATTGGTGGTTTTTCCCAAATTGGGTTCCCATGTTAAATCCTAGTGTCTCATGTGTTCATTTTATTTCTCTTATGCTTGAAAATTAATTATTGTTAATGTTTTAAGATTTACTAAAAGTAATTCACACTCTACATTTACCGAGTTACAACATTTTCTATGTGTTTACCAAGTAACAACAACAATCAGTTTTCATAGTCTAAATTTTATTGTTGACATCTAAGGGATCTAGGATTTATTTTAGTGGTAATTGATTCAGCCCCCCGCCACCCCCACCCTCTTAGTTAATCCTTCTATATTTCCAATAATTGGTATCATAGCTATTGGTGCCTGTAGGAAAGGTTTCAAGGACCTAAGCTAAAGATCAAGATGTCTTACGAGATAGATTCCAAAGCTAAACAGAGACAACTTTTCAACATGGCAGGGGCTCATGAGACTTCACCCAACTACCATTAGTGATTTAGGTTGCAAATATCTTGATGCAAAATATAGAGCTCCCACTAGTATCTTTTAGAGAAAAACAACCATAACATCATGATGATTGATATTGCATCTGCTCTTAGCTATGATGAATTTGATATGATCAAAGACTATAAAACTTCTTTTGATATGTGGAACAAGCTAAAGGACATCTATGGTGGTGATGACAATATAAGGATAACAAAAGCAGAAAGTTGTAGAAGATAATTTGATCAGATGAGAATGAGAGAAGATGAAAGTGTTGCCAAATATGTGGATAGAATCAAAGGTAGTGTCAGTGCAATCAGAGCTTCTAGAGGAGAAATCAAGGAAGATGCTATTTTAAGTAAAGTTCTTAGAACATTTCTTTCTATCTATGCAATTAGAGTATCTATTATTCAATAAAAGAGATCTGACCCAAATCACAAATTAAGTTTGGATGCCTTAGTAGGAAGATTGCCAACTTTTGAGCTAGACAACTTTGACAATTATGTTCTAGCTTCCAAAAATATTGAATTTGCATTTGAGGCCAAGGTTTCACTCAAAGAAAATGGAAAAAAGATAAAAGAAAATATGTCTGATGGTGATGAAGAAATCGAGGAAAGCTCAAATAGTGATCTTGAAGTTGTTGAAGCTTTACTTGCAAGGAAACATTCTAGAAGTAGAGGAAAATAGAAAGGTAAATTTCCCCTAATCTATTTTTCATGTGAAGAGATTGGTCATATTGCTACTAGGTGGCCAAATAGAGAAAGAAAGGATGAGAAGAAGAGCCCCAAGTACAAAGGCAAGAAGGAATCCAAAAGTCACAAATCCTTCAAAGACAAAGGTAAGAAGACTTGTTTTATGGCTAAAGATTTTGATAATAGTGAAGATGAGATAGTATATATTTCAATAAAAGATGAATCTAATGAAGAAGAAGATAAAATGGCACTTTTCTCACATGTTAGTAAAAATGACACATGGATCATAGATAGTGGATGTTCACATCATATGAATAGAGACAAAAAAAAATTGAACACTTTGAACACTATAATGGAGATAGTGTAAAGTTTGGAAACAATGAACTTTGTTGCATGAAAGGGAAAGGTCGCATATCATTAACCAAAGATCTTGTATGTCACAATGCCTATTTGGTTGAAGGATTGAAACATAACCTACTAAGTGCAGCAAAGCTAATCAACATTGGATTCAAGATAGAATCCATGCATGGGAAAGCAAGACTACTAGATGACAAAGAGAATCTGATTGGATCAGGCAAACAAACAAAAGATAACCTATTATATCTTAATCTTGGTGATTGTTCATGTTTTATTGCTCAAATGGAAGAAAGTTGGTTATGGAGCAAAATACTATGCCATGTAAACCTTGATAATATGGTCAAGATAAGAAAATTCAAAAAAGTAAGAGGTATCCCTAGTTTGAAGAAACTAGATGTTGGATTATGCAAAAATTGTCAAATTGGGAAAATGGGAAAGACTAGTTTTAAGAGCATTAACTATCAATCTGAAGATTTCTTGGAAAATGTGCATACTAACCTATGTGGACCCATTGGAATAGAAATTTATAATGGAGAACAATTCTTTACTCTTTTTGTTGATGACTACTCTAGAATAATGACTATTATGTATCTTAGAGACAAGTCAAAAGCATTTGAGGAATTCAAATGATATTTAGCAAGAGTATAAAAAGAAATATGAAAATGATCCAAATGCTTAAGATTAGACAAATGTGGTGAATTCACCTCCAATGAATTCAATAATTTTTTTCATTGAAAGAGGAATAAGAAGGCAAGTATTAGCACCTAGTACTCCTAAGCAGAATGGAATAGCTAAAAGAAAAAACAGATCCATCATGGGTTGTGCAAGGACTCTAATGATTGAAAAGAATATTGCTATCAAATACTGGAAGGAAGCCATCAACACTGTAATTCATACTTGTAATCGAGTTCAATTGAAGAAGAACTCATATAAAACTCCTTATGAATTATGGTATGGCTACAAACCCAGTGTAACTTACCTAAAAGCATTTGGTAGTAAATGTTATATCTTGAAAGAGTCTAGAAAAGGAAAGTTTGATGTGAAAGGTGATGAAGGTATATTCTTAAGATATTCCTACAGAAGTAAGGCATATAAATGCTTGAATTTTTCTATTCATAAAATCATAGAAAGTGCACATGTGAGAATTGATGAGTTTGCATAAAAGATTGAAGAAGAAAGAGAAAGGAAACCAGAAGACTACAAAAGATTGGTTTACTTCAAACTTGATACATTTCCAGGCACATCTAACAATAAGGAGACTTAACCTCTTGAGTCCTCCATAGCTACCAAATTGTAAGAAGTACAAACTGAGTCACAGGGACTCGAGTCATATTCTAAAGCTACTGAGCCAATGCATACTGAGTCTGAACAGCCTGAGCCTGAAGTTGAAATTCAAAATGAAGATACTCAAATTCAATCAAAAGGAAAAGAACATGTATTGGCCAAATATGTTAGAAAGAATCATGCACCTGATCATATTATTGGAGATAAATCAGAAGGTACTATGACAAGAAGTAAGTGAAAAGGTACATCTTTACTTGCTAAATTTGAACCTAGAAGTGTTAAAGATGAATTGGAAAATGAAAGTTGGATTCAGGCTATGAATGAAGAAATAGAACAAATAGAGAAGAACAAAACTTGGACCGTTGTACCTAGACCTAAAGATAAGAATGTAATTGGAACAAAATGGGTACTCAATAGTAAGTTGAATGAAGATGGTAAAGTATCAAGAAACAAAGCAAGACTATTATGTAATGGCTACTCTCAAGAAGAAGGCATTGATTATGGTGAAACTTTCACCCCTGTTGCAAGATTGGAAGGTTTTCAAACCTTACTTGCATATGTAGGACACAAAGGATTTAAAGTACATTATATGGATGTTAAATCTACATTTCTCAATGGTATTCTTGATGAAGAAGTCTATATTGAACAATCAGAAGGTTTTGTTGATCTAGACAAAAGAGACATGGTCTAGAAATTACACAAAGCATTGTATCATATGAAACAAGCTCCTAGAGCATGGTATGAAAGGTTACATAACTACCTTATATAGATTGGTTTTCAGATAACTAATGATAGCAGTAATTTTTATATCAAGGAAGGACTAGATAAAAAGATTGTATTGGCCGAGATATTTGTGGATGATACTCTATTTATAGGGAATGGTGATCTATGCAAAGAATTTTCAAAACAAATAAAGAAAGAGTTTGAAATGTCCATGTTTGGTGAGATAAAATTCTTTGTTGCATTACAGATATAATAGAACAAGAATGGTATCTACATTACTCAATATAAGTACATCAAGGAGATACTCAAGAAGTTTTGAATGGAAGATTCAAAACTAGTTGAAACCCCATGTGTACTGGACTAAATCTTACAAAAGATGATGATTCTAAAGAGGTAGATTAGACTTTAAATAGATCAATAATTGGAAAATTACAATATGTAATTCATACAAGACCTGATATTGCTCTCGCAGTTGGAATAGTGGCAAGATTCTTAGAAAAACTTAGACAAAACCACATGATGGCAATCAAAAGAATATTGAGATATTTGAAAGGCATTGAAGACCATGGTTTATGGTACAAAATTGCAAAAAATCTAGACCTAAAAGTGTTTATTGATGCTAATTGGGTAGGAAATCTTGATGATAGAAAAATCACAAGTGGAGGAGCATTCTTTCTTGGGTAGAAGTACAATATGTTGCAACAATAGTGAATTATTCTAACATTGTTTGGTTTAAAAAATTGTTGGTCGGTATGAAGGTTCAAATCAAAGAAGCAGTTTTCATGTATTGTGATAACACCAACGCAATTAACATATCAAATAATCTAATGATGCATTCCAAAACAAAGCACATCGCTACAAAATATCACTTTGTTAGAGAACTGGTACAAGACAAAGAAGCTAGATTGGAATATGTCCATACAAAAGAACAAATTGCAGACATATTTACCAAGCCATTACCTAAAGATGCATTCCTATATCTAAGAGGTAAGTTAGGGGTCATTCCCCTATATGAAGCTCACTAAATGAAGTTTTAGTGATGCAACAACAAGAATCAAGTTGAAGATCAACTAGTTGATGCAACATAGTCAAGAGAATATTACATATGAATCAGTACTCGATGTACATTGATGCTAATTTTGTATGTGTTGTGTTTGGCATGTGTTATCAAAGAGGGAGAAGATTATTGTCATATCTTTCTGAAATTTTTTTTTTTCATTTCAAGAGGGAGAAGTTATGTTATTCCTTCAAAAAAGGAGATTATTGCATGAAAGAAGAAGTTCTTGTGTAAAATCAAAGAGGGAGAAATGTTTTATCAAAAGAATCTTGTTCTCAAATTTCATTGTGCTATGACATGTTGTGTTGCCATCAATGCAAAAGAGGAAGATTGTTGGATACAATTGTCTAATTGTGTGTTGTATTTGATGTTACAAAAATGTCATATCAATTGACAAATAGTGCTTACCAAGCTCACTTGGTCAGTGAAGATAGTTTTCCTTGTCTACAAAGCATTCACAGGTTTACTCTAAATAGATGATAGTGTCTACCGAGCTCACTCAGGTGTCAAAGGAATTGAAGAAGAAAAGAGTGTTAACCAAGCTCACTCGGTTAACGAAGGGAAAGTTAGACAGAGTCAGTGTTCACCCAGTTCACTCAGTTGCCAAAGAATTTCTACAAGTTTGCAGTGTTAACCAAGCCTCTATTGGTTAACACAGAGAATCATTCCAAAGTTAGTTTCTACTAAGCAGGGTCAGCTTTTGAAGGATTTTGTTATTTTGGCATATGAAGCTTAACTATTTCAAGTATTGGTTCTAGTCAACTATGGTAGTGATTATTGGTCATTCTAATTTGTAATGAGCCAACATGGCAATCTAGATGATATAAATATAAGGTCAAGTTGTGATTTTCAAGTGTGTGCAAGTGTGTTGATTGAATTGAGAAGGAAAGAGAGGGAGAGAACTTGAAGGATAAGTAGGTATCCTTGTGGAGAAAAAATGTAATATTTGATCATGAAGGATCAAGTTTAAGAAGAAAAGAGATCTAGATTCAAAAATTCAATTGCATCACAATCAAGTCATTTCATTGTTACTCTCTAACCATTGTAGCAATGATCTAAAATCTCTTAACAAATTTGGTTTAATAGCTAGCTATAAATCTTCTAACAACGAGGCAATTCCATTGAATTGTTTTAAGACCTCTTCCAAGGCCACTCCTACTAGGGTGATTAAATCCTCTAACAAGGTCACACCTAACAATGTGTTTTGTAACCTTTAGTAGGGTTGGCTCCTAACAATACTCACTTTAGAAGACTGAAAAATAGTAATTAGTTACATTGTTGGTTTTTCCCAAATTAGGTTTCCATGTTAAATCTTGGTGTCTCATGTTTTCATGTTATTTTCTAATGCTTGCAAATTAATTACTGTTAATATTTTAAGATTTGCTAAAAGTAATTCACACTCTACATGTATCGAGTTACAACATTTTCTATGTGTTTACTAAGTAATAGCAGCAATTAGTTTTTTCAGTCTAAATTTTATTGTTGACATCAAAGGGATCTAGGATTTATCTTAGTGTTAACTAATTTAACCCCCCCTGCTTAGTTACTCCTTCTATATTTCCAACAAGAAGGTTGTTTTAACATCAAGCTACTCCAAATGCAAATCTTCAGTAACCATAATACTTAAAACAATATGAATAGAAGTCATTTTAACAATAGGAGAGAATATCTCATCAAAATCAATGTCTTTTTTCTGTGTAAATCCTTTTACAACTAACTTGGCTTTGAATTTTTTTACCTACATCCTCTTCTTTCAACATGCAATCCCACATATTCTGTAAAGACCTTTTACTTACATGTAATCTCACTTATTCTGTAAAGCCCTTTTACTTATAAGAAAATTGCATAAATCCCAACCCTTATTTTTCAGCAAAGAGTCTATTTTGTATTTCATTGTAGACTCCTACTGAATCTTAGCATCCACTTGTAGAGCTTCATCATAACATTCAGGTCCACTAGCATCTATTAGTAAAATAGGATACAAAGAGGGAGAAAATATTTTTAGATGTTGAATTAGCCTTGTTGATCATCTAACATTCACTGGTGTGTGTTGTATTTGTTATTGTGGTTATTGCACATCATGAGAAATTGCTAGAACATCATCTTTTGGAGTATCATCCAACACTACATAATAATCTTCTTTCTTCTCATGTTTCTACAATAGATCTTTGTACAACACTTTCTCATTAAATATGACATCGCTACTTCTTACAATTTTACAATTTTTGAAATCCCAAAGCCCATAACAAAATTCATTAATACCATATCCAATAAATACATATTTCTCTGACTTAGCTTCCAACTTGGTTCTATTTTTAGAATCTATATGAGCAAATGCTTCACAACTAAAAGTTTTGAGAAAAAGAATAACTCAATTTCATACCAGTCCATGTTTCCTCTGGAATACCATAGCCCAAAGGAGTAGTGGGATCTATATTAATCAAATATATAGTAGTATTGATAGCCTTTGCCCACATGTGTAAGGGCAACCTATCATGCAATCTCATGCTCCTTGCACACTCCATTATAGTCTTGTTCATGTGTTCAGCCACTCCATTTTCCTATGGAGTCCTTGGAACCTTTTTCTATCTACAAATACCATTATTGGAGAAATAATCTTCAAATTCATGACTACAATACTCACCACCATTATCATATCTGAGACATTTAATTTCTTACTAGTCTCATTTTCAACCAAACATTTCCATTTTTAAAAAGTTTTAAATGCATTAGATTTTTGTCTAAAGAAATAATTTATGATGTATACTACTTTCCTGATCAGTCACCACAAACTAACATCACCCACATCCACTAAAATCCTCTTACTAACAATAGCCTAGATCCAAAGAATGTGCATCCACCTTGATAGGGGTTCCCACCTAAAAAGGGAATAGTAAAGAAGAGATAAATAACAATAGTACATCCTTATCATCAAGGAGGAGATCCTATGTACTTCAATGCTTCAAACATGATTAGATAAGAAAGAGAATGGTTGAAGAATAGAGGAGAAGAATTTGTAAGTGGAGAAAATAAGAAACCCCAAATGTGGCAAGAAAAAAGAAGCTCCAAACTATTAATACAAAGAAAAGAGGTCCTCAAGAAGGAAAGGAAAATAGAGATGGTTACTTTCCCTTTAATGCCATGTAAAGGTAACTATGCCACCCAACAATTATAATGTCCCAACAAAAAAATAAATCCCCACAAAAAATTTGGTAAAAGAAAGAGTAGTCTAAAGGGGGTGTGAAGCAAAGGGCCTCCCCAAAGAGCCCAATTCATAGCTCTAAAACTAGAGGAACCAAATGAGAGGTCTTGAAAAAAAAAGGGGAAACTAAAGAAGACTTTCTTGTATGATCACATAAAGATCTATCCCTATTAGTAGTAATGAGCCCCCCAAAATAAGATAGACCCCTACAACTATATGTCCAAAAGATACCCATAATAAGAAAGAAAGGAAGAACTAGGAGTCTAGAAGCTTGAATAGAAATACCCATATGACCATAGAGGTAGGGCACTACTAACCCCAACCAAAGAGAACTTCACATAGCACCAAACACTCATTGGAACATAAATCCCCAAAAATCCACTCTAAAAAAACCTAGAGAACACTTCTCTTCTGACCTGATCTAAGTTGACAAAGTATGAATGTGATTGAAGCCCATCAAATGAAGAAGGAAGATTAAATATAGAGAACATCCTAGAATAAAGGAAAACTAGGACACATAGAGGAGAAGCCCCTAATCCTATAGAGAGATAAATGTGAAACTCCTACAACTACTAGTAAGTAGGGAATAAGGAAAAACCTAGCAAAAATGTTTCACAAATCCTGAAAGGACAACCAAATGGTGAAGGCAACTGTAGATCCTTCCTCATCTCCATCTCCATATATTTAATCATCTTTATAATCCTCCTGACCCTCACTACAAACAACTGAGATCCTGGCTTGCCCACATAGGAAATCATTAGTTTCCTAAGCACTACCAATTTGAATTTTTAATTCAATTATATTTTATTAGGCATTTCAAAGTGCACTCTTTGATATCTCCTTTAATAACATTATTAATTGAGTTTGCTAACAAATGTCAAAAACTCCTTTTGTTTATGTAGAGTCTTTGATTGTACTCCTAGATCTACTTTCCATTTTAAATAGGACCATTCACAATATCTCCTTATTGAATAGATTGGATAAAAGGAAGGACCTAATTTTAAATATGTAGTTTACATTTTTCTAAATGTCATATATGAAAGAAGAAACTAGCAAGTCATTGTTTGTTTAGTATTCCACCAAAAACTGAAAGATTTGTTAGGATTACATACATACATACATACATATAGGGACGCTTCTGAAAGTTTTTGTCACACTTGAAAAAAAAATGTTCTATCATAGTCACACAAAACTCCACCTCTACCTGCCTAGGAACCACCAAAGTTAAATTTAAACCAATCATTAATATAACGAATAGAATAGTTTTGGTTCTATTACTGAAATTTGTTATATCACTTTGGATAAAAAATCATTTGTTTTGATTTGGTAAAGCAAAAAAGGGCCTAAACTTGTACAATAAATAAACAACAAGATCATAAAAGTACCATCAAGTCAAAACAACACAGGGAAAAGAATTAACTAGAGGTGAATTTAGAAGATTTTTGAAGGAGCTATAAGCAAAGGGATTCAGGATCCAACACCTTCTAAATTAAATTTTGAAAAAAGAAGGATTAGGTAACAACCTCAAACCAAAAACCAGAGAACACCCATTTCTCTTGAGAAAGGAGCAAAACAAAGAGGAAAAAAGAAGGAAACCAACTTAGGAAACTTGAACTCTAACAAATACAAAACAAAAAAATAAAACCTCCAACACTTGATAGAAAAAGTCAAGGTTCAACAAGAAGGAAAACTGAAAACGTTAGAAACTACAAAGAAAAGAAAGCCACTTTGAACATGAGTTTGAGTGAACAATCAGCCAATGGAAAAAATCTGGTTAGAGTCAAACCCATCACCCATCTAGTATATGAGGAAAAAGAAAACCCACATCTATTGAAATCCTCTTACTAACAATAACCTAGACCCAAAGAATCTCTTGCATCCACCTTGATAGGAGCTCCCATCTCAAAAGAAAATACTGAAGAGGAGATAAATAACAATAGTACATCCTCAACCACATAGTAACCAGATGATATCTCACTACCAATTTGAATTTTCAATTCATTTATATTTGACTAGCCATTTCAAAGTGCACTCTTTGATATTTCCTTTAATAACATTACTGATTTCACATGGAGTCTTTTGAAAATTGGAAGCCTTTCCAAGCGGAAAATACCAAAATAAAAGAGAGTTGAACTTGAAATTTGAAAAGGTCAAAACTGGTAACGAACAATCGGTTGGAAATTTCGGAACGGCTGTGTAATTTGCAAACGGTCTGAAATACAAAGAAAGAGAGCTACGCAATGACACGGTCTCTTCCACCGACAAAACTGCAAACATGGAATGAAAGAAAACATTTTATATTTCATTCTCTCTTCGTAATTTCATCCAGACCTAATATTGTCACCAAGATGGTGCAATATATCCATTCCAACGTAACAAATACTCTCCGCGTTTCTCATTTATTAATCGAATGAAGATATTTCAAGGAAGCAGTTTTTCTCTATCAACAACAAATCACGATGACCAATTTCACGAGGGTGTAATGGCGTCCCAAACATAAGAAATCCTCAGCCCATTTCTATAAATTTATAAATGAAGAGCTTTCAAGGAAAAAGATTTGCTCCATCTTACCATAGCTTGGACGATACTCAACCCCATCACTAATGAAAAGCGCTGCTTGACTAGCAATTTTTACTCTTTACATGGCGGATTTCAAAATGTTGTCTTGTAAGGGACAAATCAAACTCATTTATTTTAGTTCTAGAGCACAAAAACAGTGATAACTACCTTTTCCTACTTATAAATTTCTTAATTATGCTCGCAAAAGAAGAATAGGCTAACATTAATGCATTTGGTTTTCGAAACGAAAGTCTAACAACGCGTTTTGAAGTTATTGCAATGAAACAGCCATGCATGCACCATTGCTCTTTCCCTAGATTGCACTGTACTCTTGGCTTTTTCAATATAAATAGGCCCCATATATCCTATGAAGATGAAACAAAGCCTACAAGACCTGCGTTCAGCAGATCTCTTTGTAAAAGAAGAAGAAGAATAAGAAGTGGCCAATTTATACTGGTCTGTGAAATTGTAACCCAGTTAGTAAAATTGTTGGTAGGACGATAGGAAAATAGGAAAAAGAAGAGATGAGGCAGAGCACAACAATTGAATTAGAGGGAGTTTATTCTTCTCCTTCCCAACAAGAAATCAAGCGATTGCTTGGTGACGTCAGAGGAGTTACGATTTCTGGGAGGAGAGTTACAGTGGATCACGATACAAGCTGTGTTACAGAATCTCAGCTAGGTATAAATAAGATTTTACTTATAATTTTTCCCTTCTTTTTGCATGGGTATTATCCGAATATTCTTAATTTGACTTTCTCTCTTAGATGTGGCTGACTGCGTTTGTATGTTTTCAGTTGAAAGACTCAAAAGAATTTGTCGCACTGCTACAACTGTTCAGAGGGCAAATTAAAGGCATGAATGGAAGGCGCAATCTCTGATTATTATTGTTATTGAATTCGGAATAAGTATCTTACAATAAGAAGTGCTTAGAGATTGAGCGGATTTCCCAATAAAAACTGCCCAATAAAAACAAAGGAAAAGGCCCCAAAATAAGGGCACCCTCGTGAATGTTTTCCTTGGATTTATTTATTTTATGAAATAATTTAACAGATCTTTGTGAGTCTTTAAAAAAATTGGATTGTAAATCTCATCAATTTAGTATATGCTTGTTATGATTTAATTAATTTCTATTTTAATATTGATAAAGGTGATTTGTTATCTTCCGTAACATGTAGTCACAAAAGTAGAGTATTTGGCAGGGATTGTGATCCCTCCAACACATTGTTTATGTATAAAATATTTTTGCTTTGCCTATATCAACTAAAACAATTAGCTATACACAGAAGCATGACGCTTGCGTTGTATTCCATTTTGTCATATTATTCATTTCTTTCCAATTTCATACAATATTTAAGGATGTTTAGCGTACGTACAGGACCGAAAATCCTACTACTATTTGTTTCATAGAATTGATTTCAAATTTGTCTATATTTTTCTTTTCAGCGCTTTACCATTAGAGTAAATAGGAATTTATGGACATAATATCCCAAATTCCTAATAAATAAATTTTGAAACATCCCATGGATAAGATGGGTTGATTATACTATTTCATCCGCTCAATAAAAACTGCCCAATAAAAACAAAGGAAAAGGCCCCAAAATAAGGGCACCCTCGTGAATGTTTTCCTTGGATTTATTTATTTTATGAAATAATTTAACAGATCTTTGTGAGTCTTTAAAAAAATTGGATTGTAAATCTCATCAATTTAGTATATGCTTGTTATGATTTAATTAATTTCTATTTTAATATTGATAAAGGTGATTTGTTATCTTCCATAACATGTAGTCACAAAAGTAGAGTATTTGGCAGGGATTGTGATCCCTCCAACACATTGTTTATGTATAAAATATTTTTGCTTTGCCTATATCAACTAAAACAATTAGCTATAGACAAAAGCATGACGCTTGCGTTGTATTCCATTTTGTCATATTACTCATTTCTTTCCAATTTCATACAATATTTAAGGATGTTTAGCGTACGTACAGGACCGAAAATCCTACTACTATTTGTTTCATAGAATTGATTTCAAATTTGTCTATATTTTTCTTTTCAGCGCTTTACCATTACAGTAAATAGGAATTTATGGACATAATATCCCAAATTCCTAATAAATAAATTTTGAAACGTCCCATGGATAAGATGGGTTGATTATACTATTTCATGAAGAAACTATTTTCAATCTTCTAGAATTAATTAATGGATGAAATAATAAAAAATATTAATAGATTGTCTCATATTCAATGCCTAGAATAAAAAATATGTAATATCATGACTTGCAATCAATTTTATAAGTAATATGAAGAATCATGATTGTTTTATAAATGATGACATTCCTTGATGCATCAACTATATGACCCTTGGTGACTAAAAAAAAGGTAGTTCACATAATTATAGAATACTATTACAGAGATCTGAACACAGAGTCATTGCTCATGATAATTCAAGGAATAATAGGAACTGGAAAGTTGTATATAATGGGTGTCATTAGTCAATCTCTTGAAAATGAAGCAATGACCTTTCGATCTCCTCTTCAATTACTTGCACCAACAAGAGTCACAACATTCAATATAGGATTTTTTGTAGTTCTTTCAAAATCGAAAAATACCAATACAAGATTTTTTTCAATTGGAAGGAACAAGATTCACTAGTTTTCAAGATGAAATGTCACATATCAAGTATATTTTGATTGATGAAATGAGCTTCATTTGTTAGAACATGCTTGAGAACATAGATTCTCCACTCCGACAAGCATTCCCACAAACTAACGCTATAAGCTTTGTGGGTAAAAGTCTTGACTTTTCGTCATGAACAAGAAAATCATGTAGAAAATATAGACTAATAATTTACTAATATATAGCTAAAACTTATTATTTATGAAATAAATATTTTAATGTTTATATTTTAGATTTATCTAAAATTTTGGTAGTAGATTTGGGTCAACTTCCTCCAATTAATGATAGATTGTCATATGATAGTAATAGAAGGGAAAAGTTGATATGGAAGAATTCAAGATTGTTACAAGTTTGGATAAGATATTTAAACAAGATGGGGAAAATGTTGATCAATAGAGATTTCATCAACTTTTGATGAATGTAAGAGATACAAACCCATAGATTGATGATTAGAGGTTGCTAATGACGAGAACCCCTATCAACATAAATCTTGCAACAAATTTAGAGTTTGAAAATGTCATCCATCTATTCTCAACAAATGAAAATGTTCATAATCATAATAATAATAAAATTATATTCTTAGTTGTGTTTTCTAGGTAGATTGTGTTACAATTTTTGCATCAAAACTTTTGATCACACTATGTGATCCATCATCAAAATGAGAGAGCTGAAGGAAAAATTGATGATGGATCACAGAGTGTGATCCAAAATGTTGATGCAAAAATTCTAACACAATCTACCCAGAAAACACAACTAAGAATTTTAATGGATTGTGGAAAACTACTATCTACAAAATTATATTCATTAAAGTATACTATTATACATAGTGTTATGAAAAAAGTAGGAAATGCTAATGCATTAGAAGATTATTCAAATGATGAATTTGATCTAGCATTTCTAATCTGTAAGGATTCAAGGGTCATGTTAAGTTCAAACATATGGGTACAAGTAGGTCTTGTAAATGGATCTTCGGGGTACATTTGAAAGATAGTCTACAAAAAAGGCAATGCTCCACTTGAATCTCCAACATATGTGATGATTGAGTTTGATAATTATTTCAAGGATTACCATTTGAAGATCATCATCCAAAAATATTCCAATAACACCAATATAGAAGGGTAGAATACTTCAATTGCCTTTAAGATTGGCATGGGCATTGACTATAAACAAATCTCAGAGTTTGACTCATTCATAAGGGACAATTGAAATAGGACCAAGAGAAAGAACACGATTGAAAGTTGTTGCGATTTCCTATGAAAAGTCTTTACATTTTCTAAGAATAATGCATTCATTCACATATGATTTCTATGAGAAAATGACAAAGGGTAGACAAGTTTCCAAGTGCAAGGATGAAGAAAATACACTTAAATTGCTAGAACAAAATTGATGTAATATATTTTTTTTGAAAAAATTGTCCAATGCAAGTATAAATTTTATTTTCAACCTTAATAATTTGTAATTTTTATTACACTTACTATAGTATTGTTCAATTTGTTAGTGTCTCCATTTAAGAAATATAAATGTTAAAAACATCGGCTGAGTTTTCAAGCAGACCAATATTTTTCAATTACTTGTATAATTCTATGAATCACATTTGAAATGTTTTGATTACAAAGGGCCGGAAGAAGGTGCTCAACCCAAATAATAAAAAAGAGAAAATACCATCTCTTTTCTGAGTCATTACAACCAAGTAGCAAAGAAGCAAACTCCAACCCCAGTGGTTAGAGTCCAACCCATAACTTAAAAGAAATCAAAATAATCAAAACCATTCATGTTCGTCAATTAATTTAAACCATCTAGATGTAAAACTAACATAAGTCCAAACTCTAAACTACTAAACTTACTAACCAAATTAAAAGTCTTACTAGCCCCGAAAAAATGGGGATTATCAGAGTTATCAGTTAACATAAATAACCTCAGCAATATCAAAGGAATAGAAATATAATTTAGGAAACCACATGTGAAACAAAAAACCACCAAAAAAACTAGTAAGTACCAAAAATATAGGAAAGAGGAACTAGGCCTATTTAATTTTATCCCAATATCCATTAAGGTACTTGATATCTTTAGTGTAGTTCTTGATCAATATGACACTCTTTATCTCATCGCACTTCTACTCCTTGGTTTGTCTCACCTTTTTGAGTTTACTCTTCCCATTGATCACCCCAAACACAACCTTTCTCATTATTTTCTTCTGCACCTTGTAGATGGTGGAAATAACCACTCCTAGTTCAAGTTCAGTGATGGCATTTGTGAACTTATTGTTTATCTCTTCAATCTTCTCAAAAATTTCAGCAGAAAAAATCATAGTCCTTTTTGAAGTCTTCCTGGTACCTCTAGATAGTAGGGGGGGAAATTCTTGTTCCCCAACGTTCATTTTTTCCATGAATATTTTTTTATTAATGATATTAATTCCATAAAAGTAGGGATATCCAACCTATATGATTTTTTCTGTCAATAAATATGTATCTCATATTTTTGTATGTGTGATGAATAATTGATTTTTTTTTTTTTTTTTGATTTGTTGATTATGGATGTGATGTTGAACATTGGATGATATTTTTAATGTTATTTAACCAAATTTTGGATGATCTTGCATAGGAATGAGCAAAGAAAGAAGAGGTGATTTGTGCTGATCTTGTTTGAGATAGGATTGTTTTTTATTTACACTCTTTGTTATCTATCTTTGAATAAAGGCAAAAACATGTTCTTTCAGATGATCATTTATGTATATCAAAGAATGGACATGTGCATTTGTTTGACTATTTTTTCATATATGTTTTCTTGATAGAGTGGAAAATAGAGCTTATTGGTATGATTTATAGTGAATGGATCAATTGTTATTTGTCATATTTCCAATACTTGTTTAGTAATAAAAAAATAGACACTTTGAATGTTGTATATGGATGAACACGTGAATGGATATTTTTAGTGCACCATTTTTGAATAAAAGAATAAAATATGTATTGGATGGAATGACAATGGAAGAAAAAATAGACATATCATTCTTTCTCTATCCTTTTTGAAGTGAAATAACAACTGTGTGCTTTAGATTATATTATGTCTAAACAAATAGTTGTATCTATTCATTTATTTTTGTGTGTGCACATTTTAGTAGATTTTTGGCTATTCTAATATGTCACTTGTATAGAACGTTGAGAATGGTGAATGATTTTTTCTACCTTTATTTGAATAAGGATAACATAGGTGGGAGTTGAACATTGCTATCATTGAATAAGTGGGTATATATGAATTATTTTACCTTGCACATTTTTAAATGACAAATGATAGACTTGTTTCCTTTTAATTTGCACTTGCATGCATGAATGTATCTAGCCATTATGGTAACTATTGCTATGGCTTTTCCAATTTGTTGGATACCATACCAATTATTTTGAAAGGTTGTTTGTGGAGTTCTCTAATGTTGGATGCATTTTTTCTCCTCAATTTCTAATACTCAAGGAAAGAGGTTTTTTGGATGACATTTTGTGTGAATTAATGCATATGTGAATGCATCGATGATCTTGAATATGTGGAGATAATTGTTTTCTTTTCTATTTTTCTGATGGTGGACAAAGTACTGAATAGGTGAGAAATGATTGTCTTATTCACTAGTTTTCAAATTTCCAAAAGGATGTAGATTTATTCTCATAAATGTGGAGTATGTCTATAATTTTTCCATGGGTTATTAAGTTTCTCTTTAAATGCTTGGTTTTATTTGTAGAATTGGATGTGTGGTTGGGGACAGTAGCATGGTAATTCTACTTTGATTTTGATGAATGGTAGATGGATTCAATTATTATGAAGTGGTGACAAATCAAGCATGCAAGTTTGTTCCTATAGACATGGCTATTAAATATGGATGGATTAGATAATGTGGATTTGAGCTGTCCTAGGAGGCTAGGTGAATTATATGTCTCATTGCTTGTGATGAATTGGTGCATCTTTCTTTTTCCTCTATCTTCTTGTACTCATTACATCATTATTTTAACTTGCTAACCTAGCCCAATTTTTGTAAAAAATGAATAAATCCAATACCAACAACAATGTACAAAATCCAACAAAAGAACTTTATTTTTATAAAGGAGAAAACTCTATTCTTTGGAGAAAAATATAAGGTTATTTAATGTTATTTTAAAAACTTAAAGAGTAGTGATGATGCTTACTATAATTACAATCCATGCATCATAAAAACATAACTACCAATAATTATAAACCGTGCATCGTGCACATTTAGGAATTGATAAACTATTGGTTAGCTAAAATGTGTGGTAGAATTGGAGTGAATGAATTGCTGCAAGTTGAATCATTGTTGGTGAAATTGAAGAGAACGACATCATTCTTCACTTGTGAGATTTAGGTCTTTAATCCAAGTCTCTAAGATGAGTTTTCTTTTCGGAGATCATGCAAATAAATATAGTTAGTTGCACATAATAAATAAACCTTTAATAGAGGTTCCAACAAATATTTAATAGATTTAATTGTCTAGACATTCTATGTGATCAAGGGAGTTGGAAGTGCACATGCATTGTCTCATTCACTATGTATAAATACAATTAGTAACCCTGTAGCCAAAATACAAAAACATTGAATTGGTACTTGACATTTTTTCCACGAGTAAAGGCAATGCACTACACCTTAAAGACACTTGCAAAACCGTCTTTAAATTTCAATATCTTCTCTATTTATGGTGCCCTTGGGTATCATGGCTATCAATTTTCTCCCTCCGTGATGGCTACTAGTTTTGAGGATTTTCTTTCTTTCATGAGGTCTCCTTTTCCAGTATTAAACTACAAGTTTAGAAATTACTTAATAAAGATGTTGATGTGAAATTTTTGTCCCTCTAGTGGACTTCAAATGCATATTTTTTTGTTCATCTTATGAATCCATAGATGAGATGAAGATAAACAATCTATGAGTATGAGACATCATTCAATCCTAATATTTTGGGGTAAAATAGAGAAGTCAAGCTCTACACTAAACTACTAAAAAATTAAAGTACCATATTTAGAATGTTGTATATGTTACCTAAAAAGCTCCATATTAAGATTCTCTAGTACAAGGATTTTAGATATTATTTGAAAGGCCTTAGAAAGTTAAGATATATGGATCAATATTTCTATATTTGAAATTTTTAAAGATTTCATGGGACAACATTTTCCATCCCAATTATAATGAGATGTCCCTCACATTTTGAGAATATTTCCTCTTTAGGAAAGATCCTTTAGAACTTGTCATTAGAAATCTTTGAACATACCCTACAAACAATGTTGACCTTAATGTTTGCAATAATTTTTTTTTAATAATTCAACTAACCATCGCAATTATGATGGACCTCCCTTGAAAGTGATGGTTAGTTCCAATGGATATCTATCCATTACACAACACAGCTATCAATAAAATGTTGCACCTATGATGGCAAGTTCTGATGGATAATTGTCACTTCTACAAAACAACTGTCGCATATACATCACACAATTGTGATGACAGAGTCAATATATTAACCATCATAATTATGATGGATTACTATCATGATTGTGACATTGTGAACAAGAAATCTTGTCCCTCCATTCTTCCAACTTACAACTATGTCTTCTATCACCATTAGGACAGATGCCCTTGCCGTCTCAATTTGCAACAATAGAAGTTTGAAGGATGCCAATGGGAAAGTCTGTCACTAGGGCGATGATTGGATGTTGCAATTGTGATAGTTTGCCATCACAAAATGACCCAAAATATTGTAGTGAGGATAAGGTGCAAGGGGGAGAGCACACTCAATAGAAAGTAGCCATAGTGGAAATGAAGAACAAAATATAGATTAACCCAAACATTGAAAATTTGAAAAGGTCCATTGCTGATCTGATCAAAGGAACATAGACTGAAGGATAAGTTCAACTGGGTAGCCAATTTCTCAGTTTGTTTCATGCACTTGGTGGGCACTACACTCTAGCTCATGCAGAGTAACAAGGATAGCGTCATGAATGATAAAGAGGTGGAGACTAACTATTCTCTCTACAACTTCCTTTCTGATTTTTGGCTTCACTTGCTACTAGAGAATCAGAGGAACCAGTGAGTGGTCCTTCTACTAGTGTGCTTTTTGTTTCATTTTTTCAATGTTAGTTAGTTACTCTCTAAGATTTCAAGCCCCCTTAGGTTTTTTATGCTAGATTGGTATTACGGCCAATTTGTATTCGATGGCCAAGTTTATGTATAGTGTTGATACTTTCCATTTTTTTGATAGTATTTACCTTACTACTATGCTTATGGGAGGATTTTAAAAATTTAGAAAGGAGGTTGGATAGTTTTATGGTAATGACTGTCAACTGATCTTCATAACCCCCATTTTGCTGCTTCTTAATTTGAAAAATAGTTGAAAACATCTATTTTTTTATTTTATTTGAACATGTGTGATCATTTTTTTTATGTGATTTATTACACATGGAGTCTTTTAATAATTGCAAGCCTTTATAAGAGGAAACTACCAAGATGAAAGAGAGTTCAATTTGAAATTTGAAATGGTCAAAACTGGCAACGACCAATGAGGTGGGACTTTCAGAATGACTCCGAAGCAGAAACACGTCGTAATTTGTAAACGGTCTGAAATACAAATAAAGAGAGTTGCGCCAATACACGGTCTCTTCCACGCAAACATGGAATGAAAGAAAACATTTCATATTTCATTCTCTCTTCGTAATTTCATCCATACCTAATATTGTCACAAAGATGGTGCAATATATCCATTCCAACGTAACAAATACTCTCCGCGTTTCTCATTTATTGAATGAAGATATTTCGAAGGAAGCAAATTTTATCTACCAACAAAAAGTCACGATGACCAATTTCACGAGGGTGTAATGGTGTCCCAAACATAAGAAATCCTCTGCGCATTTCTATAATTTTATAAATGAAGAGCTTTCAAGGAAGAAGATTCGCTCCATCTTACCATAGCTTGGAAGATACTCAACCCCATCACTAATGAAAAGCTCTTCTTGACTTCCAACTTTTACTCTTTGCATGGCGCATTTCAAAATGTGGCCATTGCAAAATATTGTCTTGTAAGGAACAAATCAAATTCATTTAATTTAGTTCTAGAGCACAAAAATAGTGGTAACTACCCTTTCCTATATAAAATTTCTTAATTAAACTCGAAAAAGAAGAATAGATTAACATTAATGCATTTGGGTTTCGAAATGAAAGTCTACGAACTCATTTTGAAGTTATTGCAACGAAACAGCCATGCTATGAAGATGAAACAAAAGCTACAAGACCATTCAGTAGAGCTCTTTGTAAAAGAAGAAGAAGAAGAAGAAGAATAAGTGGCCTATTGGTCTGCAAAATTGTTGTTCGGACGAGAGGAATAAGAAGAGATGAGGCAGAGCACAACAATTGAATTAGAGAGAGTTTATTCTTCTCCTTCCCAACAAGAAATTAAACAATTGCTTGGTGACATCAGAGGAGTTACGATTTCTAGGAGGAGAGTTACAGTGGATCACAATACAAGCTGTGTTACTAAATCTTAGCTACGTATAAATAAGTTATTACTTCTATTTTTGCATGGGTATTATCCGAAGATTCTTAATTTCACCTTCTCCCTTACATGTGGCTAATTGTGTTTATATGTCTTTTTTTATGAATAGACCTTTACCATTAATTTAAAACTTTAAAGATACATATTAAAAAAAAAGGAGCTAGGGATATAGGATCACCCCATGAGTTCATACGGCCCAAGGCTGGAGATCAACTATTCATCAAAAATATATATAAACAGAAAACTCACGACTGTAAGAGCAGTGCCAGCTAAAGGAGGGTCTTTGTCATCGGAACTTCAGAAATCCTTGGGATCATTGGTTGGCTCAGGGGGGGCCCAACTGTCAGTAGCTACAACATCTTTGTCTTTATCTTTATCTTCCTCATCCTTGGGAGGAGAAATGGCTAAAACAAGCTAGGGGAACACCCATTTAGGGTCATAGTGAGCAGTTGGCCAACTTGCATCAGTAGCCTACCCTCTAAGGAGGTGAGGCTGAGTGATGAAAACCTCCAAAGCCACCACTAGGAGAGCGGCGATGAGGCTACGATCTAAGGGTCTACAAGTGGTGAGCAGAATGGCTCTAGCCTCTCTAGCAACCACAAGGAGGAGAGCGGTCACTGCATAAAGCATTTGGAGGTACTCGAGCAACTGTACAAGGGGCATTTCCCTAATGAGGAAGTAGCTCCTACAGGTGAGCCACTTCTAGTATGACTTTTTCAATTTGTACTTGGATCTACATCATGACATTATTACATATACATGCTTTAGAGTACATTGGAACATAAATATCAAGAAAACTGTGAGAGAATAAAACAACATTGTGATCTTTCTAGATTGTGAATAATATCTCTATTTTGAAAGCATGCCAAATCTAGACATATCTAAAAATGAGTTTGGAAGCATCACCCAGAACCACCATATGCCAAGTCAAGGCCTCTAGATGAAAAGACCCAATGAAATCAAAGTTCTAGAGCCAATAATTCTGAGCTCTTCTACAAAACCAAAAAATATGCAGCCATCTTTTAGTTTGGCCACAAAAGGGCATCTAGGATCAAGAACACCAAAATGTTGAAGTCAAGGACCCAAAGGAAAACCTTGGAAAAGAAGACACTAGGCAAAGTGAACAATCTTTGGCTCAGTGATAGCATGCTAGTTAGTAGCAAATCTAAGACTCCAAGTCTTATGTGAAGAATGCAAATGCCAATGCTGATAGAGAGTATCAACCATTGAAAGATGGGCCAACAACCACCGATACCCTAGCCTGGGTTTGTAGCTAGTCGTTGGAGTGGCAAGATACTACTTCCAATCTTTCCAAGAAAGGCAGGATGAGTGAATTCCAAACTTTTGTAACAAATTGGGAGGAACTATAGAAACTAGAAGATCAATTGTTTTTCAATTTGCATGGATAAGTTGATACTACAACTAAAAATCCTCCCATGAGTGGAGGCTCATTGGAACCCTGGAGAATAAATCTTTGGGTGTCTTGATACCTTTGTGAAATAAATGCAAAGCACTAGCTCCTTGAATCTTGGCTAAAGGCAACCGTAGATTTCCAGACAAGAGTGATCGGCAAAGGTTTTTTTGATTCATCGAGAGTCCATCTCTGAATCTAGTGCCGACCCAATGAAGCTAAGGCTTAATGGCTTCCCAAGATTTCCAAATTCTCTTAGCAACAAAGGTCTCATGAATCTAAACAAGTTTAGAATTCACAAGAAGGGTTTGAAAAACAATCCCTTTCTAGGTCACATGATTAATTGAAAACCCTAAAGAAATGTAGTGATGTAACAAAATTTTCTAGGCCTCATCTCTAGTGAGAGCCCATATGACCCATTTGGCATAGACAACTATCACCTATTTATGAGTGGAAAGCAAGCTAAGACCACAAGAATCCTTGGGTAAAAAATAGAAATCCCATGCCACTCTATCAAAGCCATGATGCACAGCATCAGAGGCCCAAAGAAAGTCCCTAATAAGACATTCTAGTTTAAGGTACAAGGCTTTGGTAGGAGCCCAACAAGAAGAATAGTATATATGAGTAGAAGCAAGAACTTTGGAGCATATTTGGAACTTCCCCACAAGTGAAGGGGGTTTAGTGATCCAATACTCTAGCTTCTTCTCAATTCTAGAAAGCACTGCATTCCACAACTCCATAGGAGATGCTTGAAAAGAAAAGGGAATTCCCAAGAATTAATTTTTTTTGCCATTTTAGACCCATTTCCAACCATTCAATTGCAACTAGTGAGGGCCTAGTAGAAAAAATTATCGGTAGCAAAGGGTTTTGTGCCATTAGATAGCTGACCCTGAAGCAAGAAAAAAGTTATCTAAACACTTCAATGCATTGGTAATGTTCTCCTTGTCCTCAATCAACATGAGGAAAGAATCGTCTACAAAATGGCCATTAACTAGTTGGTTGATTCACTCCGATAAAGAAATGACATGCACCAACCCTCGAGAGATGGCATTGGCTAGTAGATAACCAAAGCCCTTGGCTACCAAAACATAGAGAGAAGGTGCAAGAGGACAATCTTGACAAATATATCTGAAGAGACCAAAGGTTTCATACTGGAAATGATTAATGGTGATCCAAGAAAAAAAATCTCCAAATAGCATCTACACCAATTGACAAAATACTGGGCTAACATCCAGAGCTTGAAGCATAGAAAGAATACAAGGCCATTCAATATAGTCATATTCTTTGGTGACGTCAATTTTCAGGAAAAGGGCCTACTGTTTGGATTGCTTGGCCGATTCTATTCCTTCCTAGAAAACAATAATGTTGTCCAAGATATAGTGGGACTTGATGAGGCCAATTTGTTTAGGTCGAACAATCTGAGGGAGAAAATGCCAAATTTTAAGAGAGATGGCTTTGGCAATGATCTTGTATGAGATATTCAACAAAGTGATGGGCATCTAATTGTAAATCTCTTCAGGATCTCTAACTTTACATATGAATTTAATATTTCCTTTATTGATAGTGTTGCCTAATGATTTAGAATTGTAAGCTTCAAGATAAACTTGAAGAAAGTCAGGGCCAATGTCATCCCAAAGTGTCTTGTAGAACTCACAAGGAAAGCCATCACATCTAGGGGCTTTGTCATCATCCATGGATGCAAGAGTGAGCTTTTGTTCACAAAAGGTATACTGCTCTAGAGCAAGACCATTGGGAGTAACATCAAGGCAGGCTTGCTGAGCTTAATCACACACAATAGATGGCCCCTAAGTTGTAAAGACCTACTCATAATGACACACAAAAGCCTAGAGAATATGAGGAAGGTCAATGAGAACCTGCTAATCTTCTTAGATGCAATTAATACCCATAGTAGAATGATGAGACCTCATAGCACTAAAAAATTCCTTGGAAGCCTGATCACCGACCTCCAACAATTGGAGATGGGCTTTGATCTGAGCTCTCCTAGTAGCATAACCATCTGCAACCTACTTCTAGTGCCAAAGGTTGGTGAGCCAAACCTAGAGATCCATGTCAAACAAATCCATGGCAAGAGCCTCAGAGGTAGTATGTAGATCAAGAGTAGTGGCTTCATAAGATCTCTTATGGTATATAGCTAGTTGTTTGTCGTAAATGTGAAGAAATCTCATAGTATGAAGGATAGCATCATTCCACCATTTAATCTGTCCAAGGTGATTGTAGTGTCAAGGATCAAGATTCTAGACATGTAGGATGTGAACAATAGCTAGTAGATGGGACAACAAAGAAGTATTGAGGTAAAACTAGGTTTTATTCGGGCGAGGCTAAGCTGTCTATTAGGTAATGGAAAAGAGGGTGGGGGAGTGATCTGACAATGTTACATCAGGTAGAGGAATGACAAGCGATGCATGCTTTTGAGAAAAGGATAAAAATGACTATGCAAAAATCATGGCCCTATCAAGTCTTTTAAAAACTCTGTCAAATCCAACTCAAAAATTGGACCAAGCATGCCAAATCCAATTAGGGCAGCGGTGAGAAGCATTAGGATAAAAAATAATTATTTTTTTTGCATGTAAAACCAAGCCTCCTACTCACCAGCTACCCATCTAAATGGAAGAAGTCCATCCTTATCAGAGGTCACATCAACCATATTAAAATCCCCACAAAAAGCTCATGTTGCAGGTGGCAAATGATCCGCCAACTAACACCACAAGTGTGAATGCTCAACAACATCATTAGGAGCATTAACGTTAACAATACCAAAGAAATGATTCTAAAAAGACTACAAAATCCAAACCATCTTGTGGAAAGAGTCAGAACCATGCAACACAAGATGTTAAACAAGGGGAGAGAAGAGTAGCAACACCACATCGACCAACTTCATGTTGAGAAGAAAAAATGACACTATCAATCCAAATAACATGATAGGTTGAGGTAAGAAGAAACCCAACAACTTTAAATTCCTCAAGGCAAAGCACATCAAGATCAAACCAACATTTGGTATCACACACAAAATATTTTCTAGGGAGGTCTATCAGCCCCCACACATTTCATGACATGCAATTCATGGTAACCTAGCTTATATGTCATCCTCATCCCCAAGAGATGAGAAACTATTGTGCAAAAAAGGAGACGGCTCAAAAGAGGGGTCATCAATAGTTGTGACTCTTTGAAGCTTTTCCCCATTGTCAAAAAACTCATTGCAACCATCTGGGCTACGAGACCAATATAGCTTTTTTTGGGTAATCATTGACACTACTTGTGGCGTTCGAATCCAAAGATGACATGGATCTAGGGTATGAACAACCATTGTCCCCTGGCCTCTAGGGTATGAGATAGGATGCAAAGGGAGGAATGGAGTTGGGGCTTTATGGGGAATTTGGCTTGAGCTAGATTTACCATGATCCATAGTCACAGAGCTCACCTTAGCTGTAGTTGAAGTGGGCTTAGTTTTTGAAGTAGAGGGATGGTTACAATCCAACAAGGGACAATACCAAATCTTATGCTCAATTGATTGGCACCGGTAGTAGGTATTTAGAAGGTTAAGGTAAAGCACCTTTTGAGTAAAGGTGGTAGCACCTATCTATATGTCCACTGTATCTTTGAGGTCCCTAGAAAGGTCAACCTCAACACAAACCCTATGTTGGGGATGAGCATTGAAAAACTTGTCTAGTTCAAGGAAAAAAACCTTGCCAATAGTTTGCACAAGAGGAGATGAAAAATATAAAAAAGGAATGGGAAGTCCAGGGAACTCCACCCAAATGCGTACCTTTAGTTTCTTGTCATCAAAAATAGAAAAATCTCTTGACCAACACTGAAAAATTGGGAGGGAGGACCTTACAGTCTAGGGGCCTTGCACAAAAAAATGTTTGGCTTAGACTACATTGCCAAGGTAAAAAATAAAAAAGCCTTTGGTAAGGTTTTGAACACCTTCAAGGCCAACACCTTGAGGTGTCCAAACCTTGGAAACCCATTCCCATAGTGTGCTTGTAGAAGAAGTATGAGCCCAAAAATACCCAATAAGGTTTTGTTGCTCTAACCAGGTGCATGCTCTATCAAACTCCTTAGCATTCAAAATAATATTAGGAGAGGAATTACCTCGTGGAACACTTTGGGAAAAAACTTGCAAGGGTGTTCGATCGACGAAGACATTAACTCTAGTAGAACCAACAACTCCAACACTGGCATCAACGGTTGACCTAGAGAAGGCCAAACTCATTATAAATGAAAATATTCCCATAGAAAATGCAATATGAAAAATAGTGGAAACCAACAAGGATTCAAACATAGGCCATACAAACCCTAGTAGAGCTCATTTTTTCCAATCATCTCTCCATATGCATCTTTGAAAAGAGTAGGCCACCAAGATCTGGCTTTTGTGTTTCTATGTTTTAAGTTGAAAGACTACAAAGAATTTTTTGCACTGCTACAAATATTCAAAAGGAAAATTAAAGGCACGAATGGAAGGTGACATCTCTGATTATTAAAGAATTATGAATAATTAGTATCTTAAACTAAGAACTGCTTAGAGTTTGAGTAGGTCACCTAATAAAAATAAAGGAAAAGCATCCTCTTATTGGTATTCTATATGTAGTGGTCAATCCAAAATAAAGGCACCCTAGCGATGCTTCCCTTGGATTTATTTATTTTATGAAAAAATATTAGAGATATTTGTGATTTATAAATTTGATTGTCCATCTTTAAAAAATTGGATTATAAATCTCATCAATTATTATTAGTAGTATATGTTGATTATGATTTAATGAATCATCATCTTAAAATTGATAGATGGGATGTTTTATTTTCAATCAGAAACATGTCTAAAAGATAAAATTTACACTCCTTACTTGTACAAATTATACAAGAATATTTATACAGACCTAAATATCTTTCTAATTCATCAATCCATTTTTCCCTAAATAAATCCTAAAGTATCAAATTGTTAAGATATTTTTTTTGGGTAAAGTAATCTATTTAACATAATAGCACAGCAATGTTTTATGTAAATTGGTATTTAGTCAATCTTTAAGGAAAAATAATTCATGAGAGTTGTCAAGTACTTGTACATTATATTATTGTACACTTATTGGTACAACATGCAATATTGCATATTGTGCTTGGATAGATACCTTTTAAAAGATATTTTGTAAAAAAATAGTTATAAATATTAAGCTATTCACATGATATAAGTTCATCTAGGGCATTTTTATATTGATAAAGAGAACATGTTTTCTTGATTCAATCTATAGAAATGTGTCTAAAAGGTAAAACTTATACTCTTAAAGATACAAATCATTCAAGCATATTAATACATATCTAGATTTCTTTCTAGTACATCAATGGTTTTTCTTGTAAATAAATGATAAACTCATAGGATATGTTAGATAAGTAAATCAATATATTTAACAAACTAACATTACAAAGTTTTGTGAAAATTGGTGTTTAGCCAATCTTTCAAGGAAAAATAGTTCATGAGTTTTGTCAAGTATTTTTACATTGTTTATTTTATACATTCTTGCTACATCATGCAATATTGCATTATTATGTTTGGATACAAAGTATGTGAAAGACTCTTTATAACAAAAATAACTATTAATATTAAAATACTCACATGATATAGGAGTTTCTAGGAGATACATGAAGAAATAATTGAAATGCACATTTAGTTGTTAGAATATTTATCCTTTTATCAAGACTTAGTTTTACTTTGTAACCCATTTCCTTAAGAAGAAATAAGTTACCACGGCTAGGTAAACCAAAAAATTGACGTTCTTCTAAATTTAAGATACTAACTCCCTTTAATGATCTTTCGTAAATAAGACTATAGTAAGGAAGCCTTTAAATATAATATTAATAAAAAATAATAAAGGAAAAACTAATATTTGCACATCACCATGATATGAATCTGACATTTAAAGGGAATAATTCTACAAAATTGAGCACATATACTCCATTTATAAACCAATAAGCTTATATAAGATAATCTTATAAACAAACCATATTTCATAAGATACATGATAGATTTTCAAAAGTTAACAATCATCACACTAAAAGATATTTCTACACATAAATATACTTTCATCAACTTAAGCTCATGCAAATTTAATCTTGTAATAATTACTCATCAACTTCATTAAAAAATGAAGTATTTTCAAAACAAATATCATATGAAAAAATATAAGAATGAGGTCTATATGCATAAAATTTCTCTGGCTTTCTAAATGTCATTTAAAAATATGGATAGCTATCTTTGGAAACTTAGATTTATCTAACTCTACCCAAGAGTAAGATTGTGTTTCTATGTAAACTTGAAAAGAACAACTATGAGACACCTAAAGAAACTAAAATAAATAGAGAAATCTAGTTAGGCTATCATGTTTACGGTTTTGCTATTGAACTTCCCAATTTTATTTCCCTTGTCATGGTGACATATTGTGCTTTCTAGTACTTATGTGCAATAGAAATTTCTTGAAGCATCATAAAGATGGAAAGTTCAATATGTGTAATTTATTGTTTCTAAACTTCTTTCTCTCTCTTAACTCTAGCTATTTTTTTCTATGACCTTGGAGTTGATCAATGCAAAGGGCCAGTAGATACTCAATATTTGCTACCCTAGAGAAATCATCTACTGTAAAAACCTTTAATTATTTTTAATCATCAATATTTTCTTTAAACAATTGGGTTATAATGTCCATATTAGATTAATGAGACAAAAGTAACAATTTGATAATAAATTGTACATAAAAGAACACAAGACACAAAGATTTAACGTGATTCACCCAATCCCTGGGCCATGTCTAGCAAACAATGAGTCCAATATTATTATTATCTAGTGGTTACAACATGATTAAATATGCAATCCCTCACAAATCAATAGTAGTGCCAAAAGCTACAAACTATTCATACATTATGAAATCCCTAACCCTAAGACATTTTATACAAGATTTTTTCCTCTTACAAAATTAGGGCAATAATAAGTCATTTAATAGTAAAATAACAATTTATGCCTTTTACAATAATAATTTCAGATGAGCTTTTTAGGGAGCTAACCTCAGAAAAACCATGAGAGCATTGCCCCACAACCCCACTCTGTACCATGACATGGAGAACATGTGGGGCTCTACCCTAGGATGCTGAAAGAGGTACTACCCCTTGACCTTGTTGTTACAAGCTAGAGTTGTTGTTGCACCAAAATATTAACCTCTCATTCCCCGATACGTCTATTAGAGTAATTAGATATTTTCTAATTAACTCTAGTTTTCTTAAGCTAAACTTTAGGCATCTAATAATTAATTTTTTATTATTTATTATGATACGAATAAGACACAATACATACTTGTTAAAGTCCCATGGGGGTTGATGTTTTTACTTTGTTTTCCATCTTCCTTTGTCTAGTAAGTGTTCCTTCAATGACATTAGCCTCATGATGTGTTTGAGATTGATCACCTCATTACATGCTTATGTAATCTTTTATACATCTTGATTGTTGTTCCTTGACATGCATTTTCTTTGGCCCACTTTTTCAATTTCTTGTCACCTCACCCTTGTTTGCATTAGGGGAGTTCTTCTATTGTTTCTCATGCTTCCTTGGTTTGATTGATTAGCTCTTCAGGATTTGGTGTTTCATGCCATATGTATGTTCGAGTTTAGTTATTTGCCTTTGTGTGCCTTCTAATTCAATGTAGATTACAATCTTCTCTACCTAGTCAGGTTCTACTTTAGTGGAGGTTCTTTAGCTTAGCAGTAACTTTCGATAGAGTTTTGCAACTTCTACATGCTTTAGTGGTGCTCTTCATGATCATCTTTTGTTCCTATCTTCTAGGACATTCCTTAGTTTGTAGGCTTCTTCAGTCCTTCACTAGTTCTTTTGAACATGTTTTCCATCTCTTTTTTGAGTAGGGATTTTCCCATCTGGTTTTCTCTATTTCTTGTCTTTTCAAAGATTTGGCTGTGCTTGGGTACCTCATCAGGTTTTGTTGTCGGGACCCAATTCTACTTTTAGTACTAACTTTCTAGGTTTTAAGCTACTCCCTAATTTTATCTTATAGGGGGGTGTTAGAGTAATTAGATGCAACCTAGGTTAGACCTTTTTAGGGCTTTGATCTCCTTTATAAGGATGATATCTCATTGTAAAAATTAATTGAGATTAATTCACTTTTGATAATAGCAATTTCTCTTTTCTCTTGTCAGCAATGCCTCATGTTTGGATCTGGCAATTCCAGCCTCCATAGCTTTTCCTTCTCTCCATGATAGGTATTTGAATGCAAGTGATTCTTGGGATTGATCTCTCATCAACTTCAACAACAACCACTAGACTTAAAGAACATAGGAGGTAGATAAGCCATGCCATGAATCCTGAAGGGAAACATTGGTGGTTAGTCCAAGAATCCCTCCCTCAACATTACCTAGGGAGATTTGAACCTATGACCAAGCTCTTATACTGATTTTTGGAAATGTAAGGATGACCAAGTGGTTGACAAGGGGGGGTGTTGAATCAGTCTAAGGGTGAAAGCACAAACCTATGTCACCTTTTATAATGGAAAAGGATATCAGAACTTAAATTGTTCAACTTTAATGATAGAAAAGGGGCATTTGTGTTTAGAATTTGAAGATGATGTAAACTGATGAATTTTTGTAAAATTGGATTATTTTTATGCCTTTTAAAATAAAATTGAGTTAAAATTTTATCAAGTTTCTAATTTTTAAGTGTGTTTTCTATTTTTTTTTAAATGCTAAAAATATAGAGTTTCGTTCCCACCAAAAAAAATATGGAAATGATCATACTTTGGTCTAATTTTTTAATATATTATAGTTGACATGTATACCTAGTGGACAAAAAAAAAATTGATTTTGGACTTCAAATTTTCAAGTTATAAGTGATAAAAGTCAAAGTTAACAGAAATTCATGCCTTTTTTCCTACCAAACTTTTGCTATGAAATCTACATATTTTTTTCAAAAAAATTACATATTCCTGAAGATGACTCTCTCCTCTAGAGGTGCACATAAATTTTTTATTTTTTGAACATGATTTACTATTTTTCTTTTCTTTTCTTCAACAAACATCTTCTTGAATCTTAAAATACCTACTAGTAATATTTTAACACTATAATATATTATAACTCTCAAAATACTACAAAATTTATATTACCATAATCTTGACTTCGAGATCTACAAAAGGGTATTTTTAGTTTTTGAAGAAACTTCATTTTGTATGGAGAAATCAGCCTTCAAAGTGAAAAGTTTGGAGAAACAAAAATTTTCAATTGTGTGGCTACCACTTAGGATGTCACATACACAGTTACAACCATAACCATTTTGGCTATAATAGTTTCGATCATAACTCTTGTTGGCCAAAAAAAACCACTAGCTGTCATATTGGTTATTTCATATAAAATTAATAGTTTTTTTTTGTTTTTCATTTTATAATAAATATATTACAAATTGCAAAATATAAATGAGCATATTCATAAATAAATATTTTTTTAAACATATTTATCAATTGTTTTGTGGAGTTTAATGATAACTGCAAAGGATCGTCAATAATGTATGTTTTTTCCACCTAGTTATTTGTACACTCTATATTGAAGAATTGAATTATATTTTTGGTAGAATCTAAATTAAAATATTTTTCTGTAGATCAAAGTATTCAATGGGTAATGAAAAGGCTAGATCAAGGAAATGTAATAAAATAAGAGATGACAAAATGAAAGGTCATACAAAATGTAATCAAAACCAACCTACTAAATTTCATGAAGAATATGAGATTCATGAAGAAGACAAGTTTCATGAAGAGGATGAGATTCAAGAAGATGAAAATATAAATGGTTCTAATGATAGAAACAAATTATTAGGCATAGGAAATTTGATGGATTTGGATGAGGACCTACTTTTTAGTCAAATTCTATCTAATCACATGGTAAAAGAGAACACTATTAAAATGCATTACCAAAACATGTGGGATGATATTTAAAAAATAAAACTATATTTGGAAAGGCACAATTATTTGTCAAATTATTTAGGAGAAAATATATGAGCTCTATTTTAGATTTGTTGGGTGTTGGTAATAGGGAAAACCATGCCCATAATGTTAATAAAACAATAGCCAAAAATTTGCAAATTGCTTATAACATATTTGACAACACAACACAAGGAGGCAGTTTGAGCACTGCATGTAGAGCATTTATGACTAATATATCTAGTTGAAAGTTGACATGTAGAAAACAAGTACATGCAATTTATGATTTACTACATATATATAGATGAATTATTCAAAGATACATTAGGATGATAAATATACTAGATGAAAACATTGAGAATAATTAGGTGAATTTTTGCAGAGTTCCTCAAAAAGAGAGAATTTCTAAAGATTTAAAAAGATAGACCTTACTGATATTTGGACCACATACTCTCATGTTTCTTCCAATAGACATGATACTATACAAATTAAAGATCAAGAGATAGGGGAAAAAGTTGAACATCCAAAACAATTTATAGATATAACAAAAAGTGAATTATTTAAAACATTCAAGAAAGAATTTTTAAATGTGAAAATATGTCAAGGAATGTTTGAGAGCCTTTTTCCTTCTTTTGTACACATAAATAAGATACACAAAACTTTTTGTTGTCAAAACAATGTTGAATTTGGTCTACAATTGCAATCATATAAAAGGTTATGGTAGTACTTGATCCAAATTTGGTTACCCCTAGTAGCATGACACAATTTGTGAAGTCTATATTATGTGATAAATTAGAAGATTTAGATGAGTTCAAAGTAAAATGCATAAAAAATCAATGTGCAAATTGTGGAGCTTTAAGTAAATTTCCAGTGCAAATTGAGAATATTATTGAATTGACACCATTTTCATGGATTAGATATCAATATGAGACATACCAAAATAACACAAGATTTGAATCCAAAAAAAATGTATTACAAGAGAGTGAATTGTGAATGATGATTTTATGACCAAGTTTCATCCATTGATATATCCACATATCCAACATTGTCATGGTGCATGATGGCAACCTAAAAAGTTTTGTGAGTCAATTTTTTTTCCCACCTAGTTGTATTCTTTTAGTCGTATATTTCTTTGATAACTATACATTTTCACCTCAAAAAGAGCTTCAAGGGAAATATTATCATTCTAAACAAGTTGGAATATTTGTGCAAGTGACTTGTAGACATGCACACTTTGAGGTGGATGAGATAGAAATTTTAGACAAAAATGAATGCATCATTATAAAGGAGGTTCATTCTATATTAGTGATGATAGAGTTCATCATAGGAGTTATGTCATTCATTATTTTGTAATGTTATCTGAAGATCTTAGAAATTGTGGAATAAATATTTTAGAGCACTAGATCTGGTCTGATGGTTGTGCAGGTTAGTGTACACATGTACATTTTTATATAACTTTTTTAAAAAACTTATATTGATTTGTACATCTATTTAAATTTGATGAATATAATTATTTAAATAATCTCATTTCATGTTCACAGAACAATTTAAATCTACAAAAGCATTTAATTGGTTAGTCATGCAATATGCTATAAGCAATGTTAGATTTTTGTGGAACTTCTTTGAAAGTGGACATGAAAAAGGTGAGCACAATGGAGCAAGAGCATGTATAAAGCATGGACTTTGAAAACATGAACTTGGAGGTACGTAAATAAATTTAGTGTGTTCTTGATACTTATAACATATATATCTATTCTCTCTAGAGATCTAGACACATATATAGACTAAATAGTGTGTTTTAAATTATATATATGCATTGTACACATTTAGGCAATAGGATAGATAGTGCAAATAAAATTATTAAATCATGTGAACGGTTCTATATATATATATATATATATATATATATATATATATTCCTTAAAAATCATGTTTTTTATTATATTTATTTTGAAACATGATAATTATTTTTTGTATTTGTAATATACATAGATCGATCTAATCCTTGCCATTGCCAAACAATTTTTACTATTAGAAGTTTAAATCAAGTGATGACTACTCCTAGGACACCACAAACTTCCAATGAATGTATGTGAAAATATTGTGAACAGATATGTTTGACATTGGAATTTGAATGAAATAGTTAGAAAGCCTCCTTTTGAAGATGTTGACATTGACATTGACATTCATGATCCTATATACTCAAGTAATTATGAGCATGTTTATGATCTAGTTATGAAAGCTTTGTGGCATATGTATATATATGTATGTATGCTCCTATAGGAGATATGTATGTATGTTCACTTTATAAATACATCTATTTTAATGGACATACATGAGATATTTTTGTCATTCAAGCCTTAGTAGATAATGTAGAAAATGTAGACTATTATCTTCTAAGATGCACAAAAGAAAAACAAAATTTTATAAAGGAACTATAGATGTTGATGTAGAGTCATATCCAATTGGATTAGTTGTTGTTGAAGGAACATATCATCAAGACATAAGACATGAAAATAACATGTACATCTACAAAATAACACATCTTCGAAATAAAAATAAAAATATTGAAAATATGCATACATTCAACATGAACATGTGAACATAAACATGAACATAAGACATGAACATAACATGTACAGATCTATAAAACAATACATCTATGAAATAACGTACCCAAGTAAAATGTATCCAAAATACTATATAAAATGTCTCCAAAATACACATCTTGAATGTATCCAAATAACATAAAAAAACATAGAGCTCTCCATATCAAATGTATTCAAATAACATATATATCAAATGTATCCAAATGTATCTAAAAGAAGACAAGCTGACTACATATTCATGCAAATCAACCACATTCCCCTCTTGATCCATGACCCCAAAAGGATTTATGATCTAGGTTTGAACCCTATGTCAAATGAAAGAAATTTGTTAAATAAATAAAGAGTTATAAAACTATGTACACACATATATCAAATGTATATATCAAATATATATATAAATTGCAAAATACCTATGACTCACACCATGTGGAATTTGTTGGGGTCTGAAGATTGCCAAAACCAAACATATTGTCACTAAGACCCTATAACACACATGTGTGTACATAAGTTAGATTGAATCAAGAATATATGTATGTCTTTAGGTACATGTATTTAAACTTAAGTACATTAAACTTAAAAGTGTAAATTTTACAGTAAAAAGTAAATTTAAACATATAAATATATTTACTATAGCATCATGTAATGCTCTACCAATCTAAAAAATATCTGAATCATGTAGTGATAAACCAACCTCGTCCAAGGCAATCATCTCATCTAAAATCATAGTGGTAAATAGATGTTTTCATACTACGGGGACCTGAGTATGGGGGGGTGTAGGTGCCATAGGAATCTGTGTAGGAGTAGGTGTTGTTGAAGGTGCAGGAATATCTTGATGTTTCTATGAACCCTGTGATCCTACTATGCATGAGAGAATATGGCTGATCTATCCACTAATGTCACTAAGAGGAATCCTTGTGAGTGTCAATAATTCTTGATATGAACCAAGAAGATTAGATTCTAAATAGGATGCAATGCATCCATATCTAATTTAGTAGAAACCTATAGTGGAGATGGTATATCTTTTATCCCATAAGCATCATCAACTCCTTAGCTAGAGGATATGACTATCAAAATGGTACCACCGAATCATAACACATATCTGCCATGTCAATCTGAAGACATCTCTTGTAACTATGTAGAAACTGTGGCAATGCTAGAATATATCTAAGTCCTAACTCTATTATCTGAAATAGTCATACCCACAGTAGCCATGTGTGGAGCTCTCAACATGACCAAAAGGTTTGAACCCACCATTGCTCATTTATTAAGGGACATAGGGGTTTCCACAGGTCTAAATCTCTCAAATAATCTATTGAGGCATTGTCCAACATGACCTAGTAAATTTGTATAATCTACATCATGATGTAAATAAAATTTTGCAAATAATTGTTTGTAGAAATAGAGAGGAATCTCATCCTTTTGTATCCACTTGTGATGTGTAGCTAAGTAGCTAGATATATTAATGGTGCAACAAGATGACCTATACACTTCATAGTCGAATAACCTCTAACCCTAGACCTATCTGTATAAAATAGAAATGTGCTCTTCACCATAGTGGTGAAGACCTCTATATCAATCTGCCTACACTTCACAATGCCAGTGACACCATGAGAAAGAGAAAATTAAAATGTCTCAATACTAATATCATCATATGGGTTGTATGACTCAATCATCTGAATTATACAACATAACTTGTCTCTCATACGAGTAATCTTCTCCCTATGAGGAAGGTTGGTAGAAGACAAAAGTATAGAATCTAGGAACTCAATAGCATGAGATAGTCTAGCAACCATATCTCTATATAAATGCTCTCTCTCCTTAGTAGATGATGTCAGTTTACATGTTGTACTAGACTCAACACTCCAACCCCCTCCCTAAACACTACCCTCCCGTAAGGATGTAGGTGCACCACCAGTACTAGATGCCATAATGTATGATATACAATCATGATATGTCTATAAATGGAGAGCTAAGATATAGCTATATATGATAAAGATCTAGATTTTCACATGCTATTGGGATTAAAGATAGAGTAATTAAGAGGGGGGGGTGAATCAGTTACTAACAAAAATAAATCCACAGATCCCTTAGATGTCTTAAAGATCTAGTTACTGTTGATACTCGGTAAACAAATGTTGTAACTTAGTAAATTAAACTATTACTTATCTTCAAGCATTCATGCCTGTAACTAAAAAAAAAATGAACACAAGACACACTAGATTTAACATGGAAACCCACTATGGGAAAAACCACCAAGTAACTAGTCACCATTTTTTCACTCTTCTGAAGTGAGCCCTGTTAGGAGTGAACCCTGTTAAAGGTTACAATACACTATTAGGTGTGACCTTGTTAGAGGATTTAATCACCCTGTTAGGAGTGGCCTTGCTAGAGGTCTTTAGAAAAATTCAACTAAACTATCACCTTGTTAGAGGATTTACAAAATAGCTTTTAAACCAACTCTGTTAAGAGATTTGGAATCACTGCTACAATGGTTAGAAGACAACAATGAATTAACCTGAACAAGATCCAACTGAATTTGCTGATTACAGGTCTTTGTTTTGTTTCATTAGATCCTCCTTGATCAAATATGGCTTTTCTACTTCTCAATGATCTCTAATCATCCTTCAAATTTTCTTCCACAATAATCAGTCCTTATATGTCATTAATTCCACTTTTTTTTTAATCACATGCTTAGAATTTGCAACTTGAACTCTTACTTATACTGTTCAGATTGTCAAGTTAGCTCATTCACATGTTACTTTTACCAATAAACAATACATCAGTTGGCTACAAATATTACTCTAAACAAATAAATGTTATTTCATAAAACAATGAAATCTTTTACTGGCTGACCCTGCTTGATAAATATTGCTTCTAGAAATTTCTTGAGTTAACCTTCTTGACTTGGTTAACATTACAATATCCTTAAAATCCTTTGGCTGCCAAGTTTACTTGATAAGAACTAAATCCATTCATGAGAGCTAGGTAAGAACTGCTTCTTCCAAATTAGCTTTGATGATCGAAAGAGCTAGGTAAGAATTGCTTCTTCCATATTACCTTTGATGACCGAGTGAACTCGGTAAGAATTGCTTCTTTTCTTTGCTGACCTTCTGAGCTTGGTAGACACTATCCTTTGCCTTGCTGACCTTTTGAGCTTGGTAGACACTATCCTTTGTCTAGCTGACCTTCTGATTTTGGTAGATACTATCTGATGATTGATATGACATTTGTGTGATATCAAAGACAACACACAATTGAACAATTGTATCCAACAATCTCCCTCTTTGGCATTGATGGCAACACAACATGTCATAGTAGAATGAAATTTCAAAACAAGTATTCTAATGACAGAATACTTCACTTCTTAAAATACAACAAACTCCTTCTTTCATAATAATCTCTCCCTCTTGCACAAACTCTTATTATTTTGCAAATTTCAAAAAGATATGATAGAATATTCTCCATCTTTGACAACACGTGCCAAATATAGTTCAAAACAACTAAGTGGCATTGTTCCTGATGTACTAATTCATATGCAATGTTGTCATTGGTTTGCTACATCAACTAATAGATCTTCAATCTTGTTTTTGTTGATGCAGTAGTAAAATTATATTTTAGTGAGCTTCAGATAGGGGAATGACCCCTAACTTACCTCTTAGATACAAGAATGCATCCTTAGGTAAGGGCTTTGTGAATATGTCAACAATTTGTTCCTTTGTATGCACATATTCCAATCTTATTTCCTTTTCTTGCACCAATTCTCTAACAAAGTGCTATTTTATGGCAATATGCTTGGTTTTTGAATGCATCACTGGATTCTTGGAGATGTTAATTGCACTTGTGTTATCACAAAACATAACAATAGGTTCTATGATTTCTTGCTTCATACCTTCCTAAAATTGTTTAAACCACACAAATTTTGAGCAATTTACTACTGTTGCAACATATTCAGCCTCTATTGTGGATTGAGATGTACAATTCTACTTTTTGCTTGTCCAAGAAACCAACCTTTTTCCAAGAAAGAAAGCTCTTCCACTTGTGCTCTTTCTATCATCAATATTTCCTACCCAATCTACATCAGTGAACACCTCTAAATCCATTTTTCCAAGAAAGAAAGCTCTTCCACTTGTGCTCTTTCTATCATCAATATTTCCTACCCAATCTACATCAGTGAACACCTCTAAATCCATTTTTCCTCCAAATTTATACCATAATCCATAATCTTCAGTTCCTTTTAAGTATCTCATGATCCTTTTGATTTCCATCATGTGATTTTCTTTTAGTTTTGTTAAGAATCTTCCTACAATTCCTACTGCAAGGGCAATGTCTGGTCTTATGTGCACTACATATTGCAACTCTCCAATCATAGATTGATACAATGTTTGATCCACTTCCTTTGATTCATCATCCTTGGTAAGTTTTAATCCAGTACACAAAGGAATCCCAACTGGTTTGTAGTCTTCCATCCCAAACTTTTTCAATATCTCCTTGATGTATTTACATTTAGTGATGTAGATGCCATTCTTATTCTGTTGAATTTGAAGGCCAACAAAGAATTTGATTTCAGTAAACATTGACATTTCAAATTCCTTGTTCATTTGTTCTGAAAATTCTTTGCAAAGATCATCATTTCTTATGAACAAAGTATCATCTACAAATATTTCTGCCAAAACAATCTTATTATCTGGTCCTTCTTTTATGTACAAACTACTATTGTCATTAATTCTTTGAAAACCAATCTAAATAAGATAGTTATGCAATCTTTCATACCATGCTCTAGGGGCTTGTTTTAGACCATATAATGCTTTCTGCAATTTGCAGACCATGTCCTTCTTTTCTAAAACAACAAAACTTTCTGGCTATTCAATGTAAACCTCTTCATCCAAAATGCCATTGAGAAATGCTGACTTGACATCCATTTGATAAACTTTGAATCCTTTGAATGTAGCATATGCAAGTAAGATTCTGACACCTTCCAATCTTGTAATAGGAGAAAAATTTTCTCCATAGTCTACACCTTTTCTTGTGAATATCCTTTGCATACTAGTCTAGCTTTGTTCCTTGATACCTTACCATCTTCATTTTGTTTGTTTTTGAATACCCACTTTGTTCGAATCACATTCTCATCTTTGGGTCTAGGTACAAGAGTCCATGTTTTGTTTTTCTCTATTTCTTCTATTTCTTCATTCATAGCCTCAATCCAACTCTCATTGTCTAGTGCATCTTTGACATTTTTAGGTTCAAAATCAGCAAGTAAACAAGTGCCTTTTAACTTACTTCTTGTCATTGTTCCTTCTGATTTATGTCCAATGATTTGATCTAGTGCATGATGCTTTCTAACATACTTGGCTAACATAGGCTCCTTGCCTTTTGAATGACTTGCATTGCTATCCTTCTATGTCTCAACTTTTGGCTTTGATTCTAGTTGCTCGAGCTCAATAGATGCTAACTCTGTAGCTTCTATTTGCAACTTGGGTTCTTGTAGCTTGGTAGGTACTGACTCAGTTTGAACTTCTTGTGACTCGATTAATGAAAACTCTAGAGATGAGAATTCCTAATTAATAGGTATACTTGGCATTGTATTAGGTTCAATGTAAACAAATCTTCTGTAGTCTTCAGGTTCCTTTTTGCTTTCTTCTTCTGTTCTTTCTGTAAACTCATCAACTTTCACATGTGCACTTTCTATGACTTTGTAAGTAGAGAAGTTCAAACATCTATATGCTTTTCTTTTGCAAGAGTATCCAAAAAATATTTCTTCATCACTTTTTATATCAAATTTACCTTTTTTAGATTCTTTCAAAATCTAACATTTGCTTCCAAATACTTTTCGATAACTTACATTGGATTTGTAGCCATACCACAACTCATAGGGTGTTTTGAATGAGTCCTTTTTGAGTTGTACTTAGTTCAAGGTATGAACTATAGTGTTGATAGCTTCCTTCCAGTATTTGATAGCAATACCTTTCTCAATCATTAAGGTTCTTGCACAATCCATGATGGATCTATTCCTTCTTTTTTCTATTTCATTTTGTTCAGGAGTTCCAGGTGCTGAAACCTATCTTTTGATTCCCCTTTCAATGCAAAAGTTATTGAACTCATGTGAAATGAATTCACCACCTTTGTTAGACCTTAAGTATTTCAAATGCTTCTAATTTCTCTCTTATGTACATGAAAATCATCATTCTTGAATAAACATCAACAAATAGAATAAAGAACTTTTCACCTGGATAACTTTCAATGCCAATAGGTCCACATAAATCAGTATGCACAATTTCTAGAACTTCTTTAGTCTGATAGTTCTTGCTTTTAAAACTAGTCTTTCCCATTTTACCAATTTGACAATTCTTGCATAGACCAACCTTAGGTTTCTTTATGTTAGGAATACCTCTTACTTTCTTTAATTTACTAATCTTTATCAAGTTGTCAAAGTTTACATGATACAAGCTCCTATGCCATAACCAACTTTCTTCAATTTGAGCAATGAAACATGAACATTCAACAAGTTCAAGATAAAGTAAGTTACCTTTTGTTTGAGTGCCTGATCCAATCAACTTTCCTTTTCCATCCATCAATCTTTCTTTTCCATGCATAAATTCTACATTGAATCCATTATTGAGTAGTTGTGCCACACTCAACAAAATGTGCTTTAGTCCTTCTACCCAATATGCATTATCACATACAAGTTCCTTGGTTAGTGAGATTCTTCCTTTTCCTTTTATACATGAAGGTTCATTGTTACCAAATCTTACACTGCCACCATCATAGTCTTCAAAGTATTCAAACTTAGTTTTATCACCAGTCATGTGATGAGAACAACCACTATCTATGATCCATGTATATTTTTTTCTCCTATGAGAAATGAGTTCCATTTCCTCATCATTATTTGTCTCATATTTTACAACAATGTAGAAAATTTCATCTTCTTCTTCATCATTAGAATCATTAGAATCTTTAGCCATAAAACATGTTTTCTTACCTTTATCCTTGAATGATTTGAATTCTTTCTTGCCATTGTACTTGTGACCTTTCTTATCATCTTTGTTCTGCTTATTTGGGAACCTAGCATCAATATGTCCAATTTCTTCACAAGAAAAATAGATTAGAGGAACCTTACCTTTGTATTTCCCTTTGCCTCTTGAATATTTTCTAGCTAGTAGAGCTTCAACCACTTCAAGATCACTGTCTGAACTTTGATCTGATTCTTCATCACTATCTGGCTATAGATCCTTCATCTTTTTCCCTTTTTATTTGAGTAAAAGCTTGGCATCAAATGCTGATTCAATCTTCTTGGTAGCTGGAACATAATTGGCATAGTTATCTAGCTCAAATGCAGTCAATCTTCAAACTATGACCTCCAAATTTATTTTATGATTTGCCTCACATGTCCTTTCTTGAATTGCAGAGACTCTAATTGCATAAATGGGAAGCAGAGTTCTAAGGACTTTACTTATAACTGTCTCCTCACTGATATCTCCTCCAGATGCTTTGATTGCACTAACATATGCTTTAACTCTTTCAACATACTTTGTAATATTTTTATCCTCTCTCATCCTCATTTGATCAAATTGTCCTCTCAAACTTTCTGCTTTGGCTCTTCTCACATTATCATCTCCTCCATAGATCTCTTTCAGCTTGTTCCACATTTCAAAGGTAGTTTTGCAATCCTTGATGTCATCAAATTCTTCATAACTCAGAGAAGATGCTATATCCATCATCATGTTATCGTGAGTCTTCTTTTTAGCAATATCATTGATAGTTAATGTACCAAAAGGTTCTTGTTATTTTTCATCAAGGTACTTCAGCCCTATATCACCAATAGAAGCTAGATGAAGCCTCATCAATCCTTTCCATGTTGAGAAGTTATCCCTGTTAAGTCTTGAAATTTCCCTTTCGTAAGATAGCCTGACCTTTAGGTTAGATCCTTGAAATCTTTCCTATAAGCACCAAAAGCTCTGATACCAATTGTTGGGATTAAAGATAGAGTAACTGAGAGGGGGGTGAATCAGTTACTAACAAAAATAAATCCATAGATCCCTTAGATGTCTTAAAGATCTAGTTACTAATGATACTCAATAAAAAAATGTTGTAACTTGATAAATTCAAATATTACTTATCTTCAAACATTCATGCATGTAATTGAAAAAAAATGAACACAAGACACACCAAATTTAATGTGGAAACCCAATATGGGAAAAACCACCAAGTAACTAGTCACCAAATTTTCACTCTTCTAAAATGAGCCATATTAGGAGCCAACCCTGTTAAAGGTTACAATACACACTATTAGGTGTGACCCTGTTAGAGGATTTAATCACCCTATTAGGAGTGGCCTTGCTAGAGGTCTTTAGAAAAATTCAACTAAACTGTCACCTTGTTAGAGGATTTACAAAATGGCTATTAAACCAACTCTGTTAAGAGATTTGGGATCACTACTATAATGGTTAGAAGGCAACAATGAATTAACCTAAACAAGATGCAACTGAATTTGCTGATTATAGGTATCTATTTTGTTTCATTAGATTCTTCTTGATCAAATATGGCTCTGCTGCTTCTCAATGATCTCCTATCATCCTTCAAATTTGATTCCACAATAATCAGTCCTCATATCTCATTAATTCCACATTTTTTTTATCACACACTTAGAATTCACAACTTGATCTCTTACTTATACCATTCAGATTGTCAAGTCAGCTTATTCACATGTTACTTTTACCAATAAACCATACATCAGTTGGCTACAAATATTACTCTAAAAAAAATAAACATTATTTCATAAAATAATCAAATCCTTTACTGGCCAACCCTGCTCGATAAATAATGCTTCCAGAAATTTCCTAAGTTAACCTTCTTGACTCAGTTAACATTGCAATATCCTTAAAATCCTTTGGTTGCTGAGTTTACTCAGTAAGAATTGAATCCCTTCGTGAGAGCTCGGTAAGAACTGCTTCTTCCAAATTACCTTTTTTGACTGAGTGAGCTCAGTAAGAATTGTTTCTTCCATATTACCTTTGATGACTAAGGGAACTCAGTAAGAACTGCGTCTTTGCTTTGCTGACCTTCTGAGCTCGATAGACACTATCCTTTGCCTTGTTGACCTTCTAAGCTCGATAAGCACTATCCTTTGTCTAGCTGACCTTCTAAGCTTGGTAGACACTATGTGATGATTGATATGACATTTGTGTGACATCAAAGACAACACACAATTGAACAATTGTATCCAACACATGCATATATCAACATATAAGCATACTTATAGGTGTAAATAGAAATAAAATTGAAAGTTAGATTGAATATAAAAAATGTATGTATATATATGTACAAAGTTGAACAGCTAAAAAATATAGACAATTTTATTTAACACACATGTTATATATAGATCAAGTTGATCTATAGCTCATGTATGTGAACAAAAAATAGACACATGTATGTGTGATAAAATAAAAAATAATTAGAAAATAATTTGAAGCAAATTTATTCTAGTTAACTTTCTACCAAATTTTTACTACATGTTAAACTACATAGGTTTACTGTGTTAATGTTTTCTAAAATGTAACTAATTTCTAGCTATAGGTATGAACAAGTTTAATAAGTTTCATGTAGATGTAGGTATTTTTAATATTTATATCATTTAAAATTGGTTAGATTTGAAGTTTCCAAGTTTCAACAACTAGAAGTTATTCTAGTTTAGTTCTACCTAATGTTTCACTACATATTAGTTCTAGATATCTAAAAATGATCGATATATACAAATAACTAGATATAGGTTTATTATGTTAATATTTTTTGAAATGTAATTAATTTAGTTATCTAGGTCTAAACATGTGTTTTCTAAGTTTGATATAAAATCTATATATATGATTAAGTAGATATTTAATTTTAAAATACTATAGTTATCTAGATGTAAAATCTATACCTATGGTTAATTAAATTAAAATTGACTTTAGATTTAAATTTCTAATGTACATAGTTTGTAGTCTATCTAACATATGATTTAACTATATAAAAAAATTAACATAACTAACTAGTAAAACACTTAAAATAAAATTAATTTAACTATTACTAACATGTAATAACTAAAAACAACTTAACGAAACAAAACAAAAACCACCTACCACTTATAGCCAAAATAGCCTAACCCACTCCATAAACCTAGGAAACCACAATAGTCAAAATGACCTCCCAAAAGTGATTTTGGCATATTATATTCGCTTGTATTGTTCTGCTTGTAACTATTTTGGCCGAAAGGGTTTCAGCCATAACATTGGCTGCCACGTTGCCATGGGAAAGTGCCATGTATATAAGGTTGATACGGTTACAACCAAAACCCTTTTGGCTATAACCATTTTGACCATAACCCCTCAAGATATCCCAAAGGGTGACATAGGTTTGTGCTTTTACCAAGGAACCACTTAAAACTTATTTCTCTCAGTCCCCTTCATTATATTATGTAATCTAATTGCATGCATAGAACATAAATGAATAAAGTAAAAACACTATAACACAATATTTGGTAACCCTGAAACCCTCCAAGTAGAAGGTAAAATTGGGGTGGGAATGACACCCATAATGTTTCACTACTATAGTAATAAATTTGGCTTGTTAGGGCTTAAAAATTATCACCTCTAGTGATCTAAGTAGTTAAGAGTAAGTAGGACTATTAGGTCCACCTTGTGAAGGGATTTATACAATATAATTAAATATGTACTATATTAGGAATTTCTATAAAGAATTGGTAGGTACACCCTATTAGAGCTAAGAGGATTTAGGACTAATGGACCTGCTAGGATGAATCAACAGGTTGATCCTTGATGTGCAACTTTGATTGCTGATGAAGATGCTTTGATGTGACATAATCACCTAACTGTGATAGATGAGTCTTTGCCTATCCTTTTATACTGCTTGTAGCCTTCTAATTACTCTAGTATTTCATATTTTCTTCTATGTAATTTCCTTCTTCTATATATGTTTGGATAATCAAAGTAACTTATATATATATATATATATATATATATAATTTCATTAGAAAATCTGCTACAATAGCACTTCAATAATATAAAAAACAATTACCAAGTCAGCTTTGTGTTGATACTTGGGTCCAATAGCTTACTCAGGTGATACTACAAACACTCAAGAAACAAATTGAACTTGGCTAACTCTAGCACTTAGTTGATATTAGATGCTTGGTTCACACTAATCACTAGAAAAACTCAGTTGACTCAGTTCACACTACTTTCCCTACATGGTTCTCATTCTAAAACAAGAATTCTAAACTAACTCGATTCACACTAGATCTTGGTAGATACTATCAGCATGGTTGACTCTACAACTTGGTAGATTCAATGTCAACTCAATTGATACTTCCAACTGTTTTCTTGGTTCACACTTGGTAGCTCAGTCACTATTATTTTGTAATGATGACTAAGTGTTTTGACACTAATTGACAATATGTCTTGCCTTAAGGTCAAGAATATCCTCGTTTAGCATTAGTGACAAAAACACTTATCATGCACACACTCTAAAATTAAAATCCTTTAGTCAAACTCCCCCTTTGTGTGTGTTCTGTTTTGCAACTCGGTTTGAACTGAAAGCTCTATTTTTTATTTTCCAATTTTTTTTTTTGTTTATCTTCTTTTCACATATCTTTATGCTATACATGTTTTCTCCTTTTTACACATAGTTTCTTCTGTTATACATACTTTCCCCTTGTTTTTGTTACAAATGCCAAAAATTTACAAGGTTATGCCAAAATGAGAGAGGAAATCGTGATGTACCTTCAAAATAAAAGACATAGACTTATCCCAGTTTTCTTGCAATACCTTTAATATGTGTAGATCAATTTAAAGCTCTACTGATAACTCTAGCATGTGTTCTACCATCAAAAGGTTTGTGTCCTTAACTAGGGCCTTTGCATGATCCATTGTCTTCAAAAATTGTAGGATATAGCTTCAAGTTCGGTGGTATGAAATCTATGTTCTTGATCAACATCTCAAAACCCTTCTTAACCTTAGTTATTGAAGAAGTTGTCATAATGCTCGGTTGATGAAGAAATTCAAATAATAACTTCATCTATGAATTTTATTCTATAAAAAATTCACTCTAAATCTCTTAAGGGCTTGAAGAATGCTATGCTCTATTACATCTCTAAATTCGCAGTGACAAAATGAATCTATGATTTCTCCTTTTATTAGATTTTCAATGTTAGGGCCTCATTAAAGCTCTATACTTAGGTAGTTGAAGGAGGCTTGCTTAAGTCTTCTAACTTAACTATAGCATGAAGCTTGGTTAAGAGTAGCTAAATTCACTTTGTTGAGTCAATCCTTTCTCAATTTAACTTGGAGAGGAACTCTATAATGTCTGATAGCTTGGTAATAACTAAGACTTGACATGATTCTTCCATTTGCCTTAGTGCATGTATGTTTATGTTTATTTGGACTTTCTTGTTTGCATAACTAGAATTGATGTAGAATATTATTTTGTTTATAGATCCAATGGTCTTCTTGTATGCTTATACAAAGGTGAATGAATCACCCAACTCATTGCCTTGGGTGTCAATAACTTCACTTGAGTTCTTTGGAGATTTCCTCACCCATTGCTGCTTTATTTGAGTCCTGATGTTATCAAATTTTTTTTTTATTTTCATCTTCAACTATAGCTTGATTTATGTAGTTCTTTTCTAGATGATCAAGTTCTTTTCATACGTAACATCTTTTCGTAGGTCCTTGTATAGTTAGCTCCAATGTGTCCATATTCCCCAAATAGATAACATTGGTACCAAGTGTTGTAGTCTCAGCCAAAGATTTCTTTAGCAAGATATTCAATGGGATTCCTTTTCTTGGTCCTATTTCTAATGATTTATGACCTTTTTTGTTACATGTGATGCATTTTCCTTCAAACTTAGTTTTTTGTGTGCATTCACTTGCTCTGTGTCCATGCTTGTTACAACTATAATATTTGCCATTAAAATATGACTTACCATTGTTCCAAGATTTATTTGAAGCATGCCCTAACTTTTCACAATGATTACATGTAGGATTTTTGTTTTTTTGAGCTCCTTGTTGTGACAATTCTCCTTTTTTAGTGTACCTGAATCTTGTCTTTCCTTTGTGTCTATTCTGAGATAGCTTAGCCAACTAATCTGTTCTTTCTTGTGATCTCATCATTCTTTCATTGGTTTCTTTTTCTACTTAGATATCATTTGTGAGTCTATCATTTTCTATCCTTGTAAGAATGACTTCTTGAGTTTCACTATTTAACTAATTTATCATATTTGCTTAGTAAGAGCTAATGAACTTCATTGTCCTTTTCTTTTAGTCTAGTGATGAATAATCTTTTGTATCCATCATCCATTTTTTTGTCATTTCTAGATTTGTTCTTCTATTCCATAACTTCACATATCCTAACTAAATGAATCTCTTGCTCTCTTTTCAATTTTCTAACTTCTTATAGAATGAGGTTGCTTCCAAGTAGATCTTCTATAGCTAAATCTACTTCATGTAAACTTCTTTCTCTGCAAATATCTTCAATTCTTTCTTCAGTGTATAGATTTTCATTCATATGTACTACTAGCTCTTTTCTTCATTTTAGGGGTTGAGAGAGTTGATTCTTTAGCTTTTTGATTTGTTTCATGTCCAGGTGAAGATCCAGCATGTCATTCTCAATGGATTTCTCTAGCTTATACACTTCCATTGTCTCCAATCTTCTCTCTCAAGTTGTTAAACTTCTGATAAGATATCCTTTGTTTGATACCAATTGCTACAAGATAGAGTTCTCATTGCACAAAAAGTTCATCCTCTCAATGCCCGATACAACCACTAGACTTATAGAACACAGGAGGGAACTAAGCCATATCATGAATCCCGAAAAAAAATGTTGGTGGTTAGTCCAACACCTATCTTTGGGGTGCTACCCCAAAACCCCCATAGAAATAATCTTGGGGTAAACTACACCAAATAAAGTAGGAAATTTAACCTCTGAGATTGATTAAGAACCACATTCCAATATTCTATATGTCCTTATTCTTCCCATTTTGTTTCATGCATTTCATATTAATATCTTTCATTCATTGCAATAAAATAATTCTCTTTGTATCATGACCCCATAACATATAGATATAAATATGTATATATATCAAATATGATTATATAATGAATAGAAGGATAATATTTAGTATTATTAATTAATATAGTAACTATATATATGATATTGTTTTTTATCAAGGGTTAAAGTAGGTTTATATATATACATATATGTGCATATATACACATATACATATATATGCATATATATGTATATGTGTATATATATGTATATTTGTGTGTATGTGTCTATGTGTGTGCATATATATATATGATATTATTTTTTATTAAGGGTTAAAATAGGTTTTTATAGGAGACCCAAAACCCCAATAGTCATTACAAAATAATAAAAAACTATCTGTTTAAACAATATTGGAAAAGAAAACCAGCACCCCCAGATAACCAACATCAACAAAAGACCAATAGTAAACAAAAACAAGGACTAAGATGACAATTAGATGACATTACTAAGATAAAAATACAAAATGAAAAAGACCACAAGACTAAAGAACCAACCCAACATTAGGCTAGCTTAGGAGACGACAACTCCTTTTTTTACTTAATCTTTTCCACAACCTCTTTGACATCCACTTTGATCCATTCTTCATTCTTCTCTTTCGTCTTCCTCATTGAGGATATGATTCTTTTCTTATTAGGAGAATCCTTCATACCTTTAGCCTCATCTAGGTCTAGGACCATAAGGTTGTCCACATGCATGCTCACAGTCCTTGCAAGTCTATTCATACTCTCCACCAAACCCTCCAACAACTTTTGGTAGTTATTAACTGAGGTAGAGGTAATTCTTTCTAGGTTCTCAATTCTATCCACAAGCCTATATCCAAATCATTCCTAGTAGTGCCTAACATGGGCTCCCGTTTCAATTTATTCTCAAATTCCTATATTTTAGCATTGATATCTCTATAATTAACATGTATCTTGTTAATAGAGTTAAAGGTCCATTGCTCCATTCTGAAGGTGTACATAGAAACAACTTTCTTCTTTTAAAGAACACCTAGAGGATTTTGAATATCAATACCTTTAAGGTGATCCCCAAGAAATTTCACATTGACCTCATCCATATAAACAATATTGGTGACTAGAAACTATTTTTCTCTATTTTCCTCAAATCTATCCTCCAAATCTTTAGGAGTCACTTTGAGATGTTATTTCTCCAGTTCAATGAGCACAAAATGAGTCCCATTTTCCTCAAATGAATTAAAACATGAAGATTCTTTATCAAAAGCCTCCTCCTCATCACCAGTCTCAAATTTTTTTCCTACCATTTCCTCATTCCTCTATGAACCATCCATCACATCTTTCGAATGAACTGAAACTAGGGAAGGACAAGTGTTGGGTAGTTTGAAATGGGTTTTCAACTGACCCTCAATAAAAGTTACCCTTTGCCTCCTCCATTTCTAGGCTATTGAGATTTTCTTCACTAGATCCTTAGAGATCTATCACCATTTCCTTATAATTCACATTCTTCTTCTTCCTTTTTACTAACTCCCTTTTCACTTCTCCCAATTTAGCCATCAACCTCTTTCGCCTATTTTTGCTACTACCTAGAGTTTTAGGACATTTTTTACTTTTCTTTGGAATAGACAAAGGGATCTAGTTTCATTAACACAGTCCATCATAAATTCCAAAATTAACCTCATGAACCCTTCATGAAGAATGGGTTCATTCAATTTCTCCTTGTAATCCTTAATACTATTAGAAAGAGAGAAAAAAAGAAAGAATAAAAAACCTAACGTTGTGTCTGAAATAATTAAATAGGACATATGATAATTATGGACCCTATTATACCTCCCATCACAATTAACATACTAGATTTTAGTTTTAAGAACTAGTTTCCACAAAATTTTAATAGACAACGAGACAATAACCCCTCCCTTCTCTCTAACCAAAGCCCCACCCTCAACCTTAGGAAAATTATTAATTAATTCCTCAACAATTTCTTTATTTCAGTAGAGATTCATACCCTTTCCTTTGAAACCCATAAGTAGGACCATAATGTCCATTTCCAACTTAAGGTGATGCCCAACAAGAGAGATCATCTCCACTTCCCAGCCATTAATGAACACCTCTATAATCATAGGCTTAGCTTCTTTTATTCTGATCATATACGACACATGTCTACCTTTCTCCATTTTTTTCTAAACTTGAGGTTCCTACTTCTAAAAGTCCAGCTGCCCAATTGCTTCCTTTTCAAAGCTCTATCCATGCTTATAGTTCTACAACTTTCCTCAACTCCAAAGAAATGCCAAATGTAACTTTATATTCGTAGAGTAAGGCCAAAATAAAAAGGAAAAATGATAAATACTTGCAAAAAGGAGAAAATGTCCAATGTCAAAGCATACCCTTGCCCTATCTAGACACATCATCACTCTTCATGACTTTTATTAATTATAAGATTACTAAAATCCCCAACATTACAAAACACTTGGTCATGATTTTTAATTCTAAATATCAAATATCACTATGATCAAGAACATTTGGGACAACACCAAATTCAACTATAACTTTTTTTTTTGTATGTTAGAAAAATACTAAAATTTATTTCAATTGAAAAGTTTGACTCTCCACATAACATTGAAATGTAGCATATTTGTACTTTACTTTTTTTTGTATATGTGTGGTGTGTGTGTGTGTGTGTGTGTGTGTGTGTGTGTGTGTGTGTGTGTGTGTGTGTGTGTGTGTGTGTGTACACATATATATACATATATACACATATACATATACATATACATATACAAATATATATACATATACATATATGTATATATGTATATGTATGTATTATATATAAATATATATATACACATATACATATATACATAACTACATACATATATACATATACATATATGTATATATGTATATGTATGTATTATATATAAATATATATATACACATATACATATATACATAACTACATACATATATACATATACATATATATATATATATATATATATATATATATATATATATATATATATATATATACATACATACATATACATATCTACATACATATATACATACATACATATGTATATATATCTACACACACACACATATGTACATATGTATGTATATATATATGTATATATATATGTATGTATGTATGTATGTATGTATGTATGTATGTATGTATACAATACATACATATGTATGTATATATATAAGAGCATTATATATTGAGTTTTGATGTTAGTGAATTTGTCAACATCCTTTATAACATCATGAAATCTTCTGAAACTTATTTTAGAGTTCATGATCATAAGTAGTAGACATCATATGTGACTTTATTTTTTGTTTAGATAATCTAACATTAATTAGAGGAAACAAAACTATGTTTGGTATAAAAATAATTAGATATAATGTCTTTCTTCTTTCAATCAATTTTCTTTAAATGTCTAATAATAAAATAGATAATTATTGAAAATGTGAGCAAATGAAAATCGCTCTGCTAGGGTTTTCTTGTTTCATGAGAACTTTCAATTTTTTTTGCATAGGGCCCTTCGCTTGCATTCCCCTTCTATCAGCACTTGTCATACCACATTTACTGTGGGAGGTTTAGGTTAGGATATAATGGCTCTAGCTAGTGGCGACCCAGATGTTTCTGGTGTTCACGTTGTTGCTCCAGATTCCCATGGTGCCGCCACCAAACAAATGCCCATGCAAGTTTTTCCCGAAGGTTTTCCACGAGGTAATCCTGATATTATCCTTCCTTTGCAAGAATTTGATGCTGCATGTGACTAGTTAGAGCAACATACCTTGATAGGGTATTTTCTTAGTAGGACTCCTCCTGAAGCTATGCTCAGAGAATGGGTCAACAAATGCTGGACTCCTCATGGAGTCTGCCTTGATGCTGTGCAAAACCTTAATAAAGATTTCTTTTTATTTCACTTTGCTAACCCATCGCAAGCAAAGACAGTCTTCACCAATGGCCCTTGGTCTGTGCATTCCTCTCTGCTTGTTTTTCAAAAATGGTCTCGAGACTTCATTGTCTCAGATGATAAAAAGCTTAGGGTTCCTTTATGGGTTGAATTGTCAGGTCTGCCCTTGCCCTGCTGGCCTTTCATTGAGTCTATTGCCCAAGCCCTTGGCAAATTTGTTACCAAGGAGCCTAAGAAATTTTTTAATGCTCGCCCTCAGCGGTGTGTTTGCATTGAAGTTGATCTTTCCAAAGATCTCAAGGATTCTATGGAAATCCATATTGGAACTCAAACCTTCTCACCTAAGGTATTGTACTTGAACCTACCTAGCACCTATTATAGGTACTAGTCTGTGAAACACAAGATCAGGGATTTCCCTTTGGCTATGCCTAGGGTCAAACCCCAGCCTAAAGTGGCTCCTGTCAAACAAGCCAAAGGAAAAAAAGTAGAATGGGTTATTGGTGGGCGCAAGGGCAAGCCTACCTTGAATCCCTTGGCCCCTAAGCCATCCTATGCGATGGTTATCATGATTCCTCCTACTTCCACAAAAGTATCAATGCTTGCTAGTGTGGAGATGCCAGCGGCTTCCATTGCACTTATTTCGGGGGTTTCGCAGGTTTCAAACCCTGCTGGTTTGCAAGGGATCAAGGCAGCCACCAGGGCCTCGCCCTTGGCTAGGGCTCATACTCCTCTTGGAGTTTCTTCCATAGTACCACCAGCAACAAGGTATTCTCACAGTCCTCCTGGACATGCAAAGATATCAGGGGTAAAATGACAAGCTGTAAGTCCAGAGGATTTCCCATCTGACTTCCACCCAATTTCTACCTTTTTGCAGAATAGATACTCCTCTCTGGAGGACAAGGATGATATGAAAGAGTTGTCATGAACTTCCTCTCATGGAATGTTCAAGGTCTTACAGACCTCCCAAAAAATTTCTATGTCCGGGATGCTTGTTATAGACTTGAGAATTTAGATTTTCTTTGCCTGCAAGAAGTTAAGATTTATGGTTTCATGCTTTCCATTGCATGCCGCATCATTTGTTAGGATAGCGTTATTTTTTTTTCTCAGCATGAAGCTAGCTGAGGTGGTGTAGTTACTCTCCTGTCACCTCGCCTTCATTCTACTATTATCTCGTACGGTTCTGACCCCACACACTATATTATTTGGCTTTTTCTTTCCATTAACAATCATTCTTTTGGAGTCATTAATTTTTATGCCTCCAATGATGTTGTGGAAAGAGCACAAATGTGGGTTTGGCTTGCTGACAACTTGCCACAAGGTACTTGGGTCCTGTGTGGGGACTTCAATATGGTTGAAGTGGCCTCTGACAAAGATGGCATTCTACCTTTCCGTTGGACATCTAGGGAAAGAGAAGCCTGGTTTTACATGCGACATAAATTGGGCCTTTTTGATCCCAATACAAACCACTGCCATGGTTGTGGGGCTTGGCACACTTGGTCCGATTTTTGAGCTAGTCCTAACTACATTTTGAAACGTCTTGATCGTGCTATGATATTGGCGCAATCTTTTTTCTCCTTTTTTGAAGATCATGATTTGCCTGTCATTCCCTTGATAGATGTGACGCTGTCAGATCACTATCCCATTTATTTTGGCATTTATTGGCAAATAGTTGTCCCCAAGGTGGCCAAGTCTTAATTCTTCCTCAACATGTCTGTGCTATTGCACGCTTCCACCATCTCCCACATCCAACGTGTCTGGCATTTGGAGCCACGTCCACATTCCCATCATGGTTGGACTCAATGGTGGAATGATTCCATTACTAGAACTGCTCAATTTTTGCACATCTATGGGCGTCAGCTAGAAATCTTCAGAAAATGGTCTTATGAAGCCAACACCCTTGCCCTCAAAAAAGCCTCTAAAGCTCTCACCTTCAACCCCTTTGATGTGGAGTTACAAATTCAGCTTGGCAAGCTTCACCATGATAAAAAAATTGCTGATAACTATGCTTCCTGAGGAGCCCAAATCAAAGCCCGTCTCCATTGGTCAGAGGTTGGCGACAAAGCCTCGAAGGAGTTCTTCTAGGCTCTCCGAGCCCGTCATACCAATGTTGGGATTAAAAAGATAAAATAGGGAACTGATATTCTTTCCAGTCTGCCCAACATCTTGCAAGCATTTTTTCTTCACTATGAAAACATTTTTTCTTTGTAGGGCAATTCGGTTGCTTAGGAGGAGGCTCTCAGAAAGTGTATTGCTATTATGCCAAACAGCCTCGCGATTGAGCAATGCGCTTTTCATGAGCAACTTTTCTCACGCAAAAATTAATTTAACTATTACTAACATGTAATAACTAAAAACAACTTAACAAAACAAAACAAAAACCACCTACCACTTATGGCCAAAATAGCCTAACCCACTCCATAAACCTAGGAAACCACAATAGTCAAAATGACCTCCCAAAAGTGATTTTGGCATATTATATTCGCTTGTATTGTTATGCTTGTAACTATTTTGGCCGAAAGGGTTTCAGTCGTAACATTGGCTGCCACATTGGCATGGGAAAGTGCCATGTATATAAGGTTGATACAGTTACAACCAAAACCCTTTTGGCTATAACCATTTTGACCATAACCCCTCAAGATATTCCAAAGGGTGACATAGGTTTGTGCTTTTACCAAGGAACCACTTAAAACTTATTTCTCTCAGTCCCCTTTATTATATTATGTAATCTAATTGCATGCATAGAACATAAATGAATAAAGTAAAAACACTATAGCACAATATTTGGTAACCCCGAAACCCTCCAAGTAGAAGGTAAAATTGGGGTGGGAATGACACCCATAATGTTTCACTACTATAGTAATAAATTTGGCTTGTTAGGGCTTAAAAATTATCACCTCTAGTGATCTAAGCAGTTAAGAGTAAGTAGGACTATTAGGTCCACCTTGTGAAGGGATTTATACAATATAATTAAATATGTACTATATTAGGAATTTCTATAAAGAATTGGTAGGTGCACCCTATTAGAGCTAAGAGGATTTAGGACTAATGGACCTGCTAGGATGAATCAACAGGTTGATCCTTGATGTGCAACTTTGATTGCTGACTAAGATGCTTTGATGTGACATAATCACCTAACTGTGATAGATGAGTCTTTGCCTATCCTTTTATACTGCTTGTAGCCTTCTAATTACTCTAGTATTTCATATTTTCTTCTATGTAATTTCCTTCTTCTATATATGTTTGGATAATCAAATTAGCTTATATATATATAATTTCATTAGAAAATCGGCTACAATAGCACTTCAATAATATAAAAAACAATTACCAAGTCAGCTTTGTGTTGATACTTGGGTCCAATAGCTTACTCAAGTGATACTACAAACACTCAGGAAACAAAGTGAACTTGGCTAACTCTAGCACTTAGTTGATATTGGATGCTTGGTTCATACTAATCACTAGAAAAACTCAGTTGAATCAGTTCACACTACTTTACCTACATGGTTCTCATTCTAAAACAAGAATGCTAAACTGACTCAATTTACACTAGATCTTGGTAGATACTATCAGCATGGTTGACTCTACAACTCGGTAGATATTGTCAACTCAATTGACTCTACAACTTGGTAGATTCAATGTCAACTCAATTGATACTTCCAACTACTTTCTTGGTTAACACTGTTAACTTGGTTCACACTTGGTAGCTCAGTCACTATTATTTTGTAATGATGACTAAATGTTTTGACACTAATTGACAATATGTCTTGCCTTAAGGTCAAGAATATCCTCGTTTAGCATTAGTGACAAAAACACTTATCATGCACACACTCTAAAATTAAAATCCTTTAGTCAAACTCCCCCTTTGTGTGTGTTCTGATTTGCAACTCGGTTTAAACTGAAAGCTCTATTTTTTATTTTCCAATTTTTTTTTTGTTTATCTTCTTTTCACATATCTTTATGCTATACATGTTTTCTCCTTTTTACACATAGTTTCTTCTGTTATACATACTTTCCCCTTGTTTTTGTTACAAATGCCAAAAATTTACAAGGTTATGCCAAAATGAGAGAGGAAATCATGATGTACCTTCAAAATCAAAGACATAGTCTTATCCCAATTTTCTTGCAATACCTTTAATATATGTAGATCAATTTAAAGCTCTACTGATAACTCTAGCACGTGTTCTACCATCAAAAGGTTTGTGTCCTTAACTAGGGCCTTTGCATGATCCATTGTCTTCAGAAATTGTAGGATATAGCTTCAAGTTGGGTGGTATGAAATCTATGTTCTTGAACAACATCTCAAAACCCTTCTTAACCTTAGTTCTTGAAGAAGTTGTCATAATGCTCAGTTGATGAAGAACTTCAAATAATAACTTCATCTATGAATTTTCTTCAATAAAAAATTCACTCTAAATCTCTTAAGGGCTTGAAGAATGCTATGCTCTATTACATCTCTAAATTCGCAGTGACGAAATGAATCTATGATTTCTCCTTTTATTAGATTTTCAATGTTAGGGCCTCATTAAAGCTCTATACTTAGGTAGTTGAAGGAGGCTTGCTTAAGTCTTCTAACTTAACTATAGCATGAAGCTTGGTTAAGAGTAACTAAATTCACTTCGTTGAGTCAATCCTTTCTCAGTTTAACTTGGAGAGGAACTCTATAATGTCTGATAGCTTGTTAATAACTAAGACTTGACATGATTCTTCCATCTGCCTTTGTGCATGTATGTTTATGTTTATTTGGACTTTCTTGTTTGCATAACTAGAATTGATGTAGAATATTATTTTTTTTATAGATCCAATGGTCTTCTTGTATGCTTATACAAAGGTGAATGAATCACCCAACTCATTGCCTTGGGTGTCAATAACTTCACTTGAGTTCTTTGGAGATTTCCTCACCCATTGCTGCTTTATTTGAGTCCTGATGTTATCAATTTTTTTTTTATTTTCATCTTCAACTATAGCTTGATTTATGTAGTTCTTTTCTAGATGATCAAGTTCTTTTCATACGTAACATCTTTTCGTAGGTCCTTGTACAGTTAGCTCCAATGTGTCCATATTCTCCAAATAGATAACATTGGTACCAAGTGTTGTAGTCTCAGCCAAAGATTTCTTTAGCAAGCTATTCAATGGGATTCCTTTTCTTGGTCCTATTTCTAATGATTTATGACCTTGTTTGTTACATGTGATGCATTTTCCTTCAAACTTAGTTTTTTGTGTGCATTCACTTGCTCTGTGTCCATGCTTGTTACAACTATAATATTTGCCATTAAAATATGACTTACCATTGTTCCAAGATTTATTTGAAGCATGCCCTAACTTTTCACAATGATTACATGTGGGATTTTTGTTTTTTTGAGCTCCTTGTTGTGACAATTCTCCTTTTTTAGTGTAGCTGAATCTTGTCTTTCCTTTGTGTCTATTCTGAGATAGCTTAGCCAACTAATCTGTTCTTTCTTGTGATCTCATCATTCTTTCATTTGTTTCTTTTTCTACTTAGATATCATTTGTGAGTCTATCATTTTCTATCCTTGTAAGAATGACTTCTTAAGTTTCACTATTTAACTAATTTATCATATTTGCTTAGTAAGAGCTAATGAACTTCATTGTCCTTTTCTTTTAGTCTAGTGATGAATAATCTTTTGTATCCATCATCCATTTTTTTGTCATTTCTAGATTTGTTCTTCTATTCCATAACTTCACATATCCTAACTAAATGAATCTCTTGCTCTCTTTTCAATTTTCTAACTTCTTATAGAAGGAGGTTGCTTCCAAGTAGATCTTCTATAGCTAAACCTACTTCATGTAAACTTCTTTCTCTGCAAATATCTTCAATTCTTTCTTTAGTGTATAGATTTTCATTCATATGTACTACTAGCTCTTTTCTTCTTTTTAGGGATTGAGAGAGTTGATTCTTTAGCTTTTTGATTTGTTTCATGTCTAGGTGAAGATCCAACATGTCATTCTCAATAGATTTCTCTAGCTTATACACTACCATTGTCTCCAATCTTCTCTCTCAAGTTGTTAAACTTCTGATAAGATATCCTTCGTTTGATACCAATTGCTACAAGATAGAGTTCTCATTGCACAAAAAGTTCAACCTCTCAATGCCCGATACAACCACTAGACTTATAGAACATAGGAGGGCACTAAGCCATATCATGAATCCCGAAAAAAAATGTTGGTGGTTTGTCCAACACCTATCTTTGGGGTGCTACCACAAAACCCCCATAGAAATAATATTGGGGTAAACTACACCAAATAAAGTAGGAAATTTAACCTCTGAGTTTGATTAAGAACCACATTCCAACAGTCTATATGTCCTTATTCTTCCCATTTTGTTTCATGCATTTCATATTAATATCTTTCATTCATTGCAATAAAATAATTCTCTTTGTATCATGACCCCATAACATATAGATATAAATATGTATATATATCAAATATGATTATATAATGAATAGAAGGATAATATTTAGTATCATTAATTAATATAATAACTATATATATGATTATTTTTTTTATCAAGGGTTAAAACAAGTTTATATATATACATATATGTGCATATATACACATATACATATATGTGCATATATACACATATACATATATGTGCATATATACACATATACATATATATGCATATATATGTATATGTGTATATATACACATATATGTATATATATGTATATTTGTGTGTATGTGTCTATGTGTGTGCATATATATATGATATTATTTTTTATTAAGGTTAAAATAGGTTTTTATAGGAGACCCAAAACCCCAATAGTCATTACAAAATAATAAAAAACTATCTGTTTAAACAATATTGGAAAAGAAAACCAGCACCCCCAGATAACCAACATCAACGAAAGACCAATAGTAAACAAAAACAAGGACTAAGATGACAATTAGATGACATTACTAAGATAAAAACACAAAATGAAAAAGACCACAAGACTAAAGAACCAACCCAACATTAGGCTAGCTTAGGAGACGACAACTCCTTTTTTTCCTTAATCTTTTCCACAGCCTCTTTGACATCCACTTTGATCCATTCTTCATTCTTCTCTTTCGTCTTCCTCATTGAGGATATGATTCTTTTCTTATTAGGAGAATCCTTCATACCTTTAGCCTCATCTAGGTCTAGGACCATAAGGTTGTCCACATGCATGCTCACAGTCCTTGCAAGTCTATTCATACTCTCCACCAAACCCTCCAACAACTTTTGGTAGTTATTAACTGAGGTAGAGGTAATTCTTTCTAGGTTCTCAATTCTATCCACAAGCCTATATCCAAATCATTCCTAGTAGTGCCTAACATGGGCTCCCCTTTCAATTTATTCTCAAATTCCTCCATTTTAGCATTGATATCTCTATAAGTAACATGTATCTTGTTAATAGAGTTAAAGGTCCATTGCTCCATTCTGAAGGTGTACATAGAAACTACTTTCTTCTTTTAAAGAACACCTAGAGGATTTTGAATATCAATACCTTTAAGGTGATCCCCAAGAAATTTCACATTGACCTCATCCATATAAACAATATTGGTGACTAGAAACTATTTTTCTCTATTTTCCTCAAACCTATCCTCCAAATCTTTAGGAGTCACTTTGAGATGTTATTTCTCTAGTTCAATGAGCACAAAATGAGTCCCATTTTCCTCAAATGAATTAAAACATGAAGATTCTTTATAGTCTCAAATTTTTTTCCTACCATTTCCTCATTCCTCTATGAACCATCCATCACATCATTCGAATGAACTGAAACTAGGGAAGGACAAGTGTTGGGTAGTTTGAAATGGTTTTTCAACTGACCCTCAATAAAAGTTACCCTTTGCCTCCTCCATTTCTAGGCTATTGAAATTTTCTTCACTAGATCCTTAGATATCTATCACCATTTCCTTATAATTCACATTCTTCTTCTTCCTTTTTACTAACTCCCTTTTCACTTCTCCCAATTTAGCCATCAACCTCTTTCCCCTGTTTTTGCTACTACCTAGAGTCTTAGGACATTTTTTACTTTTCTTAGGAATAGACAAAGGGATCTAGTTTCATTAACATAGTCCATCATAAATTCCAAAATTAACCTCATGAACCCTTCATGAAGAATGGGTTCATTCAGTTTCTCCTTGTAATCCTTAATACTATAAGAAAGAGAGAAAAAAAGAAAGAATAAAAAACATAACCTTGTGTCTGAAATAATTAAATAGGACATATGATAATTATGGACCCTATTATACCTCCCATCACAAGTAACATACTAGATTTTAGTTTTAAGAACTAGTTTCCACAAAATTTTAATAGACAACGAGACAATAAATCCTCCCTTCTCTCTAACCAAAGCCCCACCCTCAGCCTTAGGAAAATTATTAATTGATTCCTCAACAATTTCTTTATTTCAGTAGAGATTCATACCCTTTCCTTTGAAACCCATAAGTAGGACCATAATGTCCATTTCCAACTTAAGGTGATGCCCAACAAGAGAGATCATCTCCACTTCCCAGCCATTAATGAACACCTCTATAATCTTAGGCTTAGCTTCTTTTATTCTGATCATATACGACACATGTCTACCTTTCTCCATTTTTTTTCTAAACTTGAGGTTCCTACTTCTAAAAGTCTAGCTGCCCAATTCCTTCCTTTTCAAAGCTCTATCCATGCTTATAGTTCTACAACTTTCCTCAACTCCAAAGAAATGCCAAATGCAAGTTTATATTCATAGAGTAAGGCCAAAATAAAAAGGAAAAATGATAAATACTTGCAAAAAATGAGAAAATGTCGAATATCAAAGCATACCCTTGCCCCATCTAGACACATCATCACTCTTCATGACTTTTATTAATTATAAGATTACTAAAATCCCCAACATTACAAAACACTTGGTCATGATTTTTAATTCTAAATATCAAATATCACTATGATCAAGAACATTTGGGACAACACCAAATTCAACTATAACTTTTTTTTTTGTATGTTAGAAAAATACTAAAATTTATTTCAATTGAAAAGTTTGACTCTCCACATAACATTGAAATGTAGCATATTTGTACTTTACTTTTTTTTGTATATGTGTGTTGTGTGTGTGTGTGTGTGTGTGTGTGTGTCTACACATATATATACATATATACACATATACATATACATATACATATACAAATATATATACATATACATATATGTATATATATGTATATATGTATATGTATGTATTATATATATATATATATATATATACACACACATATACATATATACATATCTACATACATATATACATATACATATACATATACATATACATATATATATATATATATATATATATATATATATATATATATATATATATATATATATATATATATATATATATGTATGTATGTATCTACATACATACATATGTATATATATCTACACACACACACACATATGTACATATATGTACATATGTATGTATTTATATATATGTATATATATATATATATATATATATATATATATGTATGTATGTATGTATGTATGTATGTATGTATACAATACATATATATGTATGTATATATATAAGAGCATTATATATTGAGTTTTGATGTTAGTGAATTTGTCAACATCCTTTATAACATCATTAAATCTTCTGAAACTTATTTTAGAGTTCATGATCATAAGTAGTAGACATCATATGTGACTTTATTTTTTGTTTAGATAATCTAACATTAATTAGAGGAAACAAAACTATGTTTGGTATAAAAATAATTAGATATAATGTCTTTCTTCTTTCAATCAATTTTCTTTAAATGTCTAATAATAAAATAGATAATTATTGAAAATGTGAGCAAATGAAAATCGCTCTGCTAGGGTTTTCTTGCTTCATGAGAACTTTCAATTTTTTTTGCAAGGGCCCTTCGCTTGCATTCCCCTTCTATCAGCACTTGTCATACCACATTTACTGTGGGAGGTTTAGGTTAGGATATAATGGCTCTAGCTAGCGGCGACCCAGATGTTTCTGGTGTTCACGTTGCTACTTCGGATTGGCATGGTGCCCCCACCAAACAAATGCCCACGTAAGTTTGTCCCGAAGGTTTTCCACGAGGTAATCCTGATATTATCCTTCCTTTGCAAGAATTTGATGCAGCATGTGACTAGTTAGAGCAACATACCTTGATAGGGTATTTTGTTCGTAGTACTCCTCCTAAAGCTATGCTCAGAGAATGGGTCAACAAATGTTGGACTCCTCATGGAGTCTGCCTTGATGCTGTGCAAAACCTTACCAAAGATTTCTTTTTATTTCACTTTGCTAACCCATCACAAGAAAAGAGGGTCTTTACCAATGGCCCTTGGTCTTTGCATTCCTCTCTGCTTGTTTTTCAAAAATGGTCCCGAGACTTCATTGTCTCAGATGATAAAAAGCTTAGGGTTCCTGTATGGGTTGAATTGTCAGGTCTACCCTTGCCCTGCTGGCCTTTCATTGAGTCTATTTCCCAAGCCCTTGGAAAATTTGTTACCAAGGAGCCTAAGAAATTTTTTAATGCTCGCCCTCAGCGGCGTGTTTGCATTGAAGTTGATCTTTCCAAAGATCTCAAGGATTCTATGGAAATCCATATTGGAACTCAAACCTTCTCACAGAAGGTGTTGTACTTGAACCTACCTAGCACCTATTATAGGTACCAGTCTGTGAAACACAAGATTAGGGATTTCCCTTTGGCTATGCCTAGGGTCAAACGCCAGCCTAAAGTGGTGCCTGTCAAACAAGCCAAAGGAAAAAAAGTAGAATGGGTTATTGTTGGGCACAAGGGCAAGCCTACCTTGAATCCCTTGGCCACTAAGGCATCCTATGCGATGGTTATCGTGATTCCTCCTACTTCCACAAAAGTATCAATGCCTGCTAGCGTGGAGATGCCAGCGGCTTCCATTGCATTTGTTTCGGGGGTTTCGCAGGTTTCAAACCCTGCTGGTTTGCAAGGGATCAAGGCAGCCGCCAGGGCCTCGCCCTTGGCTGGGGCTCATACTCCTCTTGCAGTTTCTTCCATAGTACCACCAGCAACAAGGTGTTCTCACATTCCTCCTGGACATGCAAAGATATCAGGGGTAAAATGACAAGCTGTAAGTCCAGAGGATTTCCCGTTTGACTTCCACCTAATTTCTACCTTTTTGCAGAATAGATACTCCTCTCTGGAGGACAAGGATGATATGGAAGAGTTGTCATGAACTTCCTCTCATGGAATGTTTGAGGTCTTACAGAACTTCCCAAAAAGTTCTATGTCCAAGATGCTTGTTATAGACTTGCGAATTTAGATTTTCTTTGCCTGCAAGAAGTTAAGATTTCTGGTTTCATGCTTTCTGTTGCATGCCGCGTCATTTGGTAGGATAGCATTATTTTTTCTTCTCAGCATGAAGCTGGCTGAGGTGGTGTAGTTACTCTCCTGTCACCTCGCCTTCATTCTACTATTATCTCATATGGTTCTGACCCCACACACTGTATTATTTGGCTTTTGCTTTCCATTAACAATCATTCTTTTGGAGTCATTAATTTTTATGCCTCCATTTGTGGAAAGAGCACAAATGTGGGTTTGGCTTGCTGACAACTTGCCTCCAGGTACATGGGTCCTGTGTGGGGACTTCAATATGGTTGAAGTGGCCTCTGAAAAAGATGGCATTCTACCTTTCTGTTGGACATCTAGGGAAAGAGAAGCCTGGTTTTACATGCGACATAAATTGGGCCTTTTTGATCCCAATACAAACCACTGCCATGGTAGTGGAGCTTGGCAAACTTGGTCCAATTTTTGAGCTGGTCCTAACTGCATTTTGAAATGTCTTGATCGTGCTATGATATTGGCGCAATCTTTTTTCTCCTTTTCTGAAGATCATGATTTGCCTGTCATTCCCCTGACAGATGTGACACTGTCAGACCACTATCCCATTTATTTTTGCATTGCTTGGCAAATAGTTTTCCCCAAGCTGGCCATGTCTTAATTCTTCCTCAACACGTCTATGCTATTGCATGCTTCCACCATCTCCCACATCCAACATGTTCGGCATTTGGAGCCACGTCCACATTCCCATCATGGTTGGATTCAATGGTGGAATGATGCCATTACCAAAACTGTTCAATTTTTTCACATCTATGGGTGTCAGTTGGAAATTTTCAGAAAATGGTCTTATGAAGCCAACACCCTTGCCCTCAAAAAAGCCTCTAAAGCTCTCACCTTCAACCCCTTTGATGTGGAGTTACAAATTCAGCTTGCCAAGCTTCGCCATGATAAGAAAATTGCTGATAACTATGCTGCCTAAGGAGCCCAAATCAAAGCCCGTCTCCACTGGTCAGAGGTTGGCGACAAAGCCTCGAAGGAGTTCTTCTAGGCTCTCTGAGCCCGTCATACCAATGTTGGGATTAAAAAGATAAAATAGGGAACTGATGTTCTTTCCGGTCTGTTCGACATCCTGCAAGCATTTGTTCTTCACTATGAGAACATTTTTGCTTTGTAGGCAATTCGGTTGCTTAGGAGGAGGCTCTCAGAAAGTGTATTGCTATT